>JABVXV010000133.1:0-155858 GCA_013365325.1 Dipetalonema caudispina | reverse complement strand
TAATAATAATAATAATAATAATAATAATAATAATAATAATAATAATAATAATAATAATAATAATAATAATAATAATAATAATAATAATAATAATAATAATAATAATAATTAATAATAATAAATAATAATAATAATAATAATAATAATAATAATAATAATAATAATAATAATAATAATAATAATAATAATAATAAAATAATAATAATGGTCTAAAGTCTTATTCAAATATGATAGAGTTGATGGTAACGATTTGATTGCTGTATATAATGCGACCAAAGCAGCCAGGGAGATAGCAGAGCAAAATGAGCCTGTCCTTATTGAAGCTATGACTTATCGTTTAGGCCATCATTCGACATCCGATGATTCAACCGCTTATCGGTAATTTATTTTAAATTACATTTTTTATTCAAATCTTGTTTGACTATCCAAATTCGTAGACAGATTTATTTGCTTATTATTTAATTAAGCAATTAGAAAATCAATATTTACAGCTCCAGTGAAGAAGTCAACATATGGAATCAGAAAGATAATCCAGTCACTCGATTTCGATTAGTCCTCCAAAATAAAGAATGGTGGAATGATGAGGAAGATATGGCATATCGACAGAAAGTAAACAACACAACGTTTATTTCTCATATTTGTGAAATATTTATGCCTTGAAATGATATGTATTTTCAGGTGCAGAAAGAAATTATGAAGGCATTTTTGTATGCCGAAAAAGTACCTAAACCGAATATATTAAGCATGTTTGAGGATGTTTATAAGGTAAGGATGAATTCATGTTTTTGCAATGTAAACTTAGTAAATTCTCAAATTAATAGGTTTTAAATTAAATTTGATTAAATGTTGCAATGAAGATAGTTACATAAAACGATCTTAGTTATTTTAAGCTAAAAGATATCTGACAGTTCGAATGAATGAATCACTTAAACATATAAATGATAAGGAACAATCCTTATTAAATTCTTCCATTTTTCATCCATCTCAAATAAATGTTTCCTTGAAGTAATTCACTTGCTTTCATTTTTTACATTTGATGAAATTTGCATAATTTGCAGGAAATGCCAAAAAATTTGCAAGAGCAACGCGATGAACTTGCAGAGCATTTAAACAACTACGGCAAACACTACCCAATGAAAGATTTCGAAAGCAGTTAATATTTTTTTTTAGTAATATTATCCGATGAGATATATCTCGTATTTACTTCCAGCGAAAGAAGAATTCAGAAGCCTTCAAAGGTCACCGTTTCTGAAAACCTTAAATGCCATCCTCTACCCAACCTATTTTAAAACCTACAACGCTTGCAACAGAACAAATATTGTTAACATCTAATGTATAGATAATGACAATTCCTTAATCCTCTACATCTATTGTTATCCTTATTTTCTTATCCATTCTAAAACACGCTAGAATCGTTTACTCAGACAAAACTCACAATCAAATGCCATCATTCCTGCATTAGTAAGAATTGCATGAAGTCCACAAACTGCTGTGAAGCAATACTTGAAATTATAAAATACCATCTGTCCTTTTCTCTATGATATATATATATATATATATATATTCTCTAATTACCAAAGTGTTAACTACCTATAACCGTCACTCCCTAAAAACATACACAAATAACACTCAAGCAATCTTTCATCTTATCTAAATCAGATTCAATACCACCAAAACCATGTTTGACAATGCCTTTTGGTACAACCGTTGAATTCAAAAGATTTATTTACTCTCTCAACCTAAATCCAACTTTTTCTACCAAAAGCAACAGTAACACAGAATATTTTGCGATTCCGATGCAATAATTTGAGGGAAAAATACTTTTTAAGATAATCATAATATACAAGTCATTGCCAATTCAAGTTCAATAGTCCCAATGAATACATAAAGGAAATAAAGTATATATATAGCACATGTGACACAACATTCATTCACTATTCACATCAGTTTTTTTTTTTTTTTGGGATTTAGGAAAAAGAGGAATTAGAAGAAAATGAAGAGCATGATATAAGCTCAAGGATTGATTTGAAAAATCAAAAAACCAGAGTGAAATATGACTGTTGTATTTTGCAGTTAATAGTTAAAACACCGAATAAGACGGAAATGCATTTTCACATCCAAGAAATTGAACATTAGCGTTTTCAGTATCGTGCATCATTTTTGGAGACAGATAAAATCAGACAAGCTCAGTCTTCGCACCATGCATTTTCCTTTCGAATCTGCAAAGGATAACATATTAAATCTATGAATGCAAATCATTCATCTGAAATATACTGAAAGACAATTTAAAGAAATTAATTGCTGGTATTTTCTTTAGATTTCAGTATTTTTTACAAGATACCAAATCGAACAGAAAGAGATAAAGACATTATGAGGGATCAGCTACCAAAGGTCAGAAAACCGAATTCACCAATGATTTAGTTAGAGTAATTAATCAAGACAGAATGATGATTCTTAACGGCATATAAAACGGCCTCAATCGTTCGGAAACAAATCAGAACTTCTCAACAAATACAAAATACTCTTTTGCAGCAGAATAACTGAACACAAACAGTACGCACCCACATTATTAAACAAAATCTGTGTCACGCTTTCTTTAAGAAAAAATCACAAACAAAAAAACAGGGTAATACCATGCGCAAAATAGTAACTTTGAAAATACTAGAAAAAAACAAAATCTCCCAACCTGTTCTTCCTCTTCTGGAGTGAAGTCATTCTTAATGTTAAAGGTCCTTCGAATCTCTTCCGGTGACTTGCCCTTAATCATATTAGCGACTGTCTTGCACGTTACATCGAGCAATCCCTTTATGTCCAAATAATTCGCTGCCTGAAATATCTTTATATATTTTCTATAATGGTACTTATCTTTCCCTCATTTGCTTGATAAATCAATAAAGGCAGCATTATATCGCAAAGTTCTAGCTGATTCATGCGCCATAGACTTATTTTCCATATGGTAACTTTTGAGTCTGCAGATCTGTGCTTATAAGGAGGTACTTCGGAAGCACATGCAATAAGTCCATTGTCTAAAATCATTTATTCTTACACTAAAGATGGAACATCTGATGAAGATATTCAAAGACCGAAACATTGCCACGTGGAAGGTATATAAAAAGGAAAATTCATACTGTCAATTTTTTTACAAACAGCTTAAAATTTAAGTGCTAAATACCAACAAAAATTGAAAATTTGGCCGCGCTCCATAGACTTCCGTCTATAATAAAAGCAGAGGCAAATAAGTAAACAACTAACTCAATGAAAGAAACTAAGGACTTGCCAGAATGAGCTCAAACAATGTGCCTTGATCAACTTTAAGAAATTCGACATCCCACGATGAAATATCATCAGTACGCTTCTCCTTGTTGTCATTATCTTCCGGTGGAATCGGATCATCTTTGTGATATTCACACCAATGAATAACCTGTCATATTAATGCCATCGTAATATAAAAAAAGAAAATATTCAAATGAATTTAAATATAACTTCAGTAGCATTTTTCTAATCGGAACAAAGGAAGTGGACTTATCGGAAATAGCTAAATTAAGAGCTTCACAGCATTTTTCTATACTTTAAAACGTGAATAAAATTAACGAAATTAATCCCGTGAATTAATTGTTGTAAATTCTGACTATGCAAAAGTAACGAACCAATAATGTTCCTAAGAATGTAAAAGAAATTTCACAAAAATTATTACCAAATACTCCACTTATAGCTCATAATCAACTCTTTGAATAATAAAAGACTTTTATGTATATACATGTCCATCAACCTATTTCGAATAGAACTTTTCTTAACTATTACTTCCCCTAACATGATCCACCTTGTTAATAATTTGAAGAATGCTTTTCTTTTTCTTAACCTTTTTGAGAATAGCTGAGTTGACGCTTTGTAGTGGAATACCCTCAACCATATCAATATCCCCTCCATCTTGATTATCCATTCCCAAATCTATAATTAAAAATGTACTAGGCGTAGCATAAGCAAATAAAGAATCAAAATTAGTATACAAACTCTAAAATTCATGGCTTGAAGGGGACTTTGTAGTAATAACGAGAAGATGGATACTATTCTCCTCTACTATATACCTTTAGTTCTAGCATTCCAATAGTTTATGGTTTAAAGAATCTCTTAATGCCAACCATTATCAGCTCACCTTGAAGCATTGTGTTGATCGTAGTTGACAATCTAATCACATTCCGATCAACTTCGAATGTCTCATTATCAGATGATATCAGAGAAATTTTCTGCTGTACCGGCTTCTGTTCGCTCATTTTGACTAGTATCGCGGTGGTACTACAAATCTAATGATAACACTTGAAATTTAATCTTCTTCCTACTAACTTCGAGAATCTTGATACTTACAGAAATTGTAAAACCGATCGCAAGAATATCCTAGCTATCATTCTGCTCTAGCCAAGTACACTAAGCATTAAGAATGATTAAGACAATGTATGGGACCTACTTTAGAATTCATTCACTCTTTCCAATGAAATCATTGCACTTTTCAAAAATCAAACATCAATTTTCCGACAAAAAATTCATGCCGATCATTAATAAATCACAATCATAATGCTCTACTCAGAATGTTCCAAAAAAAAAGAAAAAAAAAAGGAAACTGCAAAATTAAAACTGCTTACGAAACAGGATGAGAAGGAATAAGGAGGAAAGAAAAGAAAAAGGATGTTCCTGATAAATAACCACATGGTTACTTCCACTAATTGGCCAAGAGATTTTCTTTAATCAAATTAAGTTTTAACCAAGTAAGAGAAGCTGTTTCTGAATTTGATGGATTACAGCCAAGATGATCTAAGAAGCTTTCAGTATGAAATGCATTGTAATGAATCCTTGAATAGAAGGGTAGCACAACGGATAGTTCAAGTCCGCCATTAGGTATTCGTAGATGATCGGAAAGTCCGCGAAAAGACTTTCCGCATAGTCACGTTAGAACAGATATTTGAGATCTTCGCAGTCAACAACAGTTTGCTTTATATTTTTAAAGAGAGAATAATAGAAGCAATCCTTTAAACTGTGATTTCCTTCACATTTTTCATATTCGCAAATAACAGTTAATACCTCGAAATCTATTCAAATACCAATCGAGAATCTGAAACTTATCCTTATCTACCCCAACAGCAATCAATAACCCGAAAACTATCCAAATAGCAGTAGAGTACCGAAATATATTCAAAGAGAATTCGAGAATCCGAAATCTGTCCAAACAGCAGTCAACAATCCTAAACCTATCCAAACAGTAGTCAACATCCCGAAATCTATCTTTCTAAAGCTCACAGTTACTTGAGATGACCGGATGTGCAAGCTAGAATTATCCGTCTCAATACAGCATGTCTTTAAATAAGGATCCCGAAAATAGGACAGACCAGAAATGGCCGCGACATCAGACTACTCTAAACAATCTCTCTACTTGTTATAAAATGATTGGTAGTTTGCGACTAATTAACTTCAACTGATCCAATTTATTCTTGGCTTGGAGACATTTCTGAACATGTGTCGTATCGCGTTATCAATTAGCTTGATCGTTCCTAATAGCTTTGCATTATGAATTGATGTAACACGTAAATTGCACGGGAAATTGGACAGATCGTATTGGGATAAATCCCACGAAAATTGGATAAGGTACGCTATAAGCTTATTCCATATATCTCTTAACAGTATTACGGCTTTGATTCATTGTCATAACCCTTACAACAAGCCAAAATATGCCCAAACCTTTACTCCTGTCACAGAACACCCGAAATCCCCGAACACCACATTCCTCCTCCATCCTGCCTTCCCGAACAATCTCAGAATCATTCGTTACCGTATCGTAACTCGGAATTACGTGACCGAAATAGGCCGTTGCAGCACAAATTCTTATTATATTCTAACGTAAAATGTTTTTGCTTTATTATGGTGCTTAGGAATTATTCGTAATTAGCTCACGCAAAATCCGTGAAAAGGGGAAACAGACTTTTACAAATCTTGTTATCCAGGACTAATTTTAAAAAAAGCCATCTACAAGAAAGATAGTTAACGGCATTATCCTAGTCCTTTTTTCCTAAAAACTATAATTTCAGGCTTATCCTAAACTCTTTGATCTTCTTCTTTCTATAAGTCTGAAATCGTAGGCCTATTCTCGATTTCTTGGCCCTGTTCTCATTGTATAAGACAAAATTGTAGGCCTATCAAAAAATCTCGATAAAGTTTGATATATCAAAAAGCTTTGTAAGAAAGAATTATTTAAGTATGTTACAATCCTGCAATCAATTTAATTCATACTTGATAAAAAACAAAAATCTGTCCGAACAGTTGGGAATTTAAAAATATCCTGATATCCTAGATATTTCAGACAGATGGATGATACCTTGAACTGCTGCAAAAGGTGATAAGGATCCGTAAAAGAGCGGAGAACCTGATAAAGAGTGATAATACGTCAGTCCTTATCAGATTTTCAGCTATAAGTGATAAATATTGTAATAAGTGCTGAAATGGTATTAGGGTCAAGACCGTCTTACTGAAAACAACATCGAGATAAGATCGCGACAACCAACTGACCGCTTAGCTTGATAAATTTGAACTGAAATGAATTCTCTAATCTAACCAAGCTTCTATTTATACCTTCTTATCTCTATGAACCCAAATTCTTATGCAAATTGGTAATCGATCGTTACTAACTTACACATTTGATGTTTACGTAACATACTTACTCATGCACGCGAGAATATGTTTTGGTGATCATTTTGAAATATCACCATTAAATTCATAAGTATTTACTACAAAATTTGCTAAAATGATAAGAAATAATTTATCAAATCTTTCCAATTTGATAAATTCAACTCATGACTTATTATAGTATCGGTGGTTTGAAAAGATTAAAACTAACAATACTTCTTACTCGCAATTTTAAATCATTGAACCGATTTATCTAAAATAAACTGTGCATAATCAACCTTTAATTTAAATCACATCTTCAAAAAAATTACCATTATAATGCTCAAATTGCAAATCTAGAAAAAGTTTCAAATCATATTTCATCAATAATATAATCAGCCCTTACACTAAATTTTATCCAAAAAAAAACGCATTAGGACTTATTTTTTAGAATACATCTTATTATTAATATCTATGTTTATTAGAAACAGATATATCATCATCTTCTACGATATTATCATAACTATTCAAATTTCAAATTCCGCAATTCTATTTCCTGTAAAATCATTGGCTTAATCTTTCATCTCCAATAATAGAACTTTCCTTAAATGAACAATTCTTTTCCATGTATCACATTGATAATACAGCTGTCAATATTTCTCCCAATTCAACATCTTTTATAGCCTATAAGCTTTACAGTGTTTCACCACTTTATTTTCAATGTAACACTAATTCTCAAATATAAATGACCTTTGAGGGTTAATACTAAACACTTCTCTGAAATGATTTGATAGAGATAAAAGATCTTACATGTTACCAGCCGTAACTGTACATTTCAACATTTCGTATCTCAGCTTGTTTTTGCTATCCAATTTTTTACTGTGTCAAATGTAAAACGATTATTTAATGGCTTTTGAGCAATTAATGCTGGTTTAATAGAGGGAAATTAAAATGCGTTTAAAAAATTGAAAGGTTCACAAACTGATTCATAATCTTATTAATTAAAAATATAATGATTATACTGAACCATAACTGACTAATAGCTGTGATTATTTAATTTTAACTAAATTAAATCAAACTAAATGAAAAATTGACGAAGTAAATAAGTCAAGCTTTCCACTCTGTCACCTTCGCTTGTCTTTACAAAAAAAATTGATGTCATTTTTTTTCTTTATCACCACAAAATGACAACTCAAACATAAACATCAGAATATTTCATCCATCAAGCAATTTATGACCAATATTGTATATAAAGCGCTGATTACTTGACTGATTCCTATCTGTCATATTCAACAAAATTTCAAAAGTAACTATTCTGAATCATCCAAAGATACGTAACATTCCGTAAAGCTATCATCTCTTTCTCTTTCATCTATTTAAAAACAACTGTTTTGTATCCGCGAAATCTATAAAGTTATTTCATTCGATTCTCTTGCTCATTTGCTTATCTAAAGTTTCTAAGTTGAATTAAAATTTTGAAATCAAAATGATAAAATTATATTTTTCAAAGCAACAAATAATGAATCTTTACTCTCTAACATACATAAATATATATTTGCTTCCTTTCACCATCCTTAATTTAAAGAGAACTGAGCAAATTGCAATAAACTGAACAATAGACCGAGGCGGTAAATAAGCGTCATTTGCGCAAATGACGTCGTTCGGTTATTGTTGGCACTTCGTTTTTTTTTCTCCATTTTTTTTGTTTTCTCGATATCTTTCCAGGTTATGACAGAAAGTTTTTAAATTATTTTTCTTAAATAAGTCCAAAAAATTTTAATTTAATCTTTGAGACAATCAATAGGCGTTAAAAGGAATGTTAGTTACGAAATGAATATATAGCAATGAGAAAATCAGTTTGTGAAGATGAAACGTAGTAAAAGAGATGAAAAGTTAAGGATACATTTCAGATACGTGGTAAATATAGTAACATACTTATATAAAGATATTAATTCAACAATGTAATTATGTAGAAATGCAAAAAACATGATCATTTTACATGATTAACCTTTTCGTCATAATAAAAGTGATTCTCGAAAGAAACACTTTCCGTATTATAACTAATCTTTTCTCCTTCTTTTGAATGAAATGCGCGAAGTGGTTGTTAAAATGTAAATTTCAGTCTTGCCTCATTTCACTTAATTTCTCTTTCAAAGGTGTAAGCTCGGATGTACTGTAATGGTGAGGAAAATGTTCATGAAGAAAATGAAAGCCGTGCTGAACAATGGGTAAGTTGAAATTTAAAAGATTGATATAGGTATTTTCTCTCAATGAGAAAAAAGTACAGAAATATTTAAATTTAGTTTGCTGTAATTAGTTTAATCCAGGGGTAGGGAGTTTTTAGAATGTGAAGAGAAGAGTGTTTGAATTATAATCTCTGAAAAGAACATTAAAAATGCAGTTATAACTTCGAAATTCTTTTTTTTTTTTTCTCACATTTCCTAAAAAATAAACAATCTTTGACTTACCCACGTTACCATTGATTTCTATCAATAGCCTGAGCATCGAATAGATGAAAATAAATAATCAAATCACTGCTTTTGAAAGATGAAATTTGATTCCATTACTGTTACTAACAGCACTCTCATTTCATTAAGATTATCACTGTTTTGTCCTTTTATTACTATCCCGTTATTTCAGATATTTTTGTTCAAAAGTTTCAATTTTCAGCAAAATTACATGGAGACAAAAAAGGCCAAACTTCAATATCAAGTAAATGTATTGGATAAGCACGAAAATATTTCCTTTATTTTTCAAGGCATTTCAATTTTCGTTAATGGTTATACAGGTGATTTTTTTTTATTCTTTCGCATAGAAATATATGGTAACGAAAGTCATGTGAGGTTTTTTGTGAAAATTGTATCGTTCACTAAAAGTTGGATGACGAGCACGTAAGTTGAATGTGAGAAGTCTCCTGAGCAGTTCTTTATGGATGAGCTCTTCGTGTGTTCATACAGGGAAATCATGAAGCATTCTATAGGTAGTTTACAAAAGTTGGCAATAGACAATAATAAAGTGAAAGCGATACGGAACTGCTGTTATTACATAAAAAATCGAGTTCGTTATGTGTACTTAAGGCATCCGCAGACCACATTGTTTTCTATTGGCAAAAAGCATATGCATTATGAGTGTATTTAAATCTTCGAAATGTAATGTTTGCATAAATTTAGACCCACCAGCAGCGGAATTACGAAGGTTAATACATTTGCATGGTGGCGAATTTCATATTTACTACAAATATGGCACTACAACTTATACAGTCGCTACGCATTTAGCTACTGGCAAAGCGAAGAAACTCCGAAAGGAAGAGAAAATCATTCATCCGAGATGGCTTACCGATAGGTTACCTGATAAATTATTGGAGACGTAGCTCCGTTTCTTTAATGTGTTGCACAGGATATACCAAAACTTATCTTATCAGTTCATTGCGACAAATCTTTGGTGATGAAGCGATCGCTGTTTGTAAAGAACGTCTGGAAGCAGCTTGATAAAGTTAATCTTCAGATTGTATGAGTCGGTGTAAAAAATTTCGCATTTGCAGTATCAAAGCAGGTATCCGGTTACGTGAAGACGATTATTTGTTGTATAAAGATGGTGTACTGCAAACGGCTGTAGCAAAACGATTTGCTGTGGGGAGTTTTAGCGCTTCAAGAGGAGCGCGAAGTGCTGCGAATGATCCAAACTTTGTGAATAACTTTTATGAAAGGTAAAGTTCCTTATTCATTGTGATTTGTTTTCTAGGGATGATGCTTAATTCAGGAGATTTGGAATAGAAAGTAAATGAAACAAGCATGTTTGACATGTCTTTAATATTTTTACAAGCAAATACGAATTATTTTGAAGAATCAATGATTTTATTTTAAATTACTGGAAAGTCTTAACTCGACCTTTCCGTTTATTCTTTTCAGCATAACCTTTGAAAATGTTTAGAATATTTCAGACGACCTTGTCAATTTAGTTTACTTTCACAAACGATAACATACGATTTTCTTTCTTCTAGATTCGTTTCACAATTGATTTATCAGTGATAAAAACTGAGTGAACTTTAGATCTCGTCTACATCTAATTTCAACTTTGGCACAAGAAATGAAACATTATGTAAACGAGCTAAGGGAAAATCGAGCTGATAATTTTCCGTCACGGGTACACCTACAACATTTAGTTGATAAAAACTTCGTTAAGTGAGCAGTTTATTTCTGGAATATTCGAATTTTTAATTGCACGCCTAAGAGTTAATTTTCATTTCATTCAACACTTTTCAATGTGGCACTTTAACAACATTTTAGAAAAATGTGATGTTGCAACAAATAACAATAAACTGTATCAATTAAGTCATTTCTGTTTGAGCGTGTATGTAAGCGTAGAAAATCCTTTTATGGCACTACACGTTACACATGATACTGTGCGATGAATTTTTTCAATTTTTCAGTTCTCCAGCGGAAACCATTTGCCACATCGATTTGGATTGTTTCTTTGTGTCAGTAGCACTACGAACTCATCCGGAATTGATTGGAAAACCAGTGGCTATTACCCATTCAAGGGTAATTTTTACAGATATTTGATGAAAATTTATATTAGCAGATTGGGATTGTTTTGGTCATTCACTACAGCACATTTCTCCTTGGTAATGAAACTAACAAAATACAATTGTTAGGTTACTGTTCTTTTCTCAAATTATTATGATTAATTGTTTCGTATCCTTTTAAAGGGTACGGAAGGTGCTGGTATGTCTGAAATTGCGTCATGTAGTTACGAAGCTCGAGCACAAGGTGTTCGTAATGGCTGTTTTATTAAAGACGCACGGAAGGCATGTCCGGATCTCATTTGTCTTCCTTATCAGTTCGACGATTATCGACACATTTCAAAGGAAATTTATTCAATTTTATCAGGGTTAGTTACGATTTATTGGCGTCTATTTCAGCGTATTCAATACTGAAACAAGTGTTTGGAAGTTTTAAAGATGCATAAATAACAGAAGACATTAGAAGTTCAAATATAATTTAGTTAAACCTGAGGCTATGGAGAGAGCTAGTGCAGTGTGCTATATCTAAAAATGGATTTTAACTTGAAGGAGAATTATACCCATGCTATCGTTGTTACTGCTTATGCAAGGAAACATGAACCTCATCTGAGGATCAATTTGATATTTTGTATGGACGGCTCACTTCTAAGTATATCACCCGTTGCTGTAGATAGAAAATAAAAAAAACTTCGCAATGCTCTGAAACAATGAGTTACTGATTATTGAAATATGAAATAACACTGTCCTAGACTTTATCATTCTTCATTAAACGGTAGTCGATGGCGCTAACAAAGTAATACTGGTGATTCTTATCGAATTACTAAATTGAAAAGTTTGAAGTTGATCTAAGAAGTTCACGTATTTTGTTCATTTTTTTACAAACTAATTTTTTTATCATGTTAACGGATAAATTCAGGTATACGCTTAATATTCGTGCTGTAAGTTGCGATGAGATGTATGTTGACTTGGAAAGTTTGTGTAAGGAGATGCATATAGCAAACGTAATGAAGATTATATCTGTAGTGCGGAGTGAAATTTTAACTAAAACAGGCTGTAATGCTTCTGTTGGTATTGGTAAGTTAAAATTATTATTTTTAATGTATTATTGTCAGTACAAACAGCGTCGTTATTGTTATCTTTACTAATCCTTCTATTCCAAATAAAAATAAATGTTCCACTAACAAGAAGAGTTAGTGTAAAGTGCATTATAAATATATTCAGGAAATACAATGTTAGTAGCTCGCATAGCAACTCGGCATGCAAAGCCGAATGGCCAATTTATGATCAAATTTAGTGATATCGACGAAATGATCAAGAAAGAGAAAATTTCATCTTTACCCGGAATTGGTTATAATATTTGTGCGAAACTCAAAAAGTAGGGATTTATATTTCGAAATATCATCTCTGTCATTAACAAAACTTGAATTATATTTTCGACCAAATTGACGATTTCGTGAATTCATTTAAAATTGAAAGATCTTACAGTGCGTTTGGTGAAATCAATTTATGTGAGGATTTGCAAAAAGTATCGATTAATCGTTTGCGAAGTCTTCTTGGTGAAAAAATCGGAACTCAGGTTAGCTTTGGGTACAAAACCAAAGATTTATATACACCTAAGTTGTAGATCAAATTGATTTCGATTGTATTTCTCTTCAACCAAGAAGTGATATACACTTACGTCAGAATATTGCTCAGTCTTGAAAAAGGATATTAGAATAAGTCGAAGACCGAAGTATTCATGTGTAAAAATCTGATTGATTTTGAGAAATTTTTATTTTAAACTAGAAGGTAACATGAACTTGCGTCACAGCTCAGTTATATTTGGGCTTAATTTCTGGCTAACGATAAACTAAGGTTTATATTTACACAAGCAATAGCAGCTTAAGCAATAAATTATACTTTTCTCAAGCAGCCAAAGCCATTTTTATTCGTTTATTTCTACTCGCTTTTTTGTCATACTTGCAGATATACAATATGTGTAGAGGAGTGGATAAAGAAAGGGATTTTTTGGAAAAGGTTATGCGGAAATCTATTTCATGCGACATAAATTATGGAATCCGATTTACAGAAGTACGAATATTTTCAGTTATTATCTTTTGTCGTTGTTAAGCTTCACTGAATGTAGAAGACAGATTAGATCATAATTTCGAAGAAAATTTCTTAAAACATTTCAGGAAGATGAAGTAATAGAATTTCTTGGGAAAATATGTTCGGAGTTGGAAAAAAAACTTCATATAGCCCGGATGACTGCATCTACCATTACCCTCAGATTACTGGTAAATAATTATTTGAAATTTTTAAATGAGTGAAAGAAGTTTTACCCTAAAATATGTGTAAATATTATTTATTACAGATTCGTGCACCAGATGCACCTGTTATAACAGAAAAATATTTGGGTTGCGGGAAATGCGACGCAGTTACAAGAACCGCTCACGTGAGAGGTGCAACTGCAAACAAGGCAGTACTGCATGCAGAAGCGAAAAAATTAATGAAAGCAATAAATCCAATTATATGTGATTTGAGAGGAGTGAGCATTCTTTTTTTTTTGAATTTTTTTAATATTTCATTTTTCAATCATTATTTTTTATTGACATATATGTATATGCTTTAGATATCGTCTTTGATGTATTCTTTGTTTTGCTGGCAAAGGACATTGAATTTTAATATGTATGCTAAGCTGCAGAGGATTTTTTTGCACTGGTAGTGACGAATTTATTCTGTGCAAATTCGCGTTGAGTATGTAAAGCACATAAAAGCAAAGTTTTCCATATGTTTACAGATTGGTATTCAATTGACTCATTTAAATGAAATACAAAGTGTATCAGTCAATGAGCAACCCATGAACAAAAATACGTTGACGCAATTTTTCGCTGTGAAAAGTAGAGGACAACATGTTATTGGAAAAAATAAATCGAAGAGTAAGGAAGATATTGCTTTAGAAGTAGCATTGAAGAAGTCACTTAAAGAAAGCAAGCGAAATCATCGGGTATGTTTATACATTATCAGCTGAGAAAAAAAACCAATATTATGATTTCTTTTTGTTAATATAACTGTTTGATGATATGTCTCTGGTTTCATTCTGCTATTCCTGGTTCCAGTTAGCTGTCTTGCCTGGTTTGATATAATTTTTTGCTTCTCGATAGTTGGCTAAACTTTTTCGCAAGTACAAGCTATCACATTTTGCTAATAGCGTGGATGTGCAACATAATTAAGAAAGATGGTTTATTGATTTATCAATAAACCAACTTTCAGATAGTTATTGCTTACTTATTCTGAATCGATGTTGATATATTTTAGTACCAGAAAGAAACTATCCATCCTGATTATCGGAATTATTTCGAAGACGAAGATGTGAAAGCTGAATTTCTACGAATACTACAGCAGTATGAATGTGAATTTTGATTATAGAATGAGAAAATTTTTCATTAGGATATTCCAACTAAATGTGTAAAGTAAAGTGGGCTAATGTCACTTTTTTAAATTTGTTGAATATTAACATATGTGCTTTATTTCATCTCACAATTTGTAATTAAAATTACGCGAAAAATGGCTAGTGATTACAGAAAACAAAGATCAAACTTGTACATTCCAGTAAAGAATCATTTTTTTCAGATCCAACGTCTGAAGTGGTATCTGAAATGGCAACATATTTCTGTTTATTGGTAAAGAACGGTGATTTAAGTGATGTCTTATCACAGCTTAGGTTCTTACAACGTGAAACAACGAACTTTTCATTGGAATGGATTATTGTAGTGTCTTCCTTAAAAGTTGCTCTGAATCATCTTTGTGATACTGTATATGGTTCTTTATTATTTCGTTGAGTGTGATTTGATCATATATATTTTCTCTTACCAAGAACGTCTCTCTTTTAAATCCTTAAGGCTAGCTGTTCGTGGAGTAAAGATTTTCCTTATATATTTCTTTCTCATAACCATATTTACTAATAACTTAACCAAGTTATAAGTTATGCACATATACATTGTTAAGAACTGTAACACTTTTGCAAATAATGACTGGCGGTGAGGATTGGTTTATTTAAGATTTATCATTGAATTAAAAAATTCAATGCTTTTTTTGAAGGTAATTAGGAAAAAAAACTTGGGAAGAGGTCAGAGCTTCCTTAGTGTTGAGACCAATAATTTGCGACGTCTCATGATATATTGTTAGATTTTGAAAAAAAATTTTGGAAATTCTGTCGTGTACTCTTCGTCTTCCACGTAATCTTCCGTTAATCAAAAAAAAGCACTGCAGTGAAACCAACAGCGTTCATTCCCAATGATGAATCACGAAGCAATCGAAATCGGCAGAAAATGCAGCAGTGTGAGGTCCTGTACTCGGGGAATCAGAATTAAAATTGAAATACTATCAAAATCGCTGACAGTTCCTAAGGGTCATTCCATCAGCACTTAGAGCTGAATTGAACTTTAATTTCATTTAATATTCCCATAAAGAATGGAATTAAGTTAGGAGGTCTTTTTCTTCGATCAACTATCCTTTTCGGTCATGTTATGTTTGAAGGTCGGTTTCGATTGATTTGCATAGTGTCAAAAAATCCGACTCGTCACTATTATTCTTTCAGTTGTCTTTTATCTTTTTAGAATTCCAGAAATAAATGCTGTTTAATTTTACAAACTGAACCTCAACGCAGAAGAGTGTGGATAGATTTTCATGAATTTATGAATGACATTAAGAAGGAACCTTCTAAAGTAATATATATGATACATATGAAAGCATAGCCTCTACCTAAAATTTAACGATCTATTTGGCATGAATTCAAACTACAATGAAAGAACGGTAATTGACATGAAATGCGACATCTTTTTCCAATAATAACTTTTATTCCCAAGAACTTCAAGAAGTCACAACGAATATTTACGTTGTGAGGTGAGATGTAATGTTTTAACGTATTTTTTTAGAATTACCAACATTATCCAATTATTCGAAGAACGATATCTCCAGATGTCACATTCAGTATAGTTATATATAAACTTCAAGGATAAATTAACGACTCCGGTCCATAAAGCTTTTGGCTTTATCCTCGGTGTACGAAATAGTAAAGAAAAAAATAAAACACTATGCAGTGCAGCAAAACAGGTCGAGGGCAGAACATCTGTTTTCAATACACAACGCGATCCGAATATATCGTCTTTTTTCCTTTTCCACAGCTATTTTCTTATTGTTATTACCAATCTCAGTAATCACATCTCTCTCCTGCATTTATTTCATTCAATGCCAAATCAACAATGGTGTGCGTCAATCGTATATTATGTCTCTAGCTTTCCCTGGTTATATGCCAATTAGAAAAATTACATTCGCATATAACCATAACACCTTTATAAACCAAACAAAATTATATGCAAATTGTAATAACTGTAATATAATTTTAATCCGTTGGTCGAGTTCCCTTTAACCACGACGCAATACTCGTTTTCACTTTGGTACCTGTATCTGCAAAATATTTACTGGTATTCACAACAGCTGACGCCACACGACGACCACTTCCCGTACCACCAACTGAATGCTCCATACGTAGCAATACGTCTGATATACCCAGACCACCAGCAAATGGATGCCTGCAAGCATGAATAACCTCACCTCTAGAATGAACTTTAATCTTCTATATTCGTCACGAGATGTCAAAGCTTTCAAGATCGCTTTACAAAAAGTGAACTTTAAGATATCAATATCCATTTTGTATTACTTCAGACTATTATGATATGACAAACGCCAGGAAATTATTGCAATAATAAAGAAAGTAAATCAATGTAATGAAGATAAAACAGAACCATATTTTCATGCATCTAAACACCTAAAGCATTTGCCAGGAAACTAGTATCTTGAAGATAATAAATTATAAAAATGCTTACAGCATTTCAATAGTCCTCTTTCGCATTTAACAGAGAATTTTGCTGAATCCTACCAACTACGAAAAATAATCAGTAAATCATTGAGAAAATTATACTACCCGCTTTATAACAAAATATCGAACTAAAATATCAAGTCTCATGGAGAATTTAAATTTTAAACGAAACTTACTTGAAGTAAAGCCAACAGTACAAATAACAAAGATTGGCTAATTACTTGAAGCCAATCGCTTTATATAGTTATAGCTGTACACTAGAAAGATCAAAAAGACAAACCCAGGAATAGTGGATGACAAGTCGGGATAGTCACCACAGGACCAAATACGATAATTATTGCTCATTTTCCACTCAGCTATGAATGCTTCATTGAAGTCATCCAACGAATCTTTCAAATCAGCACGAACAGTAGCTATGAGTGATAACAAATATGCTTGCATCTGTAATCGTATCCAGTCATCACTACCTTCCCAACCTGCAATCAGTAAATATCAAATTACAAATTTATTCCAACAAAATTTGAAAATCTTTAAAAGGTTTTCAAAGTACACACGAGCAAAGTAATCAATTTAGTTACGCTTAAATAATCTGTTTATATCCTGCCTTGCCTTTTATTTATTAATGGCAGTTCCTCCAACAACTGTCCTACCCATTGCATCGCCAGTGATGGGCACAAGCATTTAAAATTTTAATTTCAAATTTTATTCAAAATATCACAAGTCAACTGCAGCATTTTAAACTAGAAGTTATAAAATGTCGCAAATGAAAAATCTAAATCATCAATCCAAAACAACTGAAGTATCTGAGCGGTAATTGGTATGCTACAAATAATAGTGCAAGAATGTAATAATCCCGAAGTCATCATTGGACATTTCCATGGCAATATTTGTCGGGATTCAGAGCAGCGAAATGATCAATTTAATAGCAAATAATAACATGAAAATACGAAAAAAAATACTTGGTGATTTAGCATTTGCTTCCATTTCTTTTAATACAAAATCGACAAAACGTAAGTCTGCAGCTGTTAATGCCAACGACCGTTTTAACTCAATATCTACGATATCGATACTTCCATCGCCAACTTCATCAACCTTAGAAAGAGATTTTGCAATTTTCACTGACGGAAAAAATCGCAGCAAAATGAATCAAATATTGATAAGTAAGAGCTAACGCAAATTTCATTAATTAATATGCTTCTTTCAGTGAAGATTTTGCCTGTCCCAATGAATATAAGGAAATTAGGTTTTTCCAGTTTTTAAATCAATAGTAACGAAATATTTTATTATGATATCACCATTACGTGATTATAAAGAACGCTATCGCCCGGATTTCTACCCCCTCCACTCTTCCGTAAACTATTAGTGATTAGATTTCGAGATGTAAAAACAAGCCTGTCATGTTTCAAAAATACTTAGCAAAATGCGACTGCACATTTGACAGATTGCTATGTTCAAATATAGTTAAAATATGAAATGAAATACAGTTGAATTGTATTCATCTTTACATAACGCTGACGGTCGTACTGCAGAGAAGAGAATGTGAAACAACCAAATTCTAAGATTTCTAAAAATAAATTGAAAGCCATATTTCCAGTAATCCTAGTTCTAAAGTGCAATAGTAACTAAAAAATTATTTTTTTTAAACAAACAGAAAGCTTGTTTACAGTAACTATAACATCCAACAAATCACGACGTTGAACAAATAAAGCATTCGTTGCACCAATGCAATAAGCTCGTGTCTTATCGGAACGAATCATATCCAAATGGCAAATACTTAAGTAAGGATGAAATAATGAACCCTATAATGATGTTCTTAGTTTTTTCATATCATAGGGAAAAAAGACGAAAAAATAAAAAGAAAATTTCAAATTACAGTCATAATCTCCATAACTGGGAATTCATTCATAATCGTAATTTAATGATTAATTATGACCATGGCACCTATGCTCTAACTTCAAAATCAGTATTTCATATGAAGTTATTACTTTTGTGAAAATACTTAATGGGAAACCGTATGAATCCGTGGCCAATATTTGCTTCCGCTTCAAATTTGAACAGCTTTCAACAGTACTATCACTTGACATCTGCGTTTCGGATACGCAATCCATAGCTGATGCTAATAGATCTTAAAATAAAAAACAGCAGCTTAACAGAAAGGAAACATATCGTTTTGAATCAAATGATATATTTAGTTCGTCAAAATCGTACTAAAGACAGAACCTTTGTGAATAAATTCTACGGGACCGTTTCCACTCACTTTGTTCCTTTCGATATTTACGTTAACCACCATATCACCTCCAAATTCTATAACTCTGTCTCCTAACATATCTTTGCCCACTTCCAGAACTAAAAAAAACATTTATGTTCCACAGCAGTTATTGTAAAATAAAAAGACAAATTAAGCACTATCAAGTTGGATATTTACTTCATTAAAATATGTCTTAAGAAAACCAGAATTGATTTTCCTGCTCAACAGTCCATTAATTTTACAAATGGTGGCTCAACCCTACAACTTCGCAAACAGAAGAGATGTAAAGCTACCCATGTTTGATTATTTAATTTGGTTTTTAAGAAAGAAAACCAAAAGGCTGAGACGTGCAAGACATGTTTTATGCCAAAAAATTATATGCACAAATATGTCACTTATTACTCAATTCTATATTATAGATATAAGCTTTAAATAAAATTACAAGCAATTAAATAAAAGCAGTAATTATACGCCGACCTTACCAATTCCATCTTCATCCACAATCTTATCCTCATTTGAACATTTCAGCGAATTTGGGTTGTATGCAGCTGCATGAAATAAACCTTTTTCAACCAACCCTAAATTAATTAAAAACAGCCTAAATAATTCATTTTCTTCTAGATTAGGAAAATAAAAAAATAAACCGGAACTGAAAATTTTCTAGGATTGGTACACAGATCTAAGAAATTCAGATCATTCAATTGTGTTCATTGGAAACAGAACAAATGAATGGTGAATAGTTATTACACACATTCAGCAATCAACTGCAAATCAGAAGAACGAAAACATTGCCCTAAAAGGTGCATTGATGAAAAATCGGATTGCTATTGCACTTACTACTACTATTATTTCTGCCTAAATTCAACAAAAATGAAGAAAATGTAAAATATACTAAAAGTCCAAAACTCTTTCCTTATTTTTTAAAAAACTTGCTAAAAAAATGATATGTATTTTCTTCAAAAATTGGTAAAAAAAATATTGCAGAGATTAAATAAAGATGCTGCTAAAAAAGACATTACGTGGGAAAAGTGAGGTGAGCGCGACCATCAGTTGACTTAATTGAAATACTGGAGATATATAGAACACAACCTGAATAGCAGTATTCTAATCAATGGGAAAAACTCAATTAACAACATTTAGTGTTGCGTAAGTAATAAATAAAAAGAGAAAAAGTTTTGAAGAACAAAAGATGATTGAGAATGAGTTCTCTTCTTGCACTATGTGATCATTCATGCTATTCCTCTATGATAACAAGACTGCGTGTCAGATTGGATATCTCAAACAAAATCTTATATGTCAATAGTTCTTTTTAAACAATGAATCATTCCTTATTCTCAAAACACTGCTATTAAATACACTGAGAACAGAATGAGATCAATACTTCACTAAATTTTCCAAATTATTGTTGTTGCTTCTGAAATAATTCATGAAGATTTCATAGTTAAGCGAAAAATTTCCGAAAGAGATTACCTTCTTTTCTAATAACAACAATTTGAACAACACTAATACACGATGTCTGAATGTTGTTACAAGGGACTGCACTGAGATATCTGCAAAAATATTTTGCTTTCTTTAAAAATCTTTGAAAACTTCATAGCTCCACATTTAAACATTTTGAACTGCAGTGATGCATACGCATATTTTCCAATAGTATTCCAATGTATGCAAGACTATACATGCATTCATTTTCTGGTGTTTCCGGAATATCTCGATATCACACATCAACTTCAACCGATAGCAGTCAACTTTATTTAGGCTTCAATTTTATGTTGCTTCATTCATTGTAACTTCGAAATCTAATGTCGAAGTAATCTAAACGTCAGTCTTCTGAATATTCTACTTAGCCGCCCACATCTAAAACTCTTACAATGTAACACGAACACATACCCATAACTGCGGCCTGCTCATCAGTAACGGCATCAGGAAACATTTCACACAGATTTTCATACATTTGGCACAGCACATCAACCTACAAATTGAGCAAGATAATGTAAAATACTAAGAATGGGTTCATCATTAAAACTTCTCCTCTGCTACACTCCTCCTCTACATATAATAACTAACAATATAAAATCAGAAAAAGTGGAAGAACGCCTTTTCATTCTTTCAATTTTTCAAAAATTACTCATTCTACGGTAGTAATTCAGATTCCAATGATCTACTTCACCAAATTTTAAAGAACTAATCAATCTAAGCAAAATGGAAAATAGAAACATTACCTTAGCAAAATCCCTTTCGTTAAAATAAGCTTTTGTGATGAGCTGTAACTTAGCCGTCAGTACACCAAAAAGTGGTACTCGAGATAGGACGCAAACGCTCTTCTGTACACTACTCCGGGTGATATCAGTTGATTTGTTTAAAAGATCCTTGAAACACAAGAATTTCGAACTTAATCAAAGGTTTCAAAAAAAAAAAATCCTTCGTAACGAAAATAAGAAAACCGAAAGATCTGCGTAAAAGCAAACTTATTACGACGGCAGAAATTATGGAAACAGAACTGACTGCAATGGTAATGATGCAAACAATGAATATTAACAATGAGTAAGAAAGTAACCTTTGCAGAAATTTGACGATAACATGAAATTCCAAAGACTGATCGGTTCGGATCATCTAATGACGGCAGCAGAAAATATATTACGTCTAAAATCATAAAAAAAGAAACATTTTGTTTATTTCATAAGTTTGACAAAAGAATTGATGATATGTAGCTGAAAACCAAAACGAAAAACACGCCAACAGGTATCACATTTCTACTTGTCGATCTTTTGCAAACTGCCTCACCAACTCTTACACGTCCAAGAAAATCCCAAATTCTTTAAACATAGGAAGTTTAACTTCAAAAGCTCGAGGAAAGCGAAACTTTCTATTGCCTTAGAATGAAATGTATGTCACAAGCAACAAGCAATATAGAACTAACTATAAGAAATAAGTAAACATTTTAAGCATTTAATCGAAGCAGAAAGACCACAAAAAAAATTTCTCATATACCATGATCGACATTATGCGCACCATCAGGAAGTGCAAGTGACGGCAAATTTTGCCAGGCTGCCGGCAGTTCTCCCTCATTGTCTGTTAAAGGTGGGTAACAATATTCGATCTGGAAAAAGCAATCAAAGATGTGTTTAAACTTAATTAAACAGATTCTGATTGAAAATCTTAATAAAAGGAATATTATAAAGCATCGCTCACAAAATGGGACTACTTTAACAAAAGGAATTGTAAAACACCGAGAAGAGTATTCGTTTTAACTCGAATTTCACTTATTAACCTTACTGACTGACTCTACCTGCAAATCTTAGTCACTGATCTCACCAACACCCCATTCATTGATCTTATCGTCTTACTCATCGACTCAATAACCAATTACATTACTTGCTGACCCGTACTATTCTTGTTAACCCTTTCGTTAATTACCTGACATCCGCGTTTGTGATGAAAACCAATGACTGCAACGTAAAGAATTGAGCTAACCATTCATGAAAGACATTTGATGCTTAAGCAACACAAACATTCAACGACATGCCAAATTTAAGTAACATCTGAAAAAGAATAAAAGAACTACAGTTATGATGATAAACTATAATATGTAAAATCAAACGCATAACACAAATATATAACCAGAAGAAGAAGCACGTAAGACACCATCATATCATAAATGTAATGTAAACATAAAATAACATAACCCTACTGATATACATATAGCATGAAAACTGTAACAAAAGCTATAAAAGATCTATCTACTATGAAGTATATAATAGTCACGCCTAATGTAATCTAACATAATGTATTACTTCAAAATGTAAAATATAAGGTATAAAAATGTGATCAAATCACTTATGCTTGCCGAGCACGTAATTACATGCATAACTGAAGTAAATGACGAAAAACTATAATTGAACACAAGCTTACTCACGTCAGACTTTGATTGTACTACCAAATGATTGATGTTTAAATGTCTGCAAATAAAAACTTAACTCGAAAAATAAAAATCTAACTTCCTAAAAACAGACGATACGCGTGGCATGAAAAGTTTCATGTGTAATCAGTATATGTCCCGTTCATTTCAGTATTAAATTTTATGTTGTTTCGAAAATTCCCTCAGTTCCAACAGCTATGTTTTCTTCAACGCTATTTACCTTGGCAACATTACGTCACTTCTGCTTCTATAATCACATGAAATTTCGTAAAATATTACCCAATCTACAGATGCTATAGAAATGCGTATATGCTATTACATGTAACTCCATTTTCATGATGCACTGTATACCAACACTGCTGAAATTAAATGCTAGTCTTATCCGATTCTTGGAACTCTATGAAATGTTTAAGCATGAACAACTGGTGAGTTTAAAACAAATCATAAGCATTTACTGGATATCATACAGCTATCTGCCATATGCAAATGGTAATACAGCAAGTAATGTAACAAATCGGTTTCCCAATAGTTCCAAATTTTATTTTCACTCATGCGTATAATACAGTGCACAAAAAATAAAGCACAAGTTGTTTAAAACCGTTAGTATACAGGTGGAAAAAAAACAAGTTCATTTTAGAGAACTAAGTAGGAAATCGGTTCCATACTCAGATATGCCAAGTTCCGCAGAAATATCCAGAAAAGTTAAATCAATATACCCGCAGAAACAACCGAATTTATTACCCAATTTCGGTTTGTCAGATATTGACATAGTCACGGAATATAAAAGTTCATCGGCAGCTGAAAACATAATTATTATTTCACGTCTAACTCAAAAAAAATCTCATTTGTAAGACCTGATTCAAAAATCTTGATAACAAACATTTTTCGCTAGTTCATAAAATTTTTGCTAAGGTCAAAAATTGCTCATATAACTAAAAACAAAAATGAACAAGTAAAACAGAGTAAAATAAAACATTTGCGGTAATGTGATAAGCATCATTATATAGATAGGATAATAACGCTAGTAGTATGGAATAAATGACAATAACTGGATGATCCATGGAATAAAAATGAGATCAAAACGGCCCGAAAAATAAAACAATTTAGGCTGTGGTACTACCATAGAATTTAAATACTTGAATAGCAATCAATGGATGGTAAACCCACAATATTAAAACTGTCAGATATTAAAATCAACGCATGGACGGTGCATATAAATCCTTACTTAACCGAGTATCCAACCAATCAAGGAAGCTTATAATATCAGCCTTTTTCAACAAACTTTTTTCTTGAGTTTCTTTCTCAAGTCAACCTGTTGGGTAGGTTGCCGATAGAGGAAGAGGTAAAAAAGGATGAGAAAGAGATAACTTACAAAGAACAGGATTGGAATTACCACAGCCTTGAAATAGGAATAGACGTTTTACATAACTACCTATAAAAATACAAACATATGATTGCTTGAGCAAAACAATGAGCTCATTTGCTACCTGAACGCCTTACTGTTTAAACGTTAGTTGAATGATGGATTGGTCCAAAAATGGAAACTCTGGACCAAGTGCGATTAAAATGAATCACCAGACTCGAAAACTATTACATTTTCGATGTGATGAATATGATTCAGCAAGTATACAGTCAATCACAATCCCGTGAGGTATGCGAACCGATGAGATCGCAAATGCACCGTAACAGAACGAACACCACTTCTGACGGATGCCTGTTAAAGATAATTGCAACCTTGCAAGCAAAAAAGAAAACTAAACAATGCGAACATTTCAAATAATATGAATGAGAGCTTCGAACAATTCAAATATCCAAAAACATTTCTGAAATGATACCCAACATTAAATTCACTGAGCCATCAACTTCTACTGACTTTCTAAACTGAACCTATTTCTTGACTCTCCGAATATGCTGAGAACTTAACAACATAGAAACGAATAAACATCACGAATTTAGTAGCCATGGATTTTCCGCAACAGTACACGGTGTTCGATCCCCATAATCATACAGCAATTCCTCACCAATGTTGATGTCTCGCTTAGCGATCAATATCAAGTGTTTCGATCCATTCAATTCGATAACCTTAACGTAACAATATATCGATTCATTCCATTTTCTTATCATAAATGAATGATTTCATACAACAGCATTTGTTGCAACAGACAACTATTTTACATGTAACAATGCTAATGTAATGACACAGGTGGTGTCATTCACAGATATTGCCAAGAAGATGACAACATATTGAATTGAAGTCTTAGTGAACAAGCGTTTATGATGTTTATTAGAACAATGATTTGATGCAATCAGAAAAATGAAAACTCGATATAATCCAATACTGCCTCCTATTCATTGTCATTAATCTGACATCAAAATTGCCGGAAGGCAAGGTTAGCATGGGAAAAGCAAAACTGATGGCGTAATTTCTACATTCAACATACTTTTGTTTTAAGATTCGGCCTAACCACAGAATGATTTATCAGACGCCCTTTGTAAGGTGTTTCATCGGTAGCATCAACACAATATTGCTTATTTTGATATTTGAAAAAATACATAAATGAACCAATACTATCATCTTTGGCATATTCTCGTTCACGAATCCTTGCCAGCCTCAGATCTATTATTTCACCTGAAATCACAGATAAGATTACAAATAATTTTTAGCACTTCTGGCAATTAATTCATCGTTTCGTCCCCCTAATTAGTTTTCTAATTGATTAAGACAACCTAGTAAAATGATTTAACTAAGCGATCAGAATGCATGAGTAATGTACTTACTATCTTATGAATGCAAGAGACTCCCATCATTAAACAATTCGTAAAACTTGATCCATTAGAAATAAATTTCAAAGTCTGCGCTACAATGCATAACACATTCACTCTTATTTTACCTTTATACTCGACCACGAATTCATTTTTCTGGAAGTTCCGCAAGGTACGAATTCCACGACCTTTTTCTTCGCATTCGAAAATCTCAAGGAATTCCTCATTACTACCTGTCAAAATAGCATTTGCCATTGCATCACGCTCTTCCTGCTGCAAATATAGGACGAAATTTAAAACATAACCTTGGAAGTGCTAATTTCCCAAATTGCGAAATAAATTTTTGAAGGGAAATCTTGACATCACAAAAATTCTGAGGTCTTCAATTTCGCATCAAAGCTAACAAACGCATAGGAATTTCTTTTAAATATTAAAAAATAACATCCAAAAAAATTCACTTCAAGTTGTTTTTCTGTTTTCCGACTGCTTCGACGAAGCGGAAAATACTCTGTGATTTTATGAGTCGAGGTATCATCAGTCTTCTCGGTTCGTTTTCCTTTCCTGCAAAAAAAAACTTTGAAAAGCATTATTTGAAAAATTTCACAGTCAATCAGCCAACAACACCTATCATAGCCTAATCAAATGACGAAAAGTGAAATAGTTTTAGTCGATGAAAAAAGGACGAAATTATTTATTTTATAAAATATAAATGACGAGAACTGCAAAACAGCTAAAATGGAATTACACAAATCACATACCTTGCAGCATTTTTCCTGGTATTTCGAGGACCTCCACGTTTGCGATTAACTATTTTGTCAAGCATTCGATTCGACAATGCCGACAGTGGTAAACCCCTGAAAGTAGCTGTAAATTAAAAAAAAAAAATTCTCCAGTAAAATGAAAAATTCTACTTAGAGAAAGCGTCAAGTATAATATTAATACTATTTCCCAAGAATTTCGAGGAATTCAAAAACTTGAACTAGTCATTTTTTCCTCTTCGTCTTTCGTCAAAAGAAATATTATTACAGCTGCCAGTCTTCTTTTCTTTATTTTCCAATTTTTCTCAATTCTTTTATCAGCCCAACAATCAAATAAAAATAACAGTAAAAAAATTTAACGCACAGGAGTGTTCATTCTACGCCAATGGAAAACATAATTCACTGGCTACTCAATACTTTAAAATACGAATTAATGCATAAAACACAAATAATTGAAACGACTGGAGAATTCATTTTTCCTTTGAAATTTATTCACTCAATCGAAATCCCAGCTTCAGTTCACTTCCATCATATGTTGTATTATAAATGAGTGCCAAATTTAAACTTACAAGTTTAAACAACTTTTACCAAACTAAAATATGGCGTTTCTGACTTTGTTATAGTACGACTAGCTAGTCCAAACTACTACATATCCTCTTAAAACTTAATGTTTAAGACCAAAAAAAACAGAATTCACCTTATCCCACGTTTATTACAAGTTAAAATCTCCATAAATCTGAGAGTTAAAATTTCAGTATTTAACATCCTGAACTTCCTTCAGTCCTATTCCGTGCTTAACAACACAACCAAAAAATTCACTATAAGTGTTTCAAGATTTGATGTTTGGCATTTGAATGATAAAATTCATTCAATGATATTCCATACACTTAATATAAAATAAAAATTTTCTAATTTTAAAGTTGATATTTGACTTAAGTAATCAGAATTTACTTTAATTCTGTATTCACATAGTTACCATACCAACAAACAAATTAACCCCGCAGGATCAAAATTCGGGGCAAAAAAACGAAGTGGCAAAATTTAAAAATTGGCGCCAAAGGAAAACTAACCGGTGCAGCAGTATTGTCTGACGTTTCTCATCTGTACCATACGCAAGCCGTATTGTAATAACCATTGTTACGTCACGTCATGTAATGTTATGTTTAAGGTGGCATCGAATGATATGTAGAATTGATTATTATGAATAATCTGGATATACAGGTAAGAATTTGTCCCTCATATCAACAATATCTTTTGCTGCAAATCACTGACATAACATATATATGAAAAAAGGGAAGCGACGAGAATCATGAAAAAAAAGTAAGGGAAACGTGAAACGTGATGCATTGATGAAATTTTGTAAAAGCACAACAAATTATTACAACAGTACAATTAATAATCATCTTTTAATACCCATGAATGACATGATATCACTTCTTATCATGCGTCAATGTAGTACGTACATGGATTTAAAGAAACGTTGTTATATAAACTTATGGAATTTGACAACAGCAGAATATATTTTACAACAAAAATTATCACAAAAACAATAACAATAACACATCTGTTTATTCATATATTAAACGGCTCTTTTCTAAAATCAATCAATAACTGAGCATAGAACAATTTGTTGACCACATGTGATACAATGATTTTTTTTCCTATTATATTAGTGATTCACGTATACCAAATTTTTTGACACTTCTAATATGGTACACATATAATTCAACAGCCTAATGTTTAAGTATAAAAGTTAATTCCGTAAAGTACATTGATGAATTAAGTGAATGTAACTCGTACCTGTTCAGTTGATTATCAAAATACCACTATTTCTTCCGATAATGTGTTCCGTCAAAATTAGCTTAACAAAATAGTTTATAGATATGCAAAAACCACGTGATAAGATAGGAACTATTGGCGTCTATATATATCTATAGGGGAAATATATGCAATAACCTCACTCACCATTCACGTAACCTCACGGAATAATGTCCATATATTGCACTTTGCTTCCTAATAGAATACATCCATCATCCATAGCACATTATGCAACACACGTAGTACCAGTCAGATTTTGCATAACAAAAAGATAACTTATACATGCAAAAACATTCAAACAACATTTTCCCAATGTATCGATCATTTCATACATGCATCATTTTATTATGTAAAAATTGAATCGTAATTTGCAGGGTCTGATCAATGCATGCATTTATGCATTATAATATTTCATAGCAAGTATGTAACATTTCACATCCTGCATCTTTTAATTATGACCAAATCATCTATATAATTATCGTAGATATATTATGCATTCCGTAAATATATTATACATGCATCATTTCATTTTGCAAAAATTGAATCATTATTTGCAGCATTTCCTATTAATGCATGCATTGCAAGATTCCATAGAAGTATGCAACATTTCGCAATATCTACATTTTCTAATTATGAACCAATCACCTGCAAAATGATTCATTTCACGACATTTTCACATCGATCATCTTGCCACCAGTGCAAAATTACTTTGGTAGAAATTGCTCGTTTTTGACTTTTCAGTTTTAGGTTAGTCCTGACAGTAGAAAAAAGAAAGATTGAAACTGAAAAAAAAAGACTGTTATTTGCATGTTTAAGGCAAGTACCGAAGATTTCACGTCTTCCAATAAGATTCAATCGAAATTGGTTCACATTTTCAAACCAATTCTTTTTTTTCATAACTAAATTAAAAAGGTCTCCAATATTTTTTCCCATCTGTAATTATTCACCAGCGTTCCCGTTTCTCTTACCTTTAGCATTTATTGCGAAAATTTCGCAAATGACTAATCGAAGGGCAATTAAAGAAGTCCATTAAAATTCAATGAAACTGTGCAAACTATGGAGGAGAGAAAGAGACGGAGGGAGAGAGAAAAAGAGAGAGAGAGAGAGGAAATATCAATCGGTTTGGTTTCAAAAATATGTGCTGACAAACGGATCATTGTGATATTAAGGGAGGGAGTAGGCATTCTCGAAACATTGGATTTATATGCAAAGAAGCGATAAATATACTCTCACTTGCATTTTTCTCAGAGAAAATAATAAAAAAAAAAAAAAAAAGAAGACGCGCAAAAGTTAAGGATGGGACAAAGTAAGGAAATGGGGAGGATTAGAATATTTCGGATGGTTTACAAATGAAATGCAATGAGAAATTGAAGTAAAAAAGAAATTGAAAATGAAAGAGGCAAACATTTTTGCCCCTTAGGACTGTTTAGAAAAAAAGATGAAAATTATAAATTGTTTAAACGCCAATTGCATGCGCTAACTTCAATGGAAGTTATCTGACTGATTTAAATTCAATTTTTAAAAAATACACTCGACGATGTTGTAACAACGAAGAACCTAAAAAAAATAGATCATATTTTTTATAATTGTAAAAGCTATGAGTAAATTTAAGTTGTCGGATATTCTTGTTCAAATAAAAATACGGACAAAAACAGATGTCAAAACGGTTTTCGTCATTCGTTGACAAAGAAAGGACAGTAATGGGAATGAAATCTGACAGTACCAGATAATTACATAAGAGATTAAAATTTCAAGAGAAGAAAAGCAATCCAGAAAAGTTGTTCAGGAAAATTCTGGCGACTAAATTTTAATTTAGACAAAAAAAAAAAAAAAAAAAGAAAAGTGAACAACCGGATACGTTTCGTTCTTGTCAATAACGAGAACAGGCTAGAGAATGGATTTAAAAAATAAACATATACGACTCCTAGTCATTCATAAATTTACAAACCGAGCCAGCATAATCCTTCGTTCCACTTTTCGGCAGACTCATGAGTAGTAGTAATATAGTGCAAATAATTGGCTTTATTTTACCGCATTTGTTTTTCGTACTTGTCAAATATTGCCAAGGAAGTAGGTGTGTGTGTGTGTGTGTGTGTATGTGTGTGTGTATGTACACATCCCAGAATTATCAAAGCTTTCCACTCGACAAACAGTAAAAAACTCGAACCACTGGCTAAGTCCTGATAGCAGATGACCGCCCTTGATCGCTAGGCTATCTTGACATCTCATAGTATGGCCAAATATTGCAAAAGAGAAATGATAATTAAAATGAGAATTTTCGACTGAAAACTATTATTCCGATAATTTTGCATCTTTTCTTCGCTATACATCAATAGTGAAAGCATGAATGAATAAAGAGTGAGTGGAATACCAAGATATCATCTATAAGTACCGCTACAATGTGTCAAGCGTGATTACGCAGGAGAAACGTGTGAATGTATAACGGCAATCTGATATGACTTCAATCTTCCAGTATTTTCCAGTGGATCAGGTATTCTGTACAACATATCAGGAACTCTACACATATTCTATTCAGTTTATTATACAAAACCGTTTCATGTTATCAATGAAACTTCACCTATTTGATGAATTAGCTCTCAGTTTCATATAACACTAACGTCTGATTTGAGTGAAAAATTCCTCCCTCCTTCCCGAGATATCCAAATCCCTTTCATTAGCACTTCTTATATGAATAAATAGATCAGGAAAGGGAAAATAGCATTTCCCTACTGATATGGTCCCTGGATTTTTTTTCTCCTGAATTACGCATCGGCTTGACCTTTTGCAATGCAACGCTCTAACCTCTTCACCCCATAGAAAAGGATTGCTATCACAAGGATAGGATGAGCGAAAATGAGTGAAAGTGATGGACAGACAGACACATACACATATGTGACCCACTAAAATCAGGATGGTGGACAGACGTACACAAACACATGTTCAATTGTGACGAACAGATAGACATACACACACATTATGAAACTGGCGGACAGACAAACACATTTCTGGAGTGAGAAACAAGCAGACACATGTCCCAATGAAGGCCTCCTTCGGTTAATTAAAAAAGTATTAGTGTAAAGCAACACGTAATTGGCTGTCACGTGTAACACGCGACAATTTGTGTGCCTTTTTACAGCACTGCAGTGCAGTTGAGCGACGATATTATATCGTGGCGCAAAAAATAACCCCACGTCAAAAAGACATAAATTACACATACAAATAAAATTTATTTAAGTTTTCAATTCATCGCGCTACTACATCTTGGCGAGCAGCCAAAATGCAGTTCCTTGTAGCATCAATGGGGCGGTGCATCGCGACGCAGCGTGCGCGACAATTCAGTATAAAAGGCGGCGCGAAGAGAGAAGCTCAAGCGAGTTCTCTCTCCCATCACTTCGTTGGTTTCGTTAGGAGGCGTCGGCCAGCTGTTGCAGCGCTCCGTCTTCGGCATGCACGCGGCTTCGACCCCAATGCGACACAATTTCTATTGGCAAGTGGCCAAATTGCAGTATTAGTAGTATATGTAGTGCAATTAGTTGATGGTGCATTCATTACTCCTTTACTTTTATGTAAAGAGGAGAAGACGTGGACAACGCCGAATGTCACGCGAATCTTGGGAGTACATCAAAATTTGACACGTAAAACTTAAGGATGTTGAAAAGAAAGAGGTTGAAAACGAGTGGAAAATTAATTGAACATGCCGAATTTATCCAACAACAATTCAAACTGATGAAAAGCAACGAAGAAAATGGGGTGTTTTAGTGCAAGAATTGACCAGGAGCAGGTCGAGGTTAAAGGCTTTTAGATCGCTTATCATTCGTTACGTGAAATTTCATTCCTAGAATGGAATAACGTTGGAGAGAGGGAAAGAGAGAGAGAGAGAGAGGTTGCTGTAAAACTAATCTAAACAATATGGCAATGAAGGTCTGGAGCGCTGCGATTGGTCATCGGCAAATCATTAGCGCAGTCAGTTTACGTCGTGACCTCAAAGATTGGTAACCAGAGAGTTCCAGTCTCATGCAGTCCACGTATATGTATATATAATCACAGGATTGAAGTGACAAACTTGACAAAGTCGAAGTTTTGCTTTTACAAGATGGGAGGATCTTTTTACAATTACTTATTATATTTTAATACCATCTATTGGTATACCTAGTACAAACATATGTTTTGATAGTGTCGTGGTGAAATCAGTTGAAAGAATTTAATATTCTGGCATTGAATATGATGGTAGCATAAGGTGATGAAAATCAAGGAGAAATATCTGAACCGTATTTAGATGAAAACCCTATACAGTTAAGTAAGTGTAAGCTGTACAAAATGCCAAATCCTGTTGTTTTCGGAAATTTGCACAGTAATTTGCATATTAATAAAAAGGAACCCTTAAATGTAGAAAAGAGTGCTGAAAAGTGCACATATGAACGAATGATTATCGATTGACACCACCCGCACCCGCACCTCTTCTCATTCTCACACTCTTTCCCAGTGATAAAAATGAGGGAACTATCTTCCGGTTCAGATAATTTTACTGATGTAGGCTGTTATAGTTTCATTCTATAGATATTATTCATGATGAATATGTTGTCCAAGTTGATGTAATTAATACGGAAATTAGAATTTGAGTTATATTTATATTTGAACATCATTTACTCTGTTATTAGTTTAAAGTAGGAAGGAGTGGAGAATGGAAATGTTGAATTTGAAATTGGTTTGTTGTCATATTTTCACTCCACTTATCTGGCATTTTTTGAAGGAAAGATGGTAACATTAATAGCTTTCATCAAGTTCCTTTCTATTTAACTTTATTCAAATTTCTTGGTTCGGTCTCGAAAAAGTTTTCAAATTCAGTGATTTGTTAAATTTTGAACATTTTGTCGATTGTTTTTTTTTTAATGTTTTCATAATTGATCTCAGACATTTTGTTTTAGTTATGAATGAATGTTTTCCATGTTTTTGAAATTCACTTGCTAGCGAGAGTACAATATGAGATATTGGTTTAGTGACGTGTTAATAAGTGACATACATATGGCTGACACAAAAGGCATAGGTAGCTGAAACACTACGCACACAATAAACGAGAGCGTCGCACGTATTAGACGGAATTTAATATAACATGACGCATGTTAGACATCGATGACGCATAGGCCTGCAAGGACTCGAGACACCTGTTAGACGTAAACTTATTGCTTTAGTGTTTCGTCAACATTGGTAGAGTTTCACGTAGCTGTTAGACTTTTGATATGTATCTTAGGCGTATGTATGTTATATTAAATTAACATAAGTCAAAGGGTTTATTTCTTTCGTCTGGTTAAATTTTATCGTTATATTTGCAGTACTCGCTTCGTATACAAATTTTTTTCTAATTTTGAAAGAATTTATTTTCAAAGGATTTCAAGATTCGACTTTATTTATAGGGTTCATATACGAATGGATGATTTGCTATCTGCAGCAATATGCGAAGCCGGTTTAGAAGAATTTTTGTTGGCACCGGAAATCATTGCTGGAGAAGTTGAAAAGTCGGGAAATGACGTTCCAACTCGCCCAGTCGATCCCAGTGATCAAGCAAATTTGACAGAATTTTCATCGGGAAAAGCCGAATCAAAAGATAAGAAGCAAAATGTAGAAATATTAAGCGATGGTTGTGTAGCCCTTCCGTCATGTTCACATACCGATTCTGAAAGTAATTCTCGTTCGGATACACCACGCGTTGATGACCCTTCAAATTACATCACCGAAAATGTATCCCCAGCAGCTATCCAACAGCAGTTGATTGAAGTTGTCGAGACGACCGAATTACCGAGTGATCTGAGTCTTCCCAATGCTAAACGGACAATTTTATCGCAACCTGGAAATATCGACAAGTTGCCGGATGGTGAAAACGACATATTTCGTTTGCGACGTCCTGTTACATCAACACAGCAACGATTACAGTGGAGCAGTGTGACGGTAACTGATGAAATATTTTTCTTATTATATGCATAGACGTAATTTTCATAATGAAACACATTGCATTTGTGGGTGATTATTTGACTTTAAGTTAAAAAAAAATAAAGCTAATAGTATAATACGTAGTTTTAGATAATGAATATTTTTCAGCCAGGCAAAAATGCTGGAACAGCGCGACCGACAATGAAAATAACACGTGAGATGCGACGAGTCGTTAACGAAGTTAATGATGACAATGATGTTGAAATTATTGGGGGAGCATCGTACATGGGTGGTGCATCTTGGAACGCACCACGTCGCGTGATAGTCATGCAGCAACGTCCTAAAAATGGTGTAGATTTCATTTAAAGTTCAAAGAAATGAAACACTGGAATTTTGCTACGCTTCAGTAGGCGCAGTTGTTGGTAGCACTATTCTGTTAAATTGAATCACCAGTTCCTTTACATAGGTGTGGTTTATGTACGTCAACGTAACTGGGCGGTTATGCCACGACGTATTCCAGCTACACGTACAGTCTTAAGTCGAAACGGCAACGGGACATTTGCCCTTCGTGGCAGTCGTATAATTCGCCCAGTTTTTCGGTCAGATCGATCAACTCCTGTCTTCTTGCAGCGGTAAACATTTTGTTAATGTAAAAAATAGTTATGGGAATTCAGAGTTGTTCTTCAGAGTGGGAGCCTTATCCGATCGCCAGTTTTTTTTTTTTTTTTTTTTAAGAACGACGCAATTTACACTGAATTCTGAATTATGAAAAAGCATACTCGCGAAACGGTCCTCTTCATTCATTTTTTTTTACAGGAGCACCACACCATCGGGATGCATTGAGAGAGATCCAGTAAACGTTTTGCAAGAAACAGGACATCAGTATTTGCCTTCAGGAGCATTACGTCCGAACAACACATCTGCATCAAATGCGCAACCAAGGATTATTCGGAATTCAGTTTTACGCCGAACATCTCCAGTGACTGTACAAGGTTCTCGTCCTACCCCAATAACAGCTCGTGTGATACCAAATCTACAAAGAGCTCGAAACAGTTTAGCGGGTTCTATTGCTAGTATGAAGCCAATGTCATCCGAAGCATCAGGAAATAATTGTAATAATGAAAAACGGCAACTTGATACAACCGGTCGGATACGTGTGCTTGGAAATTCAGTTGAATCACGACTGCCTGTAGGGGAAGTTTTGCGACGTATTCGGATGACTGAACAAAAGCCATCACATTCCAATGAATATCGTGGAAGAGCTGCAGGTGGTAGCGGGACATCGAAAGATGAAGTTTTATCTGATAATTCGCGCACTACAGAACGCAAACTCTTGAATCAAGTATTGGAACAGAAAGAAAGGAAGTCGTCCGTGAGGAATGAGATGGAGGCAGCCCTACAATACCGTGTTACTCAAAATGATCAGGACATCGATGATGAGGTTCAGCTTTTATTGCTTTCAGATACCACGATTTTTTTCGCAATTTTCAAACTTTTTTTCAGAATTTTTTCCCTGATAATTGCAGATTTCTTACAATAATTTGAAACTAGTGCGGAATTTTGTTGCAGAAACAATAATAATAATAGTAAAAATCGGATTATGATAGTAATAATAAAAACCGGATTTTATATGAAGCCGTTTTGATCTCATGTTTTTGTAAAAAATAAGTCGAAAAAACGCCTTACACATTAGATTTTTTCTGTTGTAAAATGTCGCCGAAAATTAAACATGTCAGTTTTTAAACAGTTAAGCAGTTGAACCAACAATTAGTTGAACGTTATGGGTCTGTCATGAATCATTAAAAACCGATGTAATATGTCTAGTTTCCATCAGAAGACTAAACGAATACAAAATAAAGTCTCTGAGGGTTTATTTTGGATTCCTGGCATGAAATGGCTGATGCACTTTCGTAAACCATCCTGTATGATTCCAGTCAATGGTTACCCGGATGCGCAGTTGTTTGTATTGTTGATTCATTTTTTCTTGTTCCAGGAAGAGAATTTGGGTTATGCGGAAACATATGCGGATTACCGTCCAGCGAAGCTTCGTTCCGGTTTATCACATCCGGATTGTGTTATTGAAACTGCATCGTTGAGTAGTGTTGCACCACCAGATATACGTTATAATTTGACTATTCCGGAAGAGGTCTAATTTCTTGCTTCTGTTGATTCCCGGAAAATATTTTATTCATTATAGTTTTCTGGAAGAGTTTCCTCTCTTGTTCATTCCATTGCTCGTCTTATTCTTGTAAACATTCAAATCAAATGCAAAATTTTTTTTGTAGAAAAAAAAGGGTGAAATTAACTCAAACTTCCATATTCATATACTTTTAATTTTTTTTGTCATTTTCTTCTTATTCTATGTAGTTAAAACTGTTATTTTTCAGATCATTGATACAGGCGCGATTTCAGCTGTACAGCTAGAAGCAGTAGTATATGCTTGTCAAGCGCATGAGATGCGTCTTCCATCGAATGAACGTGTTGGCTATTTGATTGGTTAGACCTTCAAGCATTTTTAAATGGTTGCCCGATCCTCGAATACCTATTATCGATGTTGTTCCTTCCTCTCATCCTTCTACTTTTTCTTTTTCTCCGAATGCTGCTTAAAATTCTACTGTAAATTAGAGTTCCATTAAGTACAACTATACCGTTTTCTCATGTCTCGGGTATATCTTCAAGAATGCATTATCTCAAATGTAAAGCCTTTTCAACAGATTATTTCAATGTTGTATTGCTCTGCTTCATTTTGATGTTTTTTCAGTAGTGATGTATGTTTTCTCACTTATCCTCTTCATTAAGTATTGCATTGCAGAATTCTTTTCTTGATTTCATAGGTGATGGAGCTGGTGTGGGTAAAGGAAGAACGATTGCTTGCATCATCTTTGAAAATTATCTCTTAGGACGCAAACGATCAATTTGGTAGAATTTTTTTTCATTCAGAAGCTTGTTTTCTAAACTGAGTAAAGATGAAGTTTATAAATTTCAACGCTTATTTGTATTTTAAACTTGATTATATTGCTATTACTTTTGATTATTTGCTTTGGGCTGAAATCTAACGCTACATTTTCTTCAATTGATTTTTTAAGCCTTATTGCAACATATCGACAATCAAATTTCTGTAGCTCTAACAAGGTTTTAATCATCTCGAATATGTCGGTTAGAGAAAAAAGGTTTTTGGTTTTCCTGGTTTGAAAAATTATATTTTATAGGCTCAGTGTTTCGGCCGATTTGCGATACGACGCCGAACGTGATTTAAGAGATATTGGTGCCAAAAACATCAAGGTTCATGCTTGGATTGCCTTTCATTTCCTGAACTGTTGGTTAAAATTGTGATGTGTATGTTATACCATGCATTAATCAATAAATATTCCGGCTTTATTTCGTTGCACTAAGATATGGCACTACATTCATGTTTTTAGGTTTACGCATTAAATAAATTCAAATACTCCAAAATTGGTGGAAAGGAAAATGATGTCAAGAAAGGTTGCATTTTTGCAACATATTCATCACTCATCGGTGAATGTCGTTCAGCGAAAGGTAAATACCGAACAAGGCTTAAACAACTGATCCAGTGGTTTGGTCAGGTTAGTCTTTAGTTTCATTCTGATTTTCATTGGCGCCTAAATTTGTTCAGACATTATCAAATTTCATTCTAATTTGCTCTAGCGTCTAAATTTGGAACATTACCAGGCTCAAGCGTAAAAATGAAGAAGTTGGAACGGCTCGAACTGAGACATTTATCTACACTTCTAGTATTTCTTTTTAAGCTGTACAGTGCTTCCAAGAGTGTGCTCTAATAGTTCTGACACAAAGATGCTACAGAACACTATCTAGTCGCATAATATAAAGTATTTTGTGATAGTAATAGTTTTTGCAGCAGGTCACGTAATACACCTTTCTAAGAAGGCTTATGATGGTATCAAGTGTTCTCCAATTATTTATAGATGTTAGGATATTAACTATGATTTATTTTACCGGTTTTTGTTGTGTATCTTTACATTTACAGACAGCATTTTTCAGTCATTTTTCCATCATCTTTTTGTGCTCAGCATAATTCAAAAAAGTCAAATTCCTTACATAGTTTTTTTGTCGTTGATAACATAATGTGAGGAATTCACTAGGCTTGTAAAATTGTTGGAAAAAAATTAGGAGGAGAAATTATGAACAGCTGCCCTTTTAACGGTTCAAAATTTAACAAGGAACAAAAATGATATTTCTTTATATGTTCAAATTAATTACATTATCTTGGTTATAGGATTACGACGGTGTTATCGTGCTTGATGAATGCCATCGTGCCAAAAATTTGGTTCCTACATCTGGTTCAAAACCAACGAAAACAGGTCGAAGTGTTATGGAACTGCAGAAAGCCTTACCAAATGCCCGGATTGTTTATGCTTCGGCAACTGGTGCAACAGGTATTAATTGTGCGACTAATTCCGATATGCGTCACTTTTTCATGAAACTACGACCTCCCACCGGTTAACTCAACTTATAGAATGTTTGCGTAAAGCTTCACTTTTTCATGAAACTACGACCTCCCACCGGTCAACTCAACTTTTAGAATGTTTGCGTAAATTTAAAATGTTTTATAGAATTACTATTTCCAGAACCTCGAAATATGGCATATATGACACGTATAGGCTTATGGGGACAGGGACAAGCATTTCGAGAATTCAGTGATTTCATTAATGCTGTAGAAAAACGAGGCGTTGGAGCTATGGAAGTAGTTGCAATGGATATGAAGGTTTCTGTTTAGACAGATAAATATGTTTAACCATTGTTTCTTTGCATCTTTTGTTGGTGAAAAATCCTCGAAGAAAATCACTCTTTCAAATAATTTCGAGTCAGTTTCTGAATTTATAAAAAGTTGATTAAAAATTTTAGCAACGTGGTCTTTATCTAGCGCGACAGCTTTCTTTCCGCGGTGTTAGCTTTCGGGTTGAAGAAGTGCCATTGTCGGCAGATTTCATCGAAGTATATGATGCATCAGTTAAAATATGGCTTGAATGTCGAAGACAATTTCAGGTTCATGTACTTCGTTGCATGTTTGTTTGATTAATAGTACTTTAAGGTGGAAGAAACTCGCAAGATAGGAGTAATATTCTAAACCATGTTGTTTAGGTTCCGCTAATATTATAAACAATAAATTGAAGGATAAGCAATGTTGTCGGTGATTATGCACTCCTTTAAGTTGGATATGATTTCTCATTAATTAAAGTAAAGAAAAAATTCCTTGTAGGCAGCTCTTTCTCGTCACTGTATTGGTCGAGCGCAAGTAAAACTGATTTGGGGACAGTTTTGGGCGGCACATCAACGATTTTTCAAATATGTCTGTATTGGTGCAAAGGTATTCTGTATTTATTTTTTCATTATATTTTTTGAATTTGAAAAAAATTGGAGTCGTTTACTTACTATGTAAATCAATTAAATAACGAGATTTTTACTACCGATTTTCTATCCAGTCAAAAAAAATAGGCATTCAGCAAGTTTTTCAGAGTGGGAGAGACGATGAAATTAAGAACATAGAATTAAAACATTCAAACTTTATTTAGGTAAAATCATGTGTCAAGATAGTGCGTGATGCAATAAAAGCCAATAAATGCGTTGTGATTGGTTTGCAAACTACTGGTGAATCGAAGACACTGGAAGCGCTTGACGATGCCGGTGGCGAATTGACTGAATTCGTATCCACTGCCAAGTTTGTAATTAACAAGATTTGGTAAAACTACTTAATAAAAGTCACATAATCAAGGCTGAATCAAGTGAAATTGATATCAACGTTATTACGCATTAAATTGAAGAATTTATTAAGAAACGACAATTTAGAGCAGTGTTGGCGAGGCTTATAGAGAAACATTTCCCAACAGAAAATACGAATTCTTCTGCGGATGTATATGCAAATTTCGACAAAATGTGCAATGAATTAGATCGCCCGGCCAAACGCAAATGTGCGTATAATAGAGTATTATGTAAAATTGCAAATTGTTAAATGCAAATTGTTATTTTCAACTTACAAGTGTTTCTGATCAAATGAATCGTTGTTTCGATACTTGGGTATATGCTCTATCTTGAATTACTGGCATCACATATCACAGAGAGATGCTTAATCAAGAAAAAAATTGAGATTTTGTTACTTTCAAACACGAACAAATTAACATTACTTGGTGTAGTATGGATTAATAGTCGTCTATAGCGCAAATTTCTTTTTTGAAAAATTACGTTTTTATTGGCGGATAAGAATTTGCATTGAGTGATTTCACCTTGTATTGTTTTTTTATGGAAGATTATATAATGAAATCAGCAAGAAATATATTTATACTTCTCGCTTATTTCAGTGGAAAATTTGGGATCTATATCAACCTTTGGTTTACCTGCAAAACGGGTTAGACAGAATTCGATTACGGCAGAACAAACAGATGAAGAGGGACAGGGTGACTCGGATAGTACTGAATCATCAGCGCGAGATAACAGTTCACAGTCAACGGAAGGGGAAGATGAATCATCGAGTGAAGAAGGAGAGCGTAAGTTTTTCTTTTTTTAAATTGATTTAAAGCAATGCTATAATTGGTACTTGTTTAATGACTTTTATCCTAAATTACAAATCATTAAAGACAGAATTGGGAGTTGTTCTTGATGGTTCGCGACATTGAAGGAGCGTATAAATTATCTCATCGTAAATTTAATTGAAAAAATCAAGAAATTTCTTGCGCAACAGATATACATTAGATTATAGCAGAACAAGTTTATTGAAAGATGATGCAGCACATGGAATGCTAAACCTCGTACTTCGATACACTGTGCTCCATACATACTGAAATTTAAAATGTTTACAAATTGTTTGTGCCTGAATTGGTAGAGCGGATGGAATATAGGAAAAGAGTCAGAAGCAATATGATTTACTCCATCAAATCATATGTTGACCTGAATTCTGCTTTTTTTTGTCACTTGGTTTTCAATCGTTCTTGACGAATAAGATCATCGTTTTTATGTCCACATTAACGGATAAATTAGTCATAGAACGACCAACTGCAAAAAAGAGGAAAAAAAAATTGAATCTATATGAACTAAATAATGGAAACGATGTTGAATGAAAATATCGATAATTTTAAAACTAGATTTCTGGAGTGTTTTTCTTTTCTCACCATTATCAATTTAGCATCAAATGGAGCCATCCAAGGTGACGAAGATACCTGGTTGCAAAGATTGTTGGATGAGGCAAAAAGTTCAGATGAGGAAACAACTGAAGGGAAAAGTGGCAGTGAAAAGGAGAAAGAAGGAAGTGATGAGGAGGAATTTAATCCATTTACCTGTGATTTTACTAGAGGTATGATTTCGAGAATCTTCTCTGACACTTTTCGGTAAATATGAGAAACAGGAAACAAATTCTGTTGTATTTCCAGAAGATCCATGGGCAGCAAAACAACAAGTCATTTCGGATTCACCGAAGAAAAAGAAAGTTAAGAAAAAGAAATTCAAAAAAAAGCAGAAGAAAACGACCAGTAGAGTCGATTCTACAGCGATGGTAAGATTCGCTTTTGGGAATAGAAGGCATGATGTGACATTTGGTTTGAAGAAGAAACAATTTAAAAATAATTTTTATCTCAATTGTTTCCAGTTGTTACTAAATACGAATAACTAACCGGGAGTGAATTAAATGGAATTAGTATAATACGATATTGCAAGTTTTTTAAGCAAGCCTGTCGTATCTTTTATCAAGTTTGACATGCATTTGAAATCAACATTACTGATTGAATTAGTTATGCATCCACGTTGATCCTTTTGTTTGTAATATCATGTTATGAGGTAGAGTTGACTTCTCAATGCAACCAATGATTATGTTTAAGTAAACAAAATTCATTGCAGCATAGTACTGCCGATGTTTTCATGTCATCATCGCGTCTGGTTAGTGATGAAGATCTCACTCTTGGTGAAACTTCACTAATCAAGGCTGAGCTGCTGGCTGCTGTAGAGCGCCTAAGCCCCCGATTACCACCAAACACACTGGATCAATTAATTGACGAACTGGGTGGTCCCGATTATGTCGCTGAGGTTTATTTTTATTTTCAAAAATATTTAGAATTTTATTGTTTAGTAGAAGTTCTTTATTGGATGAAAAAAAAATTTTGTTTGGAAATAATTTAACATTCACCTTTTTAGATGACTGGTCGTAAAGGTCGTGTTGTATGCCGTGAAGATGGAGATGTTGAATATGAACTTCGACATGCTGGAGCAGATGTACCGCTTGAATTAATGAATATGGATGAAAAAGATAAATTTATGAAGGGCGAAAAATTGGTTGCTGTAATTTCAGAGGCAGCATCTTCCGGTATCTCATTGCAAGTTAGTTTCATTATTCTTTTTTTCCTTACGCTGTTTGAAATGAATCCGATTTATGTATTGGAAATTTAGTGACTTGAATAAACTAGTAATAGTTTACCTTTAGTCGGATCGAAGAGCTGCAAATCGTCGACGTCGTGTACATATCACATTGGAATTGCCTTGGTCTGCCGACAAAGCTATTCAACAATTTGGTAATTTCTCTTTTTTTAAGATTTAACAGATGATTATGAAGGCTTGAAGAAATAAATTACTGCTATTTTAGGTCGTACACATCGTTCAAATCAGGTGAGCGCACCGGAATATATATTTTTGATATCCGAACTTGCTGGTGAAAAAAGGTAAGTCAACATAACATAGATCATGCGTCATACTTCGCTTTTACTTTTTCTTTTTTTAAAGCATGAAACCAGTCCTTTCAAAAAGTACTGAATATGCTTTGATGGTTGCTAAGCTTCATTTATTGTTCCATTACTTTTTAGTACACATTGTAGGACAGTGAAAACTTTTTCTTGAATTTGTTGTCATGTGTAAGTCGTTGGATTATACGCATCGTATAGGTTTGCATCAATTGTTGCCAAACGACTTGAATCTCTCGGAGCATTAACGCATGGTGATCGTCGTGCAACGGAATCACGTGATCTAAGTCAATTTAATTTGGACACAAGATATGGCCGAGCGGCTTTAGATGTATTACTGCGGACGGTTACTGGATTACTCGATCCGCCACTTATACCACCACCGAAAGATTACAAGCCTGGAAACTTTATCACTGGTAAATGTTTCTGTCTATTTTGCTTAAGCTCGATTTGCTGGAAATGTAAATATATAAATGGTCGAATTTAGTGCAGGATGCATTTTTGGTGATAAACGTGATAATATAAGAATTTTAATGCTATAGATATGCAGTGTTATATGGAAGGTGTTGGTTTATTATCACTGGATAATGGTATTTATACAATTGAAAAAGAATCTGCAACCATACCAAAGTTTCTAAATCGTCTTCTTGGCTTACCAGTGCACGCACAAAACGCACTTTTCCAGTATTTTTCCGATATCGTTGCTGAATTAGTTGCACAAGCGAAACATGATGGGACTTATGATATGGGCATTATGGGTTAGTTATCAGTTTTCTGTGAATTTGATTGTACTGTTTGAGGATTTATTAACAAACGTGATTATTGTATTTACTTATCTAGGCATTTTATTGTTCAATTCTCAAATGATGTTTCAGATCTTGGAATGGGTGGTGATGAGGCACGTAAGTTGGAAACTCGTGTATTTATGGGACGCTATGAAAGTGGTTTCTTCCGAGTCGAAATTCACAAAATTGGCGTGGAACGTGGTGTAAGTTGGGAGGATGCTTATGCAATTTGGAAGGATCATCATGAAGATCAGGTAAATTTAAGCGCATTTGAACTTATAGAAATTTTATTGCTCAAAAGTTAAAAGTCAATTATTAGCATCATACCGTTCTTCATAGAAATTTAGCTGGTATTTTTTTTTGATTTCCAGGATGGATTTTATTTGGCATCAGTTGGTAATAATGGGAGAAAGACTGCAGCTCTTGTTTATGGTATCGGCAAAAAACGTTTGGATACGGGTGCACGCCTTTTCTGCATTACGCGACCAAGTACAGGTCGAAGTGCAAAACTGGAAACAATCGACGAACTAACAAAACGTTTTCATCTTGCCAGTCCTGAAGAAACTGAACAAGTTTGGAAGGATCTGTTTGAAGGTCAGTTGATTTGTATCATCATGAAGTCAGTTTTTGAGTCAGATCGTGCGAAAGCATGATATACAAGTGCTCATTCAGACATGGATATTGTTCTTTTGACTTCACTTAGTTGAAACTTTTTCTAAAGATTTTTTTTCTTAATTTCAGGTTCAAACAAGACCTGCCAGCACAATTATTTTCATGGTCGTTGCCGGAACGAAGCAATGGGTATATACTGCGAAACTGGACGACGAACCCGAACTTACTTTGTTCTTTCTGGTTCAGTGCTCTCAGTCTGGCCGATCGTCGAAGAAGTATTGTCCAGCGGTATGTCAGCTCGGGAAATCAGGCGATCTCAGCGGATGCAGATAATTCGTGTCAGAACACCGCAGGATCACAAGATCGTTGGTATGACCTTTTGGGTTTATCTCTGAATAAAGACGTTGTTTATAGTTATGACCGACAGCGTCACATAATACTCTTCCACATGAGATTTTATTTACGAAATTATGATTTGAAAAGTTGCAATTCTTTGCTCCTTTGTGTCAAATTTACAACTTCCTAAAACATTAAAATTGGTTCTATAATTTTGCTTCCTTATATTTAATATTTCAGGATTACTGGTTTTACCGCAATACGTGAGGACACTTGTTGCTCGTTTTGAGAAACACTGTGGTGGTGGTTGTACGGAATCGAAATCAACAAGTACTTTAAACTGAATTGATACGATGTTGAAGAGCTTTATGGTAAAAATGTATACGTGTCGACAAGCATTCACTTCTTTCATCTAGGCTCTCTTTCATGGAAATAGTTCTCAGTTAAATTTTTGAAATATTTTTTGTCATGTGTTATACCTGTGTTTTTTGGTGATCTGCGTATTAGGGTAAATCGAATTTTTCTCTTGTTTCAGAAATTTTGACGAAAATTGTTTTGTTTGTTTGCAGGATTTCTCTCTTGTTATCTGTGTATACCTAACAAAAGCAAGCCAGTATATCTGTTGTCTGTTGAGAAATTGGTTTTTTGCTCGTTATCTTGTGAATATCTACTTCTATTTTACGTTACTTCAACTTTCACTTTTCTTACACCTGATATACGTTTTCCGTTGTTATTGTTGACTTATTAGTTCCACTCTTTATATATCATTTCATTCAGCAGTTCCTGCTGATATGGCTTTTCCATACATTACTGCGCAATATGTTCTCCTGTGTTAACGATTTTATCAAGTAAATTTCAATTTGTTCTCATTTTCTGAACACCGACCACATTTTACACTTTATTCAACAATCTTGTCAAAAAAAACATGGTATAGAGCTTAACGTGATATTTTGTCGTGAAGGGTACGAAACTTACGTGGCATTTATTATTTTGCACTTTGCAGCTTGAATTAATGGATATCCATTACTGGCGTGCACTTTACACAAGAGTTAATGTTTAACTCACATAGTATATATACATTTATAGAAAAATCAAAAGTTTTAGGTCTATCGAGTTTTTCATCTATGAAGTAATAGTTCACGAGAAGGAAAAAGGAGAGGAGTACTTTAGTGTTAGGATAAGCACATTATCAATTTTGATCCTATGGCAGTTGACAACTTTATTAAATATTAGGGCATCTTTTACTCTGTCCAGCAAATACCTCATTTTCTATAAATGCTTTTTTATTTACTCCCAATGAAGCAAAAGAGGTTGTCCCTTTCATCTGGAGGTTGGGGGGATCGAACCCCCGCCCTCTCGCATGCAAAGCGAGCGCTCTACCACTGAGCTAAACCCCCACTCTGACAAAGTTATACTCAATTTCTATTTTTAGTTATTTTAATTTTGTTACGCTGAAATTTGCAGATGTTAATTTTGCGTAAATAATTTGACAAATAGAACAACAATTAGTAGAATGACTTCCTTGATCCTAACTAATTTTGTTGCCATTATATTAAGTAAAATATTTATTAAATTACCATATTAAAATTAGCATTATTAATTCACAAAATATGTGTGTTATCAAGTAGGAAACGAGTATAATGTGATAAAATTCCCAATTAATATAAATAATATCAAATCATTTGTAATCTCTCTCTCTCTCTCTCTCTCTCTCTCTCTCCATATCCTACTATTCAGTACTGGATAACGACATTATTACCATCGACAAGTTTAAAATTAAAATTGAAATGACAACAGCAAAAAAAAAAAAAAGAACAAAGCTAATTTTGAACTTACGCTGTTTTTTCCTTCTTTTTTTTAAATTTTTTTTTAATCATTTGTTTTGTACCAAAACAAATGATGTATTATCGACTTGTATCAGAATTGTTTATATTAATTACTGCCTTCTCTTTCTCTTTGTTTGTTTCAGAAAAAAAACATAAAGAAAAAAAAATGATATCAAATGTTCCTTAATTAAATGAATTTTTTATTAGAAAAAAAAGGAAGAATTTGAATTGATGGATGATAAGTAAAAGCAATAAATATGCTATCAAAGATCAGAAGAAGGCTTATAACTCGAATAACATTATTATCTTTGTTAACAACACGAATAATACTGTGAATTGATATTATTAAGTATTCTAGTAATCATTATAATTATGGGTAAATTTCCCAACTGAATATATAATTTGAAATCTTTCGATTGGAAGATGCAAAAAAAAAGAATATTATACTTTATAAATGAAAAAAAAAAAACGAAAAACTGTTATATTTACATTATATTCTTTATTATTTTATCCAGCAATAGTTTATTCAAATATACCAACGAATGGACAATTTTTGGCGAATTAATTATGAAAATATCACCAATTTTTTCCTAAATTTTTCACAAAAAAAGACTTTTTTAAAATATTTACTCTATCATTGTTAATTTCCAATCTTTCTATTTCTTCTGATGTAAAACAAATTACCATTTTCTGCATTAAATGCCATAAACTTGTCATATTATTATTATTATTATTATTATTATTATTATTATTATTATTATTATTATTATTATTATTATTATTATTTTTTTTTTTATTATCATTATTATTATTATTATCATTATTATTATTATTGTACTATTAATTATTGTTGTCTTTTATTTTATTTCTAAAATTTTCTCATTCCTTTTCGAATATTTCACGAGATTCCTCAAAACTTTGCAAAAAATATTATTGTTATTGAAAATAGTCAAGATCATAATAAATCAATGAATGTGAAATAATTAATCAATATTAATATCAATATCATATTTTATTATTCCTTTTTTGTCAATAAACAACAACATCATATTTCCAGCAAATATGATAAATATGGTACTTTTAAGATTTGCAATATCCAACCAATATAAATTCAAGTAATTAAGATTCTAACAATACTATTTCAATGGTATTTTTGTAATACGAACGAGTAATTATTAGCAATATAGTAATGAAAAATAACTTTATTAGTGCAATTAATGAAAAACAAAACAACAATAACAACAGCAGAAATTGCTTGACCAAATAGACAACAACAAATAATACATATTATTATTGTCTAATTGTTTATGCTTATTTGTTTTGTTTGCCTGTTTAAACATACATTTAATACTAAACTAATAACATTGTCAAGTACCATTTAAGAGAAAATTTTATATTATTACTAACGTTGGATAAATAAACTCACTTCATATTTCAATTATGACAATATACACTTTCCGATTGCTAGTCTACATATCATAGAATAGATAATAAAGAGTAAATAAGTAGTACCGAAGTACTGATATAAATCTGTTACAGAAAGTTATATTACCATAATACGGAATAATTACTGATAATGCTAATATCAATATTAGAATACGAATGAAGTAACCTGCAGAATATGAGTGAAATAGTCCATCAATAATATTTAATTTATTCATAACTATAATAAATAGGCACTAATAAAATCTAAAACAAATAGTCACTAAATATTATATATTCCAGTTTGAGATTCAATGATTATGTCTTTTCCGCTGTTCCCGATTCTCCAGAATTGGTGACATTTGTTTTTGGTCCAAGAAATAATTCACTGCCAGAAATTTTCATGTTTTTATCAAGCGTTTCATTCACTGAAATATCTCTAAATTTTCATAATGGTTACGTTTATAATTAAGACAATAAAAGTTCCACTTAAGATTTAAATTAAAAATGTAAAAATGAAATAATATGTTTATTTTAATGTAAACTATCAGGAGGAAAAGAAATTAGCAAGCGTAACATATTGTATATAAGTAAAATAAGTTGTTAATTTCGACAGAATTCCTTCAAAAAAAAAAGAAAAAAGCGAAGAATTAGATTAATTTTAAACTAATAAAATAAATATCATGAAATAATACCTCGACACAGCTTTCTTTCTTTTTTTTAAATTTTATTCAATCAAATCAAAATTTAAAGTTTTAAAATTACGGCTTCATTTCCAGACTAATTTTCATCCCTTACTTATAATATCAACTTAACAAATAAACTTATTAGTTATCTTAACCAGTCTTTTTCTCATTTTTTTCTCTCGATTTCCTCCTCAATCATTCCCTAAAATTTATAGAAATAAGCATATAATATATCATTTTGTTAAGACTACATATTATTCATCAAATTGATCAATATGGTATAAAAATAAAAATACCAATTTCACTAGTGTATCACCGAATTCTGTTGAATTTAATTTCATTCATTTTTTAGCCAAAAAATCTTTAATTATCAAAAAAAGGATGGTGGTTCCTTTGACAACTAAAAAATTCTATTGCATTTGAGTTGTTTTTTTTTTATTACTGTTTATAAGGTCATAATTATTGTTATATGTATCACTGATTTAGCAATATGCGATCTTTTTTCTTTTTTTTTTATCATGAGAAAATAAATCAAATATCAACAAATTGTATTTGTTAAAACTTCTTTTTTGTCTAGCCAAATAACTAGAAACGAATAATAGTGATAATCTTCGATGAAAATTAAAATATACTAGTTGTATTTGAAAATGAGTACAAAATAAAGAAAATTAATATCCATCTACAAATGCCGTAATAGTTATTTCGTAAAAAAATTACTAAATTACATGCCTTCATACTTATCTAATTACAGTAGTTTTGTTTAAAAAAACATCTATTTTTAGATGTTTACAGTAATATTATGCTACTTAAATCAACTACAAGAATAAGATGGAGCATTATTCCGATAAATTAATCATAAATGGATTATATCATTAGCAAATGCATAGACATTAAACAAAAAGAAGTAGGTTTCAAATTTAAAATTTATACCACATTGGTTAAATAAGTATCGTTAAAAATTCTAAATTAGCTAAGCTTTTGCTGTGAAAGAAATTTTATCATTAACTAAGCCACACAAATGCAATAAAAAAAGCAAAAGATTTTTTAAAATTATTTTTAATCAAAAATTGGACATTTTGCTGAATACTTCACCATTCCATGGATTACAACATTAATAATCATTATTATTAACATAGCGATAATAATGATTATAACAACAATGCAGTAACATCATTATATAATTCATCACCACAATCATAATCATGATAGTAATAATTATAATAACAGTATAATAATTATGTGATAATAATGACAATTTTTCTGCTCCGTTATTTTATTTTAATACAGAAGTATATTTAATATTAAAGGATTTCAAAGTTGAAAATTTTTTCAGATTTTAAACAAATGAATGCAATAATATTTATCGGGATTGCAATAAAAATTTTGAAGTAATGCTAAAATTCGAACATTTGTTCAAAATATAAAAACTTTAAGCATTTAAAGCATTCAGTTTTGATCTATGCACAAATTATGATAGTAATCGGTCTACTCAAATGCTTTCTTCTGCTCGTTTGTCTTTAATAATATCTTCGTATTAAGTAACTCATAAAGTAATCCATATTCTAATACTGATTTCTTCGTTATTTTCATTAAAAAATGAAACCAAGACAAACTGATCTAAACAACAATTTCAAAATTTTCAGAAAATTTATAAAATCTATAATTTGTCAGAAAAAAGTTACCTGAAAAGAATGTTTTATTATCTATCTTTGAAAGGTTTGTTTAAAGTAATTAAAAGTATTTTCTACTGCGAGTCTAAAATATATGGCAACTTAAGAATAGAAAAATAACATTGCTAATTGAAAGTAAATGTCTTTCTCATCTCATCAAACATTCATTATTTTATGCTACCAATTTTCAAGTTAATCAAAAATACACTTTGATTTATTTAAAAAAAAAAATAATTTAGCAGAAAAGAAATTTCATTTGCAACCATTTTTATAGAAATCAAAAATTTAAAAATTTTGATCTATTTAAAGAAGATAGTTTAATAGAAGAAAAATTTTATGTGTAATGCATAAAATATTTTAAAATAAATTCAAATGAAATAGTTTGACCATCTTTTATAATCAATCAGATGATATTCAAAGAATCGTAAACTATAATTTTGTCACATTTATGGAGATGCTGCAACCTTTGAAGAGTATTTAAAAATGACAGAAGTTATTTATCATTCATTGAGAATTTTATAGTAAATGTTTTCGAAATACAGTAAATTCCCTAATATAACGATTTCCAAATAATCTCCAAAAAAACTTTTTTTTTTTCTTTTTCGTTTAAAACAGCATACTATTACACTACTAGTCTTCTTTAAAGTAAATAATAATTAACATCATATCATATCAGTTAATGTTTACGGAATAGCATTCCAATTTAATTGGTAGTTCTCCAATTAAATGTCTTTTTCATTCTTCATCTTGAAAAATAAACAGAAGACAGTACTATAATTACAAACATCAAAGCAATAGTTATAATTTTAAAGTAAATAAATAACAAAATTTTCATTAAAAAAAGAAGGTGGCAGATTTTTTCAACTTTTTATTACTTCACATTTAGGAAAAGCTTTCTTCTTTTTCTTTTTAAAATTGTCACAAATAATATGTTTCTTTGGGAAGAAAAAAATTTTACATCGCAAAAAAAAAAAAAAAAAAATTTGTTTGCTGCTCAAATTTGACAGTTGCTGTCGAATTTCTAAGTCAAAAAATTTTTTTGGGATTTTTTCTTTCTTTTCAATTTATAGATGAATCCCTTGTTTAAATGCACTTCACTTCATCATGTAAGAATGAATAAAATAAACTTTAAAGCTTTTTCTCAATCTTACAGACATATGCTTTTACTGTGCTGTTTAAATTGCTTCCTTTTTCCGGCCGTTTAAAAAGGAACAAATTAATTTAACATCCAGAAAGTTCCAAAAAAAAGAAATAAAAGAAGAAAATCGTTAACAATTCTGTATGTATTATCCATAAATTGCTTTCATCTGCAAAAATTTAAAAATAAAAAGTGTTTTGGTTGAAATTTTACAAAACTGAAAATATAATACAAATATAAATTTAAAAAAGATGCTTTTTTAGCATAACCTACGTTTCATTAAAAATTCAAAAATCTTAAATGATTTTAGAAATAAGGTTTTCGCAAATTCGAAAGAAAAAATTCATTTCCATCTCTTTCCAAAAATTTTTGTGTTTCATGCATACTTGCATAATACATACGTATCGTGATTTCAAATATTACGATACCTTCTTTGCTGCCCACCCCTCTTGTTGATCTTGCAAATTTGACCCAATAAATTGAGATATAAATTTGATTACAGTGTTAACAAAATCAATATGAATGATGGAGATTGCATAGAAATTCAATTCGTTTACTCTAATTTGAATTTATTCATCAATTTTAAGATAAAATCGAAAGAATTTCGATAGAATTTAATCAACTAGTTGAATATAAATCTCAAGTGGCATGCATGGATAAATAAAACTTTTGGATAAATTTTTCTAAACTACGTTACTTGGACGAAAACAATATTTAAACCAATTGGTTGGTTAATAGAATTCAAGGAATGAATAAATTTTTAATTCAATCAAATTCTGGATAGTATTTTATATTCGAATTATTATTTGAAAGGTGCATTGGGATTTCCACAATAGTAATGTCAATTCTTGGTCATACTTCGCCCATATATATCCTATCGAATAATTTAAATGCAACAAATATTAGGAAACTGATTTTTTGGAGTCCGAATTACAACAAAGTAGTATTTATTGATGAGTATATAGTAAAAAATCGAAATGAAAAAAATAAACCGTTTGATTATTTGTATTTATTTGCTTATTTACATATATATTTATTTATTCGCCGCATTAACAAGGTCTAAAAGATTAAATTTTCATAAAAACAGCGAAGAAAAGTCGAAATTAAAGCAGAAAGTTATTACATAGAGAAAAGTCTATGGGACACAAAAAAATAAAATGAAACATGAAGGTAGAAAAAGAAAAATATGTAAATTGGAATCCATTTGTTCATTTGTTTGCTTGTTCACTTGTTTGTTTATTTTTCGTCTTTGATAGTAAAGAAAGCGAAAAGAAAAAAAGAAATTAAATGAAAAACAAACGTTAATGGTTCCTTTCATTGGTATCATATGAATTTTTTTAGTACTATGTCAAGTAAGCATTATAATTAATAACAAATATACTCGGTACTCATTAAAATTCATTTAAAATGTTATCCTTACTACCAGAATGTTTAGATCACAACCAATTTCTGTATTCAAAGGTTAAAATATCTCCTACATATCATATAATATTTCCTTATCGTACAATGCATAAATATAATTTATCCAGTACACCAAGAAATGCTATACATTTAATAGCGAAAATTACTGTAGCATCACTACCGTAAAGTAAATATCGGTATGAAATGTACAGTAATAGTTCTACAGCAACCTGTCATATTAATTGTTTGAAATTCATATATTCTATATCTTTTTCATTTTTACACTGCATAGCAGGACTATGAGAAATGACAAAAAGATAAACTTAATAAGTAATTTAATTTAGCCCAGAACAGGAGAGGGAATAGATAGACGAAGAGGACGAAATTTCGTCTTAAAGACATAAATGAGATCAAAATTGCAAAAAAAAATTATTTCTACGAGAATCTCATTTATTTCTCTACTGGTTTCAATTAAATTTAATTAAACTGAAAAAATTGTTTCCATCCTTTTTTCAACTATCTGTTACTTTGTTAAGAATTCTTGAAATCCGAGAATTATTGAATTTATGTTGTTTTCTTCTTTTTTTTTTGTTTAATTCTTAGGATTAATTGCGATGGGAAGAGCGACAAAATGATTAAATGTAATGAAATAACGATTATTTCAGTTCAATTAAATTTATCACTTACAATTTGTATCCATGTTGTGACTTTTTACTATTTTAAAATTTAAGAGAAAGAAAAAGTGGTAAAAAAGAGAAAGAGTGAAGGAAAAGGAGAGAGACGGAGAAGGAAATGCAGAGGGGAGTAAAATAAATTAAAGGACACAACCAATGTCTTGCATCGATCATTTTGTGAAGTATTCCCTTGAAATAATTAATTTTATGTGGACATTTTAGAAAACAATTATGAATTATGCTGTTATTTATTGCTTTTTTAAAATATTGACTTGAAATTAAATGTAGTACACTTTTCAAATTTTAACTCAAAATTCAAAATTCAAATAGTTTGCATTAAATTACGATAAATCATTCTGTGATAATCTTTTCAATATTGTTTTACTTTGGCTATATTTAATACATTTTTTCAGATTATTTAATTCAACAATTAATCCAGTTAGTGAGTACAGCATTTGGTGGTGAATAAATTGTTTCCATTATTAAAAATTTTTTTTGTGTACCACTTAACGATTTTTTTTGTGTTGCCTAATTTTTAAAAATTACAAAATAATTGGAAAAAATTACTTTAACGACAACCTCAAGAAAAAAATTTTTTGTTTAATGGAATAATATGCTAAGAATTTTTGAAAGCAATGCATTTAAAACTGATTGAAAAAAAGGAAGAGAAGATATAATTATGCATAAACAAAACCAAAAATTATTTCTTATATAATTTCCATTTATTTATTTATTTTTTATGTAAACTGTATGAGCAAACTATTTTACCTGCAAGAATTTGAATAAAACTAAAATATTTCCGCTTTCATTTCAAATTTTATGGAAAGAAGACTGAAGCACAAAATATTTAAGTTAAAGTCTTTTTTCAAACAAATAGTTAAGCGAAACATGATATAATAAATCACAGGAAGTAATGCTTTCTTAGAATCTTTTCTTCTCCGAAAACATTTCTGCAAACCAGGAACAAAAGATGAAATGTTGTTATTTAAATTAAGGAAAATAATTCAAATTTTGATTTTTTTTTGGAATAAATTATTTTAGGCATATCTAACTTTAACACACGCATTGTAGTAGTAAACATTGCGTTTGAAACAATCCTATACCAAAAATTTTGCTAAATTTCAATCTTTACTTCTTTATAAAAGAATGATGGAATTTTTTAATTTTAATTTTAAATAAAAGTAAAAGAGAGCAAAAATTATAACTACGGCTTCTTTTTTTTCAAGCAATATCAAAGAAGAAATAAGCATGTGGATGCTTTGCATACATAATTCCTGAAAAATTTTTTAATTTTCAAATTGAAATTTTCCGTTTTGAAGTTTTAAAGAGAAGTTTAAGTACTATGTCGTTTGATTTCAATCGTAGTCTTTAATGAAATAATGAACACTCTGATCAAAATCATTTCGCAACAGTAATTTAATCACTTCGTATCGTTAAAATTCTTAACATAGCTTTTCATATGAAATAATTTTATTAGCAATGTTGATATCTTCTAATTTCAACTTTCACTTATTTAAATATTCTTTCCTTAAAGAATTTGGTAATTTCAGAAAACCTCGCATGAGAGATAAATGAATTATTAATGATATTTATAAAATATCAAAGACGTAAATAACAAAGAAAGAAGAGAGAGAGGAAGAAAAAAAAAAACGAAAGGAGATAAGAAAGATGAGAAGGAGGAATTGAAGATGAGACAGATTAAATTATAGCGAGATAATAAATTAAATTTATTTTCAATCCTTTAATTAGGGAAACTGCAAATATTTTTCCTCATTCTATTACGATTTCTAAAACATACGAGAAATAATTATTTCGAAAGCTATTTGTAATCAATATCCTTAAAGTTTTTTGCAGTTCTCGAAATAAGTATAAAACTGGTAATTTGAAAAAAAATGTGACAAAATAAGTTACGAAAGGAAATACGTTTATTTACTACTTATTGGGTTTGCAAATTAAGACAAATTGAAAGTGTTTGGAAATTAAATCAAATTAATTAATTTGATGTCAAGGGAATATGTAACTCATTATGATAGAGCAATAAATAAAATATATACATGCATACTGTATTATAAAGTATTTTATATTATAACTTTTCTGTTAATTAAGTCATAGAATTCAATACAGTATCATTTATATATCATTTGTGTAAAGCGTGTATTTCAAATAATTGATTGATTTATTAACTAACCTATTTGATCGATTCTTGAACCAAGTAACAGTGATACAGTTACCAAAACAATAGCTAAAACGGTTAGAACAACCGCAATTGTCGTAACCATACGTCGAGCATAGATATGATTTTGCTCTTTTAGATACTCCGAAGTATCATTTTGTCCTTGCTCTGCCATTTTTCAAATTGTGAAATATGAAATTTCAAAAATTTTAATTGGCGATTTTATTCTAATACAAAAAAAAAAAAAAAAAAAAAACAATGTTAAAAAAGAGAATACAAGTGATAAGAATCTTATACACAATTGAATATCTATTGCATATAATATGTATAGTAAAATTATGCATAATATTTTAAATCTGACAACTTTTAAGCAACAACTGATGGAGAATGAATTCGGAAAAAAATCGAAAGAAATTTAAACTACAAGTAAAAAAAGAGAGTTTTTTTCTTGAGATTTAAACAAAAGAAAAAAAAAAGCTGTTGAATAACGAAAAAAGAACCACCCGAACGGATCTAATATCAATGTTTTGAATGATAATAAATTTTGATTGAAATTTGAGATTTATAAAATATCTATGATGCTCATAATCTTTCGTTATGTTTGTATTGCACAGAATTTATAATGACCTTCTTAAATTCCAACGATATTTTTTTTCAACAGGATTTACAACAAATTTTTTTTTCGCTAACTACGAATTATTTCGTAAGAGAAATTGGATTAATTTTTTAATAGCGAGTAAAATTGATTTATCGATATACTAAATTTTATATAATATTATATGTAATGCCGCTATGCATTACATTTTGAGATAGGAGTAAACTACGAAAGCATAAAAATGTCGTCATTGAGCTAAAATGTCAATAGCAATTAAAATGGATTGCGTCATTTATTTGTTTACGTCAAGGAAGTTATTCAAGAAATTGAAAAATTAACCACTTTTCTTTTTGTTTTTTTCAAGTTTAAAATGAACTTTAAAGTCCAAATTATTAAATACAAATTTTTGTATTAAAATATTGGTTAATTATGCGAAACGTAAAGCATTTATATAATAAAAAAAAGAAAAGGAAAAAAAAAGATGAGTTAATGCAATTTAGCTAAATTCTGATAATTATTTCAAAATTAATAAGAGCAAAAATTATGTTTAAAATATAAATTTTAGATAAAAATTTTAAGTAAGTCTAAAATGAAATTAAAATTTCATATTACTAAATGTACTCTTCTGCTAAACTAATCATTTAAATTCTACCTCATAACATAAGAATTATTCGTAAACAAAAGAGAAACAATAGAAATTCACACCGATGATTACAAATGGTTTTGATTTGGAAGCAAAGAAAGCGTATTCATTGGTTGATTCGTCAAAGTGATTAATATTAGATGCCAAAATGGAATGAGAAACTTGAAATGTTTTTCATCCTCATTCTTCTCTTTTCCTTTTAGCTTCCTTTTCCTTCTCTTTCATCATCATCATCTTTTGCTATCATGCCACATGGATGTGTTGAACATCTGTTAGGGCCTAACTAATAGGACTTGCCCAGTATTGGAACTTGACGCCTATAATATTATTGTCGATCAATACATAAATCATATTCATTTTTATATAGCTAGAGGTTCCATTAAAAATAAAAGCCTAGAAAATGGTAATAATAAAGTAAAGGGTATTGAATTAAATCCAAAAAAAATATTAGTAATGCGAGAAAGAAGAGTAAATTTGTTGATTTTTTATCAACAGAAAAATCAACAAAAGGATAAAATTGAATTTTACTCACAAAATTATCACTTTAATCTTATTGCATTATTAACCTGTATTTTAAACTCAACTAACGATAAAAGTTGAAAAGAAGAAGAATCGATCAAAAATAAATAATGACACAGGATAGGAAAGCAAAGGTTGGCATTTTCAATTATCAATCGTAAGACTATCAAATGAAATTTCGATTTTCAACACGGCGGCCTATTTATTTAGATCATGCCATGCATAAATCTTAATCATTTCCAGCAGATGTTTCTTTCTCCTACAACATTACAGGCCAGTTTCAAAAAAAAAAAAAAAAAAAAAAAAAAAATAAATAAAAAATAAAAAAAAAAGGGAAAAAAAATTAAATACATGTTTACATAATGTTGTGAGGTTAAAAGTAACATAATAACTTTTTGCTTATTTCATGTTTGTTTAAAAGTTGATTAAATGCTTCATTTTACTCCAATAATATCCTTATCATCTAATCATTCGTTGATATATGTTTATCAATCAATCATTTGTTCATTGAACGAATATCACATGAAATAATACAGTTGATTATCTTGTCTATGGAGAAATCAGGATGATATTTCAACAGTTCCTTTAATTTCGTTTGTTAAAATCGGTCATATCATAAATCTTAGTAATTTCATCTCATTTATCGTAATAAAACCGGAACTCTTAACTTTCGTTATTATTTATTCGCAACTAAATCAAATGAATAATGAGTTAAAATATACAACGATCATTACATATTATGATTATATCATATTACGTCATGATCATTATACCTTATGTTATGTTATGACGATTATGTTACATTATATACTTTACATTATATTACAATAATTATTACTATAACTGTCCTCAAATCTCTATTTCGACGATTTTCTATGATTGCAGCGAATATACATATATATCTTATTTTGACGAATGTCCTTTTCATTATCTTCTATATCTTCTGTTCTTCTTATTCAAAATTCTCTAGCAAAACAAAGTTATTAAGACGAAGTTTGCATAATTCAATTTAATTTTACTACAAATCAATACTTTCAATTTTGTCTCTATCTAACAAATAAAATTTTATTCGTATATATGCTTCGATATTTTTTCGTTTTGTTCTCATACTCTTTTCATCTTCTTCGTAGCAACTGCTATCGATGTAAATGATTAATTAGTTATTGATATTATGATAAATGAAAAGATAAGTTTATCACAGTAATGGAATTGAATGAAATGAAAATAAATAGAGAAGGAAAGATTTTCCTTTTTATTCATCTAACATTTGGACGCATAACATAATGAGCGAAAACATATTAAATTAAATAATCTATAAGGGATTTGCTATCTTTTAAGTTATCAATTAAAGTAATGCAGTAATTTCATCTGCATCATTTGTTCAAATACTAAATATCCAATCCATCCTTTCACCTATTTGATTGTCACTCACTCACTCACTTTATTTATTCCTACTCACCGACATAAAATAGTAAAGATATGACCCGTAACATATTATTGTTCATAGATGACATTCATTTCTTATTTTAGATGATCGATGAAGAGGAACACAAAAAATTTGATGAAGAATGAAATTTTTTTGAATCTTGAAATATTATTCTATGATTGTGATATAAATATTGAAATTACATTACATTTATATAATATTATTAAATATGTAACACAGAATTACTAGATGGTATGGCTACTGAATTACTGAAATACTCACATTCTGATGTGGATGTGAATTTGCAAAAATTCAACAATATAATGTATTTATCATTTTTGAATACAATGATTCAATTAATACGTTTTACATTTTAAAATATAATGGCAAGATAAGTTTCGTCATTGGGATCCAGTTATTACGAATTAAGAAATTGGAAATGTTTGATTATCATGTGCTCGGGATTCAAATCAATTTTAATTAGTAGAAGATGAAATAATAAGAGAATATATTGAATATCCACATTGAATAATTTATTAAAGCCAGCAAACACGAGCAATATTTCCGGTTTTATTCATTTTGATTTCCATTTTCCTTCTAAAAATTAGAAATTTTAAATATTGTCTTTAGTAGGATATACTCTTTACCATGAATGTCACATTTATATCACATATTGTGACATCTACGGATACAATTAATTAGCAGTAAAAATATGCATTTGAAGTAAGAAAAAGCAACAAATATATATCTTATTTTGACAAATGTCCTTTTCATTATCTTCTATGTCTTCTGTTCTCTAGAAAAAAAGAAAAGTTGTTTTTTAAATTAAAAATTAGCGAAAATTGGGAAAATAGGAATTTATCAAGATCAGTCAAACATGCGTAAAAATTGTTAAATGATAGTTCAATGTAATATTTATCCAAATGGTCAAAAGAGTTTACAAAGTAGCAAATTACTTAATAACATCACTACTAATTATAGGATCGAATAGAATCCGTTATCAGTTAAAGTTATTCTTTAATAATTTACTGAATAATTTCAGTTCAATATAGGTGTTTATCTTTTTGCAACTGTTTGAATACAATTTATTACTTCATTAATTAAAAATCTCAAATGTAAACCAAAATTAGGCGGTGGGTTATTTATAAATATCAAAAATCAAAATTTTAACTCAATTTGGTTTTAATTTCCGATTTCATTAACGAAGTGTTTTTCATTCATTGTATGTAAGCAATCAGCCCTTTTTTTCGAACTTTGTTACTTATTTATTACTTTTATGGAATGATTTTAATTTGGAAAATTTGTCAGACAGGATGAAAATTAAAAATTGATTCCTTAATTATTTTGAGATTATTGAAGCATGCCATGAAAATTTATGAAAAGATGCACAATTTCCATCATTGGTTTTTTAAAAAAACCAACTTCAAATCTAATACCTGATATTAAATTACTTAATTAACCCGATTAATTTATTAAATTATTTGCCAATGCATAGAATTTTGAATTTTATAAGTTTTTACTGATTGCAGATATTAGCAGTGAAGTTGCAATTATTATGTTTTTATCGTTATACAAAACAATAAGGTTTTAAAAAGCTCATCAAATAATATTTCACCTAATTTCCTTCATTTAAACAAAAACGAGTCAATGAACTAACGCAAATTATTACAAATTAAATAAATTGTAAAAAAAAAAAACAATTCATTTCATATATTTATCATTAAATTGAGCATGTATTTCACATATCTATCGTTAAATTCAGAATACCTCTATAATTAATTATCATAATAGTTACCACTCATTAAACAAATATTTCATCTTATCATCTGATGTACGTTACGTGAAATAAACTTTATTCAAGATACCGAACATTCATTAACATCTTTTTTCTATAAGCAATTTTCTTGCTGAATGCATAATGCATAGCATTATGAAAAAAGAATATGGTATGAATTTAATATTTCGGAAACGGAAACGGTTGTTCATATTTTGAAAGCATAAATTAAGTCATAATTTCAGGGTAAATTTATTGGAAAATTTTTCATGTTTGATTTTCTTCGAAAATTTCAAGATTTCTCTCTCCTCTTTCTTTTCATCCAAATAAAAAGTTTTTGGCTGAGAAAAAAAATTTAGAAATGTTTTGCTTTTATGTTTTAATTTCCTTTTCACATTTTTTCAAACATATCGAAATTCTTTGCATTAGCGCAGTTGGGAATTCATCCTACAAAAAAATAAGTGGTAGTGGAAAATGATATTTTAGACTACTTTCTTTTAAAAATTCAAGTATTATTAAGTTATCAAGTTTTCTAAAGTGTTGATTTTATTTTGGAATACTAGCAAATACGGAAGAATAATAAATTACGTATATTCCATTCAACTAAGTATTACTAAGTTATCAAGTTCTTTAAAATTGATGAAATGCTGGAAAAATACAAAACGATACTGAAGTTATTTTTCAATAACTTGAACTGGTTTTCGAGTAATGTATTCTTAAATTACATGTTAGCCAATCAATATTTAGGATTTTATGCTCCTTTTTTGTTAAATTAAATTCAAACCATAAATTTCTTTTTCATATCTTTCCTTAAATAATAGGATAGCTATAGAAAATGTGAATTCATTCGTTATATCAAAAAAAAAAAAAGAAAGAAAGAATGATGGATACATTTGAAAAGCTATCATTAAATTAAATATTATAGGCAAGATTTAAATAAAGGATTGGCATGAAAAGAATGAGATAAAAGAAAACTTAAAACTTGGCATTTTCGAATTTTTTGTTATTTTTTTCTCTCTTTTATTCATTCAAACACTGAAAATAATAATGCTTATGATTTGAAATATTCATGAAGAAAGATGAAGAAAGACAAAAAATTAAACAATAAGATGAAAATAAAAATTTTGCTTCAAGCAGCTGTTTTAAGCTATTGTAATATGCTTCATGAAATAATGCTAATAATGATGATAGCGATAACGATAACGATGTCACCACCGAAGAATTCGTAATTTTTTTCCATTAAACATTGCTGAAAAATTTTAAAAATAATGAAAGATTTAAATTTATTTCAATGCCGTTAACAATTGTCCAGTTTTCTTTTTTTGTTTTTTTTTTCTTCAAAGCAAAAAATAATCAGAATTTTGTATGAAAAAAAGATTCAATAATTTATGTAATCAAAAATTTCACTACTGCAATTTGTTCAAATATAATTTTTAATTGAACTGGAAGTAATCGAATATACAGTGGTAAAATCATGCTGTTGTGGGTTTTTGTATATATGCGAGGGTCAAAGATCAAAGCCAAATGTTCGTGGAAAACTTCCGTACTTTTAAAAGTAAGTATTATTATCATTTTTCTTTTTTTTCCCCTTCTCTTTTTCTTTTTCAAAGAGAAGAAAAAGGGAGAGCGGATAAATTAAATTTATGGTTATCGACGGGAAGAAACAATCCAAACAGACGACAAGTATGACACATATCTTTTTCATCTTTATCGCACTTATCATTTCAGTTATTTTTTCAAACAAGTACGATGATAAGTGCAATGGCAAATATGCAAAAATAAATAAGCAATAAAAGTATCCGTGAATAATTCACAATCGTTGTCCATACAGTATCTTGTTTACCTGAAATGATATTATTTTTAATTTGAAACATTTACAATTCAGTGATTCGATCAAACATTTCTGCCTGATAATGTTAAATAAGCATACTCGACAAAACAAGGAGCATACCGAGAGTTAAAAGATATAGAAATTTTAATAAAATTTTCCACGAAAATTGACGAAATTTGACATAATTTGAAGAAATTTACAATAATTGATGATATGCTATCCTATTATAATTAAGAAAAAGACAGTCTATAAATTTATAATAACAATAATAATGATGTTGGTATTAATATCAATTTGTATTAATATTAATAATAATGTTAATATTAATACTACCAGTAATATTAATATTAATATTAATGATAATGTTATTATTAATATTAATGATAATAATAGCAATCACACGTTTAAACAAATCAAGTCTTTTCTGACAATTATAGTTTTTAACTGTTAGTTAAAAGTAAAAATGAATTTCAGCTTTTCGTATTATCACCGACTCGATTAATAATTATGCAAAAAAAATAACGAAAGAAATTCTGCTGTTCTGAATTAGACAAGGATGGAACTAAAATTCTTTAATAAATAAAATTTAAAAAATTTATGAAATTTTACATTTTTAACAAAAAATTTTACAGTTACATGATAAAAATGTTGATAATTAGATATTTTTATTCTTACATTATCTTTGACGTCTACTTTTTATGCAAAAAATTGGACAAAATTGTTGAAGAAAGACCTGTAGTGATAACATTCTGTTCAATTCCGCCGTTATCAGCAGCATCATGAAGTAACTTCGCACGCCACCGTTTTGGCATAATCCTTTTGACGTGTAATACATAAAGGTACCACCGTGTTACGGTATCTTCTCTTTTTAACAAATATCGTAACCATAAATGCAAAAATATTGCCACCGTAGTAAGTACCAAATTAATCCCAATAAACCATACTGTAAAAAGAATAAGGAAAATAAAGATTCGATTTGAACTTCTAATTTCAAATTTCTGTTGAAATCAATGAATCATTCATTTTTCAAATTATTCAGGTTAGAATTTTTAATGGAATATGAAAAGACTCTTGAGAAATTGCATGATCAAGCTTCAAATTATTAACAAAAACGAAATATTAACTGCCAAATTGAAACTAAATTAAACTTATTTTTTGAATAATAATAATAATAATAATAATGATAATAATAATAATAATAATAATAATAATAATAATAATAATAATAATAATAATAATAATAATAATAATAATAATAATAATAACCAAGTATGTTAATTATCTATTTAAGTACTTCCTAATTTTTATTTATTGTTTTTCTTACTTATTAAATACTTAACAATTTATTATATTTTCGGTCACTTATTTTAGTTGAACGCCTGTATACTTTATTTTTTCTTTTCTTTGATTCATTCATTTATTCTTTAATTCTTTCGTCCTTTCCTCAGAATTTGAGGGGAGAGGAAAAAAGCGCTACCAATTTTAGGTAATCGTCCAATAGGTGGCGGAATCATTATTGTGAGATCTTCGAAGAATACACCGAGGAATAATAAATTAGCAAGTAAAATGTAAATGGCGGAATCAGGCGCTGGTAGAAGAAATGAACAAATGACAAACATATATGATACCAGTATTGGTACCAGTATTGTCAGCGTGAAGGAAGATGCATTCCGGTGTAGGGTTAGCCATGTATACAAGATAGACCTGAAATTAAAATAATTCAGTCAAAAATTGGCCTGAAAATAAAACTTTGCAAAATCTGGAATTTAAAATAGATTAACAACAATGGTCGAGGTAATGAAAATTCTATTATATCGGAGTTGCATTCAAAATTTTCTTAACTGAAAAATATCAAGTTTCAATTTAAAGATATTAAATAAATTTATATGGATATAAGCATTTGACATTAGAGATGCTAAATTTAAGATTTAAAGATTGATATAAATGTATATCCATATTTCAATTAGTACGAAATCGTAGTAGCAGACTTCTTTTAACTTGGCGTTGAAATAAAAAGCAGCATTTCGGTGACATTTGATTAAAGCAAAGTAAATTCTATTAAATTAAATCCAATTCTGTTAATGTTTGATAACAGTACTATAGTTTTGGGCACATTAAGAACTTAGATATACCAACTTAATTAAGTATATAATAGTATCTTTTCTGGTAATTTAAAAATCATGGATATATCAATTTAAATATACAATAATATACAGTAATAAGCAGTTTTTAATAAAAAATAATTCGGAACTTATTAATCTGAATTAAACGACAATTCTTTCTATTCAATTCGATCCAAATTGTTAACATTCCAAGGGAGAAATTCAGTGTGAAAATTGAGAAATAATAATTACATCCATAAATTGACATCTTGACGACATATATTAAATTTCAGCTAGCATTACCCACTTAATTTCCGTATTTATTTCGGATTTTCTCCTCTTATTACACCTTCGATACAATATGCAAAATTTTTGGGGAAAAAAAAGGTTTTGAAATATAATTTTAGGAAATAATCAAAGTAAATATAAGCGAACCAGGAAACATCCAATTCTTCAGCATCAATTGGCTTTTCAGCTTTATACCTACCACCACTAAAATAACTAACATTCATTGTTACCGAATCAATCATCCAATCACTGATATGTTTTTTGTTTGATTGACTACCCCAACCTGAATGTAAACAATAAATTTGAAGCAAAAAGAAGAGAAAAAGTGCTAAAAAAACTAAAAGAAATGAGTAAAACTAAGAAAAAGAGTGAAAAAATGGAAAAAGAAGTAAGAACCACTTGTTGAAAATTTTTTATAAATAAAAGAAATCAAAGTTTGGCAAATTTTGAAATTTATTTACTTATAATTGAATAAATTAATGAAACAAACCAAGCAATACGGTAGGTTGCATATTGTAATAAACAGATAGTTGAACTTCGCTCATTCGATTCGCTGTATAAATTCCAAGGGCACATATTTGAGTGTCGAATGGATATGCGGAGTAATCAAATTTACAACCAATTTTTATGGAAAATGTTGGATAAATTTCAATACGACTCCACTGAAGTTTCATTCTTTTTTTATACAAATTTTGTATATTTCACTATTTTGGAAAGATGTCATTCAATTGAATAATTCATTTGTTATTACTACTATTAAATAATTTCATGTCCAAAAGACTTATTCACGCATTATAATAATTATTCCTAAAACGTTACATGCTAAAACTTTTGCGTAAATCGAATATGAAAAATGCATAGTAGTTATAAGACGTGAAAAACGTGAAAGATGCATAATTGAAAATATAAGCGTAGGCATAAATTTTTTAATTAAGCATAATGTCAGTGTTTCGGCTGCCTTGAAAAGGTGCAAATGAAAATTCTTAATTATTTGCAAAAATTGAAAGACTTTCTTGGCAAACTCAATCTTTTCTTCGATTATTGTTAATAAAAAAATCTATCAAGCAAGTACGAGCACAATTACTTTTCTTGAAAGATTTTCATCATTGTTGAATATATGCTATGGGAATATAGTTTAATAGAAGTTTGTGAAATCTTTTTGGAATTTAATAAAAATTCTAGAATACTTACGGCTTTTCCATTGGAATGTATAATAACATGAGATCGTTTTGAAATTTCAAAAAATTGTCCCACACCAGATACACTAAATTCTTCAATTATTTTTGCTAAGATGATTTCGAAAATCATCACTTTTTTGTCGTTTTTATGAAGATGATTTTACCGAATTTTTAAATACTTGCTTAGATTTCATTTCAAATTCAAAATTTCAAAAACTTTAAATATCCTTAGAAATGAGAAATTTGCATGTTTCACAACTTTCTCCTTTCAAAAAATAATTAAATCTCTGACCTATTTGTAACTCTTAATTCCGGTGTCCAAATCTCCCATTGCTTGACCATAGTTACTCGGACACCATTATGTTCACTTGGCTCCCAAACAGCATATTCATCTTTCCATGTCTTTAATTTAAAAAACAAAAAGTGATTAGAAGAATCGTAAAAGATATCATAATTTTTGCGCTTAATGTTAAAACATAGCAATATTGATTAAGTGATTTTAATGAAAAGAATAAAACACGAACAATTTGGACAATAATCTATGCTACAAACCATGTAAATATGTCCATTAAGTGTAATCGTTTGTTCTAACTGATTAACTGATACATGCATAATATAGATGTGAACGGCGACATCTAATGGTTCCGATATATTCAACACGGGCCGTACGCGTTTGTTGTACTTACTCAGTACGGTACGTTGTAATTCACTTTGTTCCTCAACATATGTCCGGTTAGCTATTTCTAAAATGATTAGCTATCACAAAATTTTGTAAAACTTCGAGATATTTGATTTCTTTGTTTCCAGTTTTTAATTATCTAATTTTCAAAGAAAATATAAAACTCAATTCCTCATACTTTAGTTCATATTTTGAAAATCAACTTTTAAATTCAACTTCAATTGCTAATCACTTTCCAATAAAACTTATGCTTCATAATTTTCACCTAATTGTTTTTTAAATTTATATTATAAACATCTCCAAAAGCTAATTCAATATAAATTTTAGACTTTTTTCAAAATTTTCCAATTTTTGAAATATTTGCCAACCACAAAATGTGTCAGGAACGAATGAATGAATGAAGAAAATCAAAATGCCTAAAATATACAACCTCAGGTTCAATGATTCCACCCATCAAGTCGAATCATTCCTGCTATCTGATCATTCCACATCCACTGTATAATTATTGGGTGAGAATAAACGATAACAGGAATGATTCCAATAAGATTCCGGAAGAAACAGAAAGAAGGAAAAGTTTACCTTGAGCATTTTCCTCTTCCAATTCTTGGGTGGTAAGTTGTGATCGAATAAACGGTATAATTGCAAATAATACAATATAACAAATCATTACAACCGAGTGAATATAATTTAATATTATTCAGATATTCGGATGAAATATAAGCAAAATGAACAAAACGTTCTTTGATATTGTCTTTAATTGATACTGTATCGTATCCTGTCAACAACAATTCAAATTATAAATATTTTATAAACATAGAATACCACCAAATAGTTTGTATATTAAAATGTGATAAATGATGTTAAGTGATGGAAAAAGGATAAATGGGTGGATCGTCTCGTCTGTCGTAACATTGATCGAAAAGAAAAAATGTGGTAATTTGATATGATAATGATAATGGCATTGAAACGATCATCGATGTGATGAAAAGTATCGACAGATTACTTTTCCAAATAAACAAAAATCATTAATGCATATGGTGTACCCCATGAAAAATATTGCAAACTATTTCAGGGGCATAATAAATTCCTTCAATTGGAATTATTTCAAATTGATAATTCAAAAAAAAAAAAAAAAAAAAAAAAAAAAAAACAGTGAACAAAAAAAATTCTTGAAAATTTAAAAAATTTCAGTCGAATTTTGATATAGTTGCAAATTTTCTGTTTTTTCAGTGCATTTATAAATTACTTTTCTTTTTAAAAAAATGAAATATACATGTATATTATTAAAAAAAGGTAAGTAACAAAATTATCGAATATTTTCTCGTTATTTCTTCTTTTCTCAACATTAGCTGATAATCGGTAGCATCTCAAAAAAATACATTGGAAGCTTATCTTCCGTTGATCACAATGATCAGATTATTGATCGTTAGCTGCTGTTATCGTCGTATACTTTTTAGCCTATATCATGACTGTCGAATCAAGAAATGATTTGTTTGTTGCTGTGCAAAATGAAAAAGGTAATATGTCAAAGCGGAAGTTTTCTTTTAATTATCTTATAGGAATTTTATTTATCAATACTTCGCTATCTTTACAAATCTTTTCAAACGCTAAATGATCATATAAAAGTTATTCTCAATGATTTCTCTCAATCGATAATCACTAGATTTTTCATTTTCGAAGCTTTCTTCTTTGTTGCAATATTTGTTAATTCATCAATTTGCTTGGTTAAATAAAGTTGGCTACATTGTTTTACGAACCATTTTGAACCCAAAAAAAAGAAATGAAATTATTTGACTTTCTCTTTTTTGCTTGATATTATTTTCTTCCTGTATTTAAAACAAAATAAAAAGTAAGGCGAAAAACGGGAAAAAATGAACATTTCAATGATTACTACAATATAATATGATCATAGTCATTTTAAAATTTATCTCAATATGAAATAATAAACTCCAAATTTCGAAAATTGTCATTATTTCATTTTCCCAGTTAGCACTAAACATTGCAAAACGATTTATTGGCATTTTGGTGAATTAATTGATTGGAGTGATTGTCAATTCAAACGAAATGTACGAATTGATGAATATATAAGTAAATTAATTGGTTGTTAATTTAACAAAGACACACAAATCATTGAATATATAGAAAAATTAGTTATTTGAAGTGATTACTAGTTTGAAACAAAACATATATAAAATGATAGATTTGTGATCGAGATAGAAAGCTTTGTAAAATTCATCAAATTTCATTAGAAATAAAAAGCAGTTAAAAGCTCAAAAGTTCAAGGTTAGACAATTTTGAATGGTTTGTACATCATTAATTTCTTTCAAGGTTTAAATTATTGAACTGTAAATGAAATAAATGAACAAATGTCCCTATACAATGCAACTTCAAATATTTGTTTACTTTTTTTTAGCGATTTTTGTCTTGAATTTTTTTCAGAAAAAAATTTCCACCCAATTAATATTAATTAATTACTTTAATTTGCCTAGCAAATTTTTATTCTTATTTACTGAATAAATTTTACAAAAATTAACTGGCTTTTTTTGTGAGCAATTTTACCAAAAAAAGAATGTGTGGAACATTTCATATAATTTAAAAATCAATCTGCAAGAATTTATTAATTTGTAAAAAAAAAAAAAAAACAAAAAAAAATATTATTTTAATAATAATTTTAATAACGGTGTTAATACATTATTGATATTATACACATATATATTTCATATTATATACATAAACACACACATATAAACATATTCCACGTAAGTTAAATTTGATAGTAATTTTGTAGACTTATATATATCTCATGTGATAAAAAGTTTAATTTAAGTTTCGGTGGGTCATAGTAAAAAAGATAGTTGGAAAAAGAGACTTTATATGTCTTTTATAGGTCACAAAATTTTGCTAATATTTCCCGTCGAAATACAAAATTGAAAGATTTAGAAGACTGGAAGGAAGAGATTTTTTTTACCATTTAAGAATTTTGTTTTAGTAAATTAAGTAATGCTTAAATTATTTCATCAGATTATTTGATGCTAAGAATTCAGTCATTTTTAAATCAAATGCTTGCATCGAAATATTCGTAATATACATTGAAAGTATCAAATTTTGCGACAAATAAATTTTTGCTTTGTTTTCTTTTGTAAACAATCATTTCAACAGCATCTTTTGTAACGTAATAAAAACAACAACAAATATTTGAATTTTGTTTTTTTCCTCTCTTCAAATTATTGCATAATCTTTAGCTGAAAAGCTAAGAAGAAAGCATGCAACCAATTCGTCGTATTTCTTGCCAAGGAATATCTGAAATAAAGAAAAAAAAAAGATTGAAAGGAATATAAGGCATAATTCGAATTATGTCACTTTAATTCAAATATAAGAAATTCAAAAAAAATAAGATGAATTTCAAAAATCTGAAGAAGCGACAACTTACTGTAATAAAAGAGCGCAGCAATAATATTTCTTTCAAATAAATTACAATCATTTGAAAAAATTTTAAATTAAAATTAAATATAATATAAAAAAAAAAAATGAAACATACAATTTCTTTCTTAGATAATCGAATTTTTTTGATGATACAATGTGGCATAAATTCAATAGAACATGGTAAATTTGATTCCTGGACATTATTAGAAGCCCAATTCAAATGCATTTCAGTCCTGTCACGAATCAAACTACCATAGTGAAGTTCACATATCGCACCAACATTACTATGATATTGATTTTCTGAGATTTCTATACCACATAATTCATATTTGATACATTTCTAAAAACTATATAATTAGAAATTTGGCAAAAAAAAAAAAAAAAAAAAAAAAAACAGGAATGATCAAAGAAAATAGGCAATAAAATTTTATTCGAAGTGTAATTAATTAAAAAGCACAATATTTCACCGAAAATTCTATGAGAAGCGGGGAAAAAAAAAAATATTTTGCATAGAGCTTTATTGAGAAGGACAAGATTGGAGAAAAGAACAATATATGATATTAAAATTTCTCAGTTATATTCTAAAATTATCATTTCATTTTCATTTCAAACACCCCAATGTTTACGGTGGAAGTGGGAAGTAAGCAAAAAATTGACAGATTACATAAAAGAAACTAAAAAACTATCATTCTGATTTATATTTGTATGATTTTCTGAAAAATGAATCATTCTTGTTAAATTTTAAATACTATAATTAATAATTAAGTTTTGAATATGATAATTAATTTTTAAATATTGCTTAAATATATTGATAAATAGTAAAAGAAATTTTATATTCCTCTCAAAATAAAATTTTAACCTTTGTGTTTTTTCATCATTGATTTTGTTGCAAAAATTATCGAAAATTTCTTAATTAATTATAAAATTTTTAACAATAATAATTACCGATTTTGTTGGAATAATTCTAGTGCATGGTATATCCAACGTATACAAAGAATGCAATGCTATATCACCATAATTGTTAAGTTCTAAGATAGTATTCAACAATGGTGTACGATGTTCTTTGAAGTAGAGAGCATTTTTGAAAATCATTTCCGGTGAAAATTTCAGTTCTGATCGAGAATTTAAATGAAATTTTAACCAATTTTGATATTGCCATAATTTAGTAGCAACAGAAAGCTCCGGAATTTTCCAATATTCATGTGACCAAATTGTTAACTCCAGACGACCACGACTTACCGATTCGAACGCTCGTATAATTTCAAGCTGCAAAAAATTCGAAAATCTGATATAATTAATTAAAATTTTGTTAAGTGAGAAAATAATTTTAGAGGGATTTTTTCAATATTCGAAATTGTTCAAAAAAAAAAAAAAAATTAACACTGTAAAAGTTTTTATGCGCCAATATTACTGCTACTGAGTATTACCAAAAACTGTAAAAAAAAAAAAAAACATAAAAAGCACATATTTTATTCTTATTAATCACTGACTCTTATCAAATTATATATTTTTAACAATTATGATTTTATTTTGCTTCTAATTTTGAAAATATTATACACCTGGAATGTCACATTAAGAGGTTTGTATGCAAATTGTTTCAGCAAATTATTTACTGTATTAATAGTGATCGGAATTTTGAATGATACATCCAATTCCTGCAATATGAAATTTCAAATCATAAAATAAAACAAGCAGAAAAGAAATTTATTTTTGAAGAAGAAAGTAACTGAAGAGGAATGCATCGAATTTAAATATTAAAAGTAGTATCCAATAATCCGGTACGATTATTCCTCCATACGGCTACAAATGAACTTCCAGTCTATTTTTGCACTACATAACTTTTTCAGATCATTTCTAAAAGTTTCATAGATTTAAACGAGTTTCTGATTTCACAATATTAGTTGAAAAAATATAAGTCTAATTGTTTCAAAAAAGTAATAGAGAAAGAAGAATCCGGAAATTTTCCTCCCAATATTTATTACATTTTTATTCTCGTCAACAAACACTAATACAGTCAAACAAAATTAATAATAAGAAAGAAAATGGCTTTATGGCTTTCATAGAAAAATTAAATTAATTTCTCCAAGAAAAATAACTATTAAGAGGAAAATTTCCGGATTCTTCTATTCTGATTACTTTTTGAAATAATTCGAATTCATCTTTCTAACTAATAATGTGGAATCAGAAACCTCTCAAAAAATTTTAACTTTAGAAAATGAAATCGTAACTTAAACAGCAAACATATTGAATAAACAAAAAATGTTGAGAGAGGACGTAAAAGTAACGTACCACGTCAGCATCGTTACCTGAACCATCAAATGTGACAATATATTGAACGAAAAGAAATAAAAAAACGATCGAAGACATCTGTTGTTGCCTTACTTACGAAATAAAATGTTAAAAGTGAGGGATAGATTTAGTTAATTTTAAACTTTTTTTTTTCATCTATAGTTTAAAGAATGAATGAATGAATAATTGGATGGATAAGTAGATGGATAGATAAAATAAAGGACGATGATCTTAGCAAGTTTCAATCAATTTACACTAACTGAATGTTTCAGAATAACTTTTGTTTGTTAAATTGAAAACCACTTTTTTTCTTTAAATTCTTCTTAATCATTTTTACTTCACCATCTGTTGAAGTGGTCATAAATCACTTTGGAAAAAAAAAAAGAAAAGAAAAAGAGTTTCATTTCAAATCTCCCTTATACATTTAATTTATTGAAATTTCCTTCACTTTAAACTTTTTTGCTAAGATAGAAGTAAATTTGATCCGAAAATTTTTATTATTTAAATTGATTTTGAAGATATATTTTCACATGAAATTAACTGAATGAGGAAAAGAAGCAGACGGTAAATAAGTAACTTGAAAATCGAATCTTGATTACTAATTTTTTATGACTGTAATGATTTTTTATGACTGATTCAATTCCATGCCATCGTAATATCATAATTTTTGAGATATCATCGTTTATAAATGGCTAAAATTGTGAAGATATTGGAAATTAAATTGAAAATAATTATCGAAAAAAGAAACCATAGAAATGAAAAACAGCAATAACTTTATAAATCATTATTTGTTACTATCAATCAATATTTGCTCATTTTTTATTTCATTTTTTAATATATTTGACTAACAAAAATTGTACATTTTAATATTAATAAAGTGAATAAAGCGAATTTTTAATTTCACTCCAATAATTTTCCAAATATTTAATTTTTCTTTTTTTTCATTATTTATCAAAAATTTTAAAAGTTTTCCATTCTTCGATATAATAGCCTTCCTGAAAAAAGTATTGGTTGCGTGTGGTGCGGTTGTTTCAACAGTGTCAGTGTTTACTTTGTCATGAAGTTAATTTGCTCATTCATTTTAAGATTTTAAAACTTAGCAAAAAGATTATATTGCACAACAAAGTCTGAAAACCAGAAAACCATTTCTTTTTTTTGTCTGAAATTCAATAAAAAAAGACGAAAAATGCTATTTGAAATTAAAAATTGAACCAGAAATGTATAAATAATTTAATTTTTCAGAATTACTTTCCTAATTACTTGAATCATTTAAAGCAAGTAATTATTAATCGGAACAAAATGTCAATAGCAAAATTAACATTAGCTTAAATTGCAGTACTAATGATGCAAAGATAATTGAAATTACATTATTCAATTAAAAACAAAAAATCCGAATTAAAATGTAAACCTTTTACTGAAGTGATCGCAAAATTGATATGGGTGAAGAGTCAGATAATGCATCATCAATCTTACGACCAGGCCAAACTTTTACCCATCGTGGTAAAACATACAAAATATTGAAGCAAATTTGGCTAGGACCATTTAGTGAAGTAATGATTGTTGAAGATGTTGACGGTAATGGACGATTTGCAATGAAAATTGAAAAAACCAAAGATTCACAAAGGTATATATAACTTAATAGTAATTTGATTCAATAAAAAGGGAAAGAAATCTAAAAAATAAAAAAAAAAAATTTCAGCTTATTTTTAATATTATTTCGTTTGAGGATATAATCCCTACTCATTTTGTTTACTTATATCACTTCGATAAAATGAAAATAACATATGCAGAAATAAACGAATAACAAATATTCTAATTTAATAACTTTAATTCAATACTGTAAATAGAAATATTGTATGATAAAGGCGAAAATATTTCGTTATTATAGGCTTAAATTTCATGGCTTTCCTAAATAAGTATGCCTAATTAAAATATAGCTGTATAGCGGATAACCGGTTTCATTTAATTATATAAGTTTCGAAAATGAGAGGATATATATTTGACACACATAGAGTCATTAACCGGAAAAGAAATTTCCCAATTAGCACTCTTAATAATGTTGCAACAAATGGATGATTGATATGTGGGCAGGTACACTGTTATAAGACAGATAATAATAAAAGTATATAAGGGTCAAAGTTCAAGCAGTGTAGGGTCAATAGTTAATGTATTAGTTATAGGCAGAAAATACTCGAAAAATAACGAGTGAGTATTTGAGTTAAATTTTTGCAATATATAACAAATAGATATTCAACAGTTAATAACGTACTGTAATTAATAGGGGGAAATTTTTTGACACTTTTTAGATCGGTACTAAAATTGGATGTTTTTGTATTACGTGAATTTCAAAAAATCAAAACGATCGGTATTCCACAATTAATTGGCCAAGGCTGTACTAGTCAAATTAAATACGTTATCATGCAACTTCTTGGTCCAGATTTGGATAAATTACGTCGTTGCTTACCGGGCAAAAAGTAATAGTTCCTTTTTTTTTTAAAAAAAAGGAAAGGTTAAAATTAAACTAAAATCGTGAAAATTAATTTAGTTCGAAAAATCGAAAATTGCTATCAAAATATAAAATTTAAATGAAATTTAGATTTACTTTAACAACGGCACTTCGTCTTAGTATACAAACATTGGATCGAATTGAAATATTACACGATACAGGTTGGCTTTCACGTGATATTAAAGCAAACAATTTTGCTATTGGCTTGAAAGATGATAATCACACAGTTTACATTCTCGATTTTGGATTCGCTAGACGATTCAGGTAAATGCGATAAGGATTATAAATTAAGTACAGCAGATATTTAAAAATTCTCTTTACATTTCTATCTTGCATCCATGTTGCATCCATTAAAATATTTACCATAACTTAAAAAAAATATAAAAAAAATATTATTATCATTCAAACAAGAAAATATGAAATTTATTTCAGTTTAAAATAAATCAATTCAATATTATTTGAATAAAAACAAAAAACGAATGAAATATCGGATAATTTTGCAAAATTTAACAACAATTTAAAGTAACGATTGGATTACTTAATAATTAATTAGATAGAATTTAAGAGACAAAGATGGTAAATTTTATCAGCCACGAAGTTCAGCCGCTTTGATAGGATCCATTTATTATTCATCGTTAGCAGCGCATGCATTCAAAGATCAATGTCGAAGAGATGATATTGAATCGTGGTTTTATATGGTTTGTGAATTTATTAAAGGTAAAACAATATTTGATTTCTACGTATCATTCATTTTTATTTTTTACTTATGTAAATTAGAGCAAATTCCACGAGTATCTTTTTTTTTTTGCAGCATAAGTATATGTATACTATTCATATAGCTGGGCTATTTTTTCTAATTTTTTTCTTTTTCCTAATTTAAACCATACTAAGTAAATCTACGTAATTGTTCAAATATATTCATTAAGCTCATGTTAAGTATATAATCATATCGTTCTAACACTTTATCATTTATCTTTTTGTTAACTTCATATCATACAGTATTACATATCGATTAAAATTTTATAATTTAATTTCATAAGTAATACTTGAAGATAAGAAACAATAAGAATTTCTTAATGGAATACTAATAGTGATAATCAGTGTATCAAATATTTCACTTATCATTTTTATCACCTCACAGTAGTAGTGTAAAGCTTGTCTTTTCTTCCATATCAATGTATCAAAAATGTAGCGATGAAACTTCTAAGGTCGCGGCCAAAAATTATAGAAAGCTAATAATTTTAATTTCTTGAAAAATTATTTAGGACCACTTCCATGGGCAAATGCAGATGTTCGAGAAGATTATTTGTTAATTGGTGAATGGAAGCGTTATGCAAGATATAGTGGACGATATGAGCTACTTAAGGGAGTACCGGAAGAATTTGACAAAATACTGGAAATGATCGATAATATAAAGTAAGTATTGAAGTTGGAGATTGTCCTTCTCTAATTGATCAAAGAGAGAAAAAAGAAAGAAAGGAAGGTAGGGAAGGGAAATGATTGCTACAAATTATCTATCAATGGTTAAGTAATCCATAGGTTATCACTATTTAATAGTATATCTGAAAATGGATATTATACGGTAATGGATAGCATTGATAATGAGTACTGTAAATTGATGAAACTGTACCAAAAATACTGTATATGGATCAGATTGTACCAGTTAATTAATTAAATTAAGTGATGATCAATTGAGAAGCAAGAAATGATATAATCTTTTCCAATCTAAGAAGCGCTACGCAATTTCGATTTTCATAATTGCAAATACTGGTATTAAAAATTTGCAATTTGCAGATATTTCGAACGACCGGATTATCGAACATTCCGTAGACTGATCAATAATATTTTTGTCAGATTAAAGGTAAATGTTTTGAAAATGAGAAAGATGAGAAAATCCTTCTAAATTTCTACATGTTTTATTACCAAACAATTAAAAACTACAATGTTTCCGTAAAATGGTACATTAAAATAAAAAAAGTCAGCAATCCAAAATATCTGGGAAGTATGAAAAATTGCTGGAATCTTTATTTTAATTATTCAATTCCCCCTCAAATTTTCATTATAGTAATTTAATTTCTAAGCAATAAGTTTAAATTTAATCGAAATGGCAAAAAGTTAGCAAGCGTTCATGAAACATAGGCAGTATGTCGTCTAATCCTACATTGATCACAACTAATCTTTTTTTTTAATCGGCAAAATAACATGCATTTATTAATTTTCGTCTTACCTGTTTTTATTTTCTTTTTAAATCTTATATTTTTAAGCTTAATCAAAATACACCATTTGAATGGCAAACAAATCCAAGTCTTATTCAAAAAGCATCAGTAATCGGTGATCAAGGTCAATCATGTTTTATTAGTTATCGTCTACGAGAATTAACCAGACAACAGGATAACATGATTTTCCTACCATGAATATTTATCGTATCATGTGTAATACAGATAATTTATATTTATTATATTTAATTATTCCGAACATTATTTAAACTTCTACATCCACTGCTTCTGTTACAGTATGACAATAATATACAGACATGCATACAGTTGCATGAATTGAAAAAAGTACTGTATCCAAGTATGCATGCAATTGCATAAACTTAAAAACTAAGTACTATGTCTAAGATATTTGTGTTGGATATATAAAATGCGAAGAATTTTCAATTCTTTAAATTGCTTATATTCCATCTAAATTATTTATATTTTACTTTCTTCAGTATGTTATTCTCCTGCTTCCACTTTTTTCTGTTTTGAATATAGGAAATTACAACGAAATTAATACCAACCATTTAAAAGTTCACAATTGTCAATACTGAAAGTTTGATTTAAATATTTGAAAAATAAACCTTTCCATTTTTCATCATTTTACCCTACTGACTACTAGAATTTGTTGTAAGAATATTGTAAAATTAAATTTGTAACTGCAATAGACACACGACAAAGTATTAGCCAATTATCGCCAGTACCTTTTTTTCACACTCTTTACTGACTTTTTTGACATTTACTGGAATGACTAATACGATTAATTGCAACAATGTTGCATTCGTTTAGAGACAGACAATAAACGATGACAAAAAATTTCTGCAAATCAATAATGAGATGACTAAATTATATTTTATAGAATAAGAAAAAATTTAAATTCTAAAATGATTATCCTAATATTTGGTAAGCTAATATGATGATTGTAATATCAAATGATCAGTTGAAATACTTTTTCAAATTGATCAATTTTTCTACAAATTAATTGAAATTTATAATTCCAACTTTACTTATATGAAGTACGTAAGATATTTTTCACTTCTCCTAAGTTATATGACTTATGTGAAGTAAGACTGTAACCTTTCTTATGTCTAACAGTTTTAGCATTTTGACTCAAATATACTATTACTGGTATGGTAATCGGATCTATATTATTAGCATAATTAAATTAAATAGATTAAAATAAGCATAATTTAAATCACCATCTAAATTTTATTCTGCTGTCTTTTCCAATGCAGATATTAATTAAATTACTAACGAAAATAAATAGCTTATATTTGATTTATAAATGAAATGTTAAATTCGGTTATCAAAATTAGCAACATTTTATAATTTCATAGTGAGAAAGGAGAGAGATAAATATTAGAATATTAAATAATCCAATTAGTATTAGAAGCAATAAATAATGAATATAATATAATTAATTACTGCATTGTTATTAGATGTGCTGGTCTGCTTTGGCGTGTATTGGTGTACTATAACATAGTGTTTCATTATGAACAGTGATCTCAATGCAGCGTTGCATTTCTCTTCAATTGCGGTTCGATATATTCGGGGTATTTCAAACTTAATGGTACATCGAAGCTGCCGCATTGGACCGCAGCTTTTTCTTTTTTTCCTTCATTTTCAATTAACTTTAATCAATCAATTAATGAATTGATTTATTTTATTCTGAAACTTTACATTCATATAATTTTATTTAAAAAAAAAAAAAAAAATCGCGGTCTAATGCGGTAGATTGGAATGTAACCCATTCAATTGAGTATATTTACAAAGGGTGTGTAGTTAAGCTACACAAGACCAGAAACATATAACACAGTTTGATGATCATTCGATTTATACGCAACGGTTATTTCCAGATCACACCAAAGCAGACCAGCATATCATCGTATTCCACTACATCAATTATATACCATGTATCCTTTATTTCTCCCAATGTTAAATGGATTCTTACCAAATTATATGTCCTTCCTAACTTTTCTGTCTTAAATGCTCATACTTTTTGACCTATTAACTTCGAATAAATATTGATAGAATAACCAAAAGTTTAGTAATTCATTGAACTGAAATGAGATTTTGTTGAAAGAGACCTAAGTTAACAAAATGACTTGACTAGTTTATGATTCATGATGAGTTGCGAAACTTCACTAATTTCATATCCAGAATTCTCAATTTTGTTGATTATAATACCATCACTAACATCTAATGTAGTAATATTTCTCCTCACTTCATTTATTCGGAACTCAGAAATTATCGACTTTTGGAAAAAATTCCGGCAATTTCCATTAACTGTATGTAAAAATAATACCATTCCCCTTTATGAATGCTATTTTTACTTCATTCAAAATGTCTAAATTGAATGTATTCTTTCATGAAAATTTCCCTTTTGTCTATTTCTCAACTTTAACTATGGTCGAGATTGCTTCGTTTTCGTTTGGAGTAGTTCTTTATTTTGATGTAATATAGTATCACTCCATGAAAAATTTTATTATATACATACATGCAAATATATTCTGTCACTGCTACAAAAAATGAAAATTAAAAAAATCTTACACAAAATTCATTAGTGGTAACTACAATCTCGATCATTTAATAAATATTTCAGAAATTTCGATTTCCAGATGTTAATTTTTTCCTCCAATCTAATTCTCAAATTTGCCGAATTGCCAATTTTTTTCTTCCTTTTCATAAAAGTTCAATAAAATGCAAGAAAAGAAATGGAGACACATTTTTTGCATAATACCAAAAAAGAGGTATCTTCTCTTTCAATTCCGAAACGAAGTGATTTAGTAAGGATATAGTAAGCATTCATCATCTGGTTAATATTACCACATCGTCCACACGCGCCGCTAAACCATTTACCATTTCTTTGGTTATTTCACGAGCTAACCTACGAAAAAAACTGATAAATTTACCTCCTGAAATACAGGAATTAAGTTAAAAAAATCGGAAATCTTGAAGTTGAAATAACAAAACGTCATTTTCTTACTATGCGATAACGACTGTACTTGGAGCAATAGGAAGACTTAGGAAACTTTCCCCTGTAACACTTCTGGATTCTATATTAAATTCCTGGTACTAACAGAAGAAGACTAATAGCCGTCCTCTTTTTTTATTTTTCCTCCTAATTTTCCAGTCTCTCTCCAATATATTGTCTCATTTGATCTTTGTCTTTTTAATTTCCTTGACTTCTTGATCTAAGATAAGAATCCAAGTAAAGACGTTCCATTCCCAACTTTTTTCTTCTATCATTTATAACAAAAGGTAAGAAAATAATTTAAAAGAAAAAATAATGCACCGATGAACCGCCTCTTCTTGAATGAATTTTTGTGGTGTATATTTCGAGAATCTTTGCTTTGAAGGTGAAAACGACGTTGTAGCCCGACGTGATTGCATTAATCGACGTTTTTTCTGAAAAGACAAGGCACGTTGAAAATTAACTGACTAATTATCATATTCAATCATGCCATGGCACGAACTTTCCATTAGTATAATTATATTATGATATTTCTTAGGTAATAAATGTAAAAAATGCAAATGGCAACTCCCTTAATGTTAAGGAATTGAAATAGTTCGGGAAGAAATTAAGGCAAGACTTTTCAGATAACCTTTATTTTGTATGAGTTTCACTCTAATGAATGACTTACATGAAGGTCATGTGGCAATAAATATCCTGGACTACGTAACGTTTGTTCAACTTCACGGAAAGTTGCTGCAGATTTTGGTCTACGCGGAGTACATCGTAATGAACTACTTTCCTTAATTTTTCGTTTCACTACTTTTTTTGTAGAATATTCATGTTCGACCCTTTCTGCGATCATCTATAAAAAAAAGAAGTAAAAGACATAGATAACTATAAGACTAAGAATTTTCGATCACTGAAACCAACGTGAACTACGTTCATGCGTGAATCGGAACTTCATGGGTACAATAAAATTTGCTATTGATTTAAAGCAAAATATTCTGTTGCTTCTTTTCCTTTTAATTTTTTTCCCTCTAAGTCTTTGCTGTTAGAAGCCGCTAAGTTACCAAAAATTTAATAAAGCAATATGACGAAGAGTATATTATGTAGATTGTGGCTTCAAGTTAGTGTTATTTTAAGTAATCTACAAATAAGATTAATAATGTGTATTGTCTCTGGTGGTCACTGAAAAAAACAAATTACAGTATTAAGAACTGCTAAATCTATCAAAGTAAACAAAACCTCATTTAAACGTCGTACAACAACATCATGAAAGACACTGATGGCTTTTTGAAGTTGTTTAAATTTCGACGTGTAATTTTTTTCATGTATAGAGCAAAATTCTTCGAAACGATATAACAAGTCGCACAGACAACTAGCGAAGAATGCACAATTGGCAATTTGAAATGGGCTAAAAGTAAAACACTTCCGAAATTCAATTTTATGAAAAATTTTGAGCAATTGATTAATCAGGACTATAAAACTGATAACAAATAGATTTTTAAAATTGCTTCGAACAATGGAACTGATTGAATTTTTCCATTTCTACCTTCATCATTATCATTATTATGACCAAGTTATCGTATTATCAATCGTATTTTCCGCTTATACAAACTATAATCCTTTCATCAGTATAACCTGCGGATTCACTGAAACTGCCCTATTGCGTATAGTAAATCAAATATTACTGATAACCTCTAATGTAAGAAGTGATAACCACTGATTAGTACTCTAATTCTTACAAAAATTTAAAGATAAAAACACTGCAATGTTGAATAATACACGATGGAAATAAAAACTGACTAATGCAATGTTAAATGGAAAAAACTTCGTGAAATAATAACTAACGTTGAAATTCTGGCAGCAAAACAACGCAGCAAAGTATAAAGACGTCTGATAAATTGTTCGAAACGCAGCAACTGAAAGTGATCGGATTTCAGGAATTTTTCCAGTTGTAATCGAACGGTAAATAATGCAGCAGCATCACGATTTATATTAGCACCAATATCACAGAATGCAAGATTTGCTAAAACATGATGACAGTAATCCGTAACACACTTATCATACGTGCTGTCATCTTACATTTCCGACTTGCATGTTCCATGCATTTCCTAGCTTAATTTTTGCTTTGTTTGTTCATCAAAAAACGTGAATATGTTCGATCAAAACTATTTTAATAATCGATGAACAGATAACATTTAGAAAATATAATTTCTACATGCTAACGTAATAGTCGCGTATAACTCAACAATACAACAGAGTACTCAGTGAAACACAGAATTTCTTCGTTTCTATATTTTTTAATTTTGCAATCTTAACAAGCAGAAATAAACAGCCGTAAAAGACATTTCAACTGTCGCTTTAAACATTCAATTAATCATTGTCATTATAAATGATATCGCAATTTTTACTTACAGCTTTTAATGAACGATTCCGCAATAAGCTTCAGATGGCAAATCAATAAATCGATATTTTCGTAAATAACCGCACGTCGACAGCTTGTTGATGATTCAAATCCCAGATTTTGTATGATTAACTGTTGTCCATAAGTTGTAATATCAGCTGGTCCTACATCATTTAATACTTCCGTTACCGTACTGTCAATAAGGTACTTCTGGAAGGAACGTTGAGCCAATAGTTTCTTCAAGATTTGTTGCGCAATAATTTCAGACTTCACCTGAGGTGATGGATGTTTCACCTGAGATGGCGAACGTATCTCTGGATCATCTCTCATACCTGCAAATAAAATACTTCGCTATCAAATCAAATAACTATATAATTTTATCATTAATAATTATTAATTTCCTAATCATTGATATTTTAATCCGACCACTAGTCTTTCCACATACATATTCGATAACAAGTGGTCTATTAAATTATGCGGAAACAAAAATATTTACAATAAATAGTCATGTAAAATTTACGAATATACTTTATACTTAACAATTGGTAAACAATTAATTTGCACTATAGTTAGTTATAGATACCCCTAATGTACAAATAATTATTTCCGAACTAAAAGAGAAATAAGAAGAAAAAGTAAACTAAAACAAAAAGGGATACGTGTTTCTTAGCTTTACATAATATAATTATTTCACGTAAACCAGAAATAAAAATTCATATTCCTTATATACATATTACTATTTCATACAAATTAAAAAGAAGAAAAAACATAACAATAATCTATGTAAAAGCTTTAATTGAAATTCAATTAAAGAACGAAAGAAACAAACAATGATTAACTAAATGGATAAATCTGTTCTTATCGGATATTTCCATCAAAAAGCTTATAACTATACCAATGTTTAACATAGTTTAGGTAGTCAACACCGTCTGAAATATTCCGGTATTTCCATTATTTGATGAATTACAAATGGTCAGTAAAATCATTGATGAAATCTGACTGAATTGACCAATTATTGTGAATAATCTCCGAAGAATTTTGACATTTCGATTATCCATTAAACTTGTTAAAAAAAATCTAATCATTTCTCAATTTTTAAACAGATATACTGATCTAGAAGCGTACATTCATATCAATCATTATATTTATGGTGATAATCACTTTAAGCTTAATCTATCTTATGATCCTTAAAATATTACTTACAAACAAATTTTAATATTGATTTACTTTATAACTAATTTTAATTTATATATTCAATAATCAAAATTACACTACTTTGTGCTTGTTCAATAAATCTAATATCTTTTATAAAGTTTCAGATTTATAATTTCTTAGAGAGAATTTTTCATATGCAAAAAAAAAAAACAACACGACAAAAAATCGTTAAGAAAAATCAATATCGTATGCGAAAAGATGATAATAAGAAAACAGGGATTTGAAATAAATGAGAAATATCGGGAGAATAATGGAAAAAGTCCAAAACTGACCCTAATAATATTACAGGTGATGACCAACATCTGACCATACTGGACACATACTGAAAAAAGAGAGAGATGTCCACACATATGAATCGTTTCTGTCTCTCTCTCTCTTTCTCATCATATTCTATCCTCTTTCTTTGTTCTTCTCTGTTTCCCTGAATCTCTCTTGTTAACGTTGTTTTTAATACATTGTATAATAGCGAAATGTATGTATATATTCATTATCATTTAACAGTTGAACTGGAAGACTTAATTTTTTAATGGAATACTCGAAGGTTGGATCAACGGCTCATGTTGAATTTGGTAATGGAGTAATCGTAATATTTTACATGGGATATGTAAATTATTACACTGCTGCTATTGTTTGTTAATTTATTTTTTGTAACCAAAAAATTTCCGATTTTAAACTTCTGAATTTCTTTTTTAGTACCAATCAGTTTCGAAATTTTAACTTCCGAATTTCTTAATCAGTCTTATATTAATTGTATTTTTAAATGGTACTAAGGAAGATTGGTTGGTTACGGGATTTCAATTTCTGAAATAATTTCTCGTCCGAGAAAGAAAAGGAGAAAAAGGGACAGAAAGAGGGAGAGATAGAACTCTATATTAGGTATGCAGTCGTTTTATTTTCCTCTCACATTTATTTCATTCATATCATTTCAAGAGTTACTAGTGGTAATTTTCCAAGTTAAAGCTCTTCTTGTTCAACCATTAAAAAAAAGAAATACTTCGGAACTATTTCATTACTTCAAAATTTAGATGTCAAATACTACAAAAGCAAAAATAGCTCGGATGACCTTGGTGTTTGTTTATGGAACGCTAAAACGTGGCGAGCCAAATGCATCAGTTATGACAAATTTGGTAACCGGAATGCAAAAATTCGTAGGAACCGGTAAAACTATCAATGCATATCCTCTGATTATCGCTTCTGAATATAATATACCATTTTGTTTGAACAAACCTGGAATTGGGAATGTAAGTTCCACTCACTGGATCATTGTTCCCTGAAAAAAGAAAACTGAATTTAACAAGATCAATTTTCGGGAAAGAAAATTAGCTAAAGATGGAAATGAATTAGATATTAATAGATTAAATTCTTGGAATTCAACAGCATAAAAGGCATTATATGGTATGATCTAACCACAAGATAAAAATAGATGATTTTCACCTTCCTAGGTTCATCTTAGGTACCACGTCTGTCAATAATTAGGTTTATCTGAAGTCCCAGTTCCATGACTGATTGTCTAATGTAAGCTGCAAAAAGAGATGTATTGCAGCGTATAAATGGTGAATTGTATGAAGTTGATGAGCAAAAATTGGAGGTACTTGATGAATTCGAAGGGCATCCAACTTTCTATCAGAGACAATCCGAAGAGGTTTCCATCTCCATCCAAATTAACGTATCTTTCCAATATTTTCTCATTTGTAACAATTCTCATGGAAAACAAATAAATGATACAGGTTGAGATGGATCATAATGGTACCATCGTAACAGCATGGATATATATGCTACCCAAATGGACGCCAAATTTACTTCAAAGCTCTAGTAATTACTTGGAAACATACAACTCCAATGGACCACACAATCGGCCATACATTAAAAGGTTTCGAGTTCACGAAACTTAAGCCAAAACTTTTTTTTGGAGATTCGAATTCATCGACGAAAAAATTTTGACGAACGAGAATCAGCAAAATTTTCATACATTAGACGAATATGAATGGAACTATTCCAAAACCAACCAACGCTATCTGTCCTGCGATATATTCGAAGAAAGTCTTTATGTAAATACCCTTCGAAATTAGTATTAATTCAATGTAAGAAATGATTGAAACTTGAGAACTAGAAAGTGTATAATTTATAATTACCTGTGACAAACATTACTTCATGCAATTATTAGAAATGATGAAAAGAAAAAAGGAACTCAAAAGGGTCCAAGTACCCCTAAATTCTTTAGTATTAATTGTTAATCAACTCCGAAGTTTAAATACCCAGACTGAAATTTCTATCATTTCCCAGGCTTTACGCTTAATGTCCAAAAATTAATAATGTACTTTTGACCAAGCTAAAATGTTAAGTTACAATTTAAATTTGAATCAGCCTTGTTTAGTATTTGATTTGAGTGGCGTATTTTAATATTAATGAAATCCTTTTTCAGGGAAAATTGCGAATGTTTGGACGATTTATGAGCTGTGTATAGTGTCACTGTAATAAATTTTACAAATATATGTATATGCTTAAACTGAAATAATGGACAGTTAAAAAGGCATGAAACAAATTTACTGTAAACATCGTATTTCCTACATCAAAATTACGTATTACGTGTAAAGACTGTTATACAGATAAGTTAAACATCAAGTAATAGTACTAACAGCGTGGAAAACCACAGCCACACAAACAAGCGGAAAATAATTCCAAAGATAAAACAATACAGTTAAATTCCCATACATTTCTTGAATTTTGAAAAGTTGGAAGTATATTATAACAGTCGCTGGATATTAAGTTTTCTAAAATCCTAGAACTAGTTTTTTTTTATTTTCTTAATTAAAAGATTGTTTTTGCAGGACCAAATCTATTAATAAAAATTTTTAACTGTGCCAAGGGTTGACTCCTGCTCACCCTCTCGATAAAGCAAAATCCAGAAGAATGTTGCAGCAATTAGTCAAAATATCTACTTTTTTCCTTCAAGAAAGCATGGCTATCAATTTCCAGAAGATATGATGGCTATCACTCAGATTTTGCGGAAGAATCTGAAACATTATTCGATGACGAGCGCTTCTCAGCGGAAGTTGATGCTTTATGCTTGTTTCCCTCGCTAATCAACATTTTAACGATATTTTTCTTCTCATCGGTCATAGTTGGAGTTGTTGTCGGAGCATTTTCATCATTTAATTGCATTAATTTCATTTTATTTTGAATAATTTCCGGCAACACCGAGATTTCATCATAAGTAACTTTCATTGCAACTCCTTCCGGTATGTTTCGCTGAATATATTCCAGGAATGTACTCGCTGTACTACCCGTAACATGTCGGATTGTAAATTGACGAATGTGTGTTCTTGTCTCGTAATGAAGTTGATTCTTCTTTTTTGCAAATTTAGCTCTCAGAGCATTTTGGATCCACCATACATAAGGAAACACTTTAACAGAAACTACCTCAAGTCCCAAGTGGTTACAAACGGCCTGAAAAAGCATTTTTATAAAACTGTTGTTAAAACAAACATCTAATATCGTGTATCAAAAAATTTATGACCTTTACTGACTAGTCATTTATATACCTGAACAGTGCAGTTGAAATAGCTCATTTTAAAATAATTTTACCTTCAAAAATGTGGTATACGATTTCAACACCGCCTTATCATGCCCTCTATATTCCAACTGAATACGCGGAAATAATCGGTCAAATTCGACGGTCGAATCTTCCTTAAAAGATGGCCTGAAATTTAAATACCTAAAAATTTAGGATTACAGAAAAGTGATGACAGAGAAGCATGCTTCGAAATGTAGTCGATCATTCATTTTACAGTCTTAAGCATGTAGTACTATTCCACGTACAGCTAAAAAATAAAAATAGATATAATCGTACAGTTTTCATACCTTTCGAAATCTACCCATCTAAACAAATGTTTATCACTTGCAATCCCCCTTCCTTCGAAAATTACCAATTATGGTACCACAAGAAATCACGACAAGTGGACCGTAAAAGCTCACTACAGTCGACGAAATTCACCATGATACAAGTAAACGGAACTCACGTTAGTGGTGAAGCTACACGTGAGCAAGGTCGAGCTGATGCAATACCAAAAGGTGAACAATGTATACCAGAGTAACCTCGAAAAACGATAGATACGCGCCCAAACATTCCCTTACGCAATTAGTGATATGAGAGGTACATCATCATGTTGCGAAGCTATTCTGCACAAATCGACAGTAATTATTGTAGGAGACCGGGAAGACTGCCAACACTAACCGACACAGGCTTTTCCTGTCCCCAGATTGTTCTTTACAGTAGTCAGAACTAGAGTTATCTTTAATAAACGAAAAAAGTTGGCTATAAGAGTTACCATGAGATTATATCGATTCCAACAACATAATATTCTATATCTATCTCAAATGAAACCCATCATATCAACATTTTGAACATATCAAAAATACATTGCATCATTTAATGAAACACTCCCTCTCCATTCGTCCCTATATACGAAATTTGATTTCCTCAAAAACATCTCAAGAATTTAACCCAGGCATTCCTAAATTTCATCCTAAGCTTCGATCACTTCACTAAAGCTGCAATATCATCGCTATAATGACCTTTAATGCATGCGAAAAAAAAAAAAAAAAATTATGATCCTCGACTTCGATATATCCCTGTAATGCAGATGAATACCAACACAACTGAAATATCATTTTGCAGAAAAACCCAGCCAGCAATAAAACCAATCACCCAACAAAGTACAGTAGATAACAATAAGATCTTCTACTTTACGTAATTAACGTATATGTAAATTCTACTTCAATCAAGATAAAACGATCACTTGCGAAAAGGCAAAAGAACAAAATCAGTAAAATGTGCAACAATATGACAAATCCTCATTTCACTCCCTCGAAAGAAATATCCAACACGAATGAATATTACTGCAAGAAAAAAAAACTCTTAGTCAAATTTTGTAACGAAGAATAAACTATTAGAATAGTCGTCCATTACGTGTTTACTACGAAGAAGCTCGAGGTACCCCTTCAATTTTCTTAAATCTCACTTAAATGATACAAAACTTGGGAACACTCACACTTCTACTACAAAACAACGATAGAACCTAAGTGCATAGTATTCTGATGCGCTATAGTACGTTCAACATGCCACTAACATCACCAACACCACAACCACTACCAAAATATTAGCTACATTGAACAATCAGGCAATCATTGATACAAGCTAATATTTGAATCATAATATCTATTAAAAAAATCCGGGGGAATTGAAACACGGAATAAAGGAGAAAAAATTCAAAAAACAAGAAATTTATCAGAATAGAAGGCTAAATCTTTGAAAAATTCAATCATTTAAAATATGTAAACTTTATGTAGAAAAGGTACGATTAAAACTCAATGGAAACACGAGACGTATTAAAACTAATGCTAGCTGTTCACACAAAGTACAGTGAAGCTTGTCATATAAGCACAAGAAAAAACAATGCACAAATACCTCGTAACAAAGAAAAGAGCACAATTGCTAATGGTGTTTTGAACAGAAAAGGATGGAGTAAACACCAATAAATATATGGGTCCATAGAAATCACTATAAATAGTTTAGAAAAAGCCAACTGCGAAAATTATCCATTAAATCAACATTTCTCTGCAGCAAATCCAACAAGATCATAAATTTGGCTAACCAATTTCATACAACTTTGATTCCAAAGACAATTTATACGTTTTCACGATTTCGGCTCTATTCAGAATTCTTCATAACTTTCGAAATTAAAAAACAGTCCCTTGTTACTAATGCAGAAAAAAACAGTTAAGGAAAAGTTAATGATCAACAAAATTATCCACTTCTAATAACGTTTGTTTTCATGACATTTCTTTGGTAACATTCGCCTGAGCGCGACGTCGCGATGGAGGAACGTAAGCATTCGGATTCTTCGTTTGAAGTGGTTGTGACGGCGGTACTGGATTTGGTACTCCACTTGATGTTACCTGGAAACTCTGGTACTATTTGCACTTTTATATTTTGAAGGGGAGAATTAAAAATAATAAACAGTCACTCACTTGTCGAACAGTTGAAAGCAAAGCGGTGCGATCAGCATTCGATGATGACACACCACTACCACCACCAGCACGCTGCCAAGTATTGCTGGAAGTTCCTCTATTCATCCAAGCGCCTGATGAATCCCTATCACATGTGACTGTTGTAAAACCATCATTTCGTCTGAAATTAGATTTAAAAAAAATGCATTCCTAATTTCCAGGAAAGTGAGTCCAGAAGCAAATATATCTCCCAAAAGACCCTTCCCAGCCATTCAAAATTTAATTTAAAAAAAAAGTAAAAAATTCTAGCACAAAATAACCTCTTCTTTTCATCATCTTTCTTTAGTTTTTCAATTTTCTCCGCAGCTTCAAAAGTTGGGAATAAGTCTTGGTCATTAATATTCGGCACTGCGCCCGCTCTGGCAACATTTTGCATTAAACAACGAGGCTTCCAAACACCAGTTGTTTGTTTTTTAGGCACCGGTAGAATAATTTCGTCAGATTCCTTTTTCTGCAAAAACAGCATGAACGATTTTTACAATTAAACATAATTTCACTTCAATACAGCATATTCACTACAATTTTTCAAGGTAAGTAGATTAACAAGTCTCAAAGAATTACCATAACAATTATCAAAGCAGAGCTAGCACTGTTTATTATATATTCAAATCACATAGCTATTCTTTTTTTTTCGATTACTGATGTTAAATTACCCATATATATATATATATAATTTTCAATAAAAGTTGATACGCTTACGTCATTGTCAGAGATAAGTAATATAACGCTTCACTAACAGCAAAACGGAGAAATCCCTAATTAAGCTTTTCTGTCAAACTTGAAAAAAAAAAAGAAAATCCGAAAACTACTATTCGAAAACCGACAAACCTCCGCAGTGCTCCACGTTTTCGGGGTTTCATTTATAGCAGCTTTTTCGTCTTCCAGAGCTTCTTCAGTCTGCTCAGTTAAATTCATATCACGAATTCCTAATTCCTCAAGAGCAATTTCCCTACAAAAAGTAAACAAAGAAGAGAATGAATAAATTGTTGTCCGTGGAAAGCATTTTCTCCTTACATTATCAATATACACAAAAATAAATTTAAATAACTCCCACAAACTGCAAGACAAAAATAATTCAAATATCCCTCCAAAAAAAAAAAAAAAAAAACACAAACGATGGATTAACGAAAGCGAAAAATAATAAAAGATAGGTTCATTCCAATCCAAATCTGTTATTTCACACTTGCATTACATTGCCCAAACTCAAATGATTAAAACATCAAAATACGAAGGAACGAACTTATTTGTATCTTTATATTCAAGCCATTCGGAATCTTCTGGACGTTTATCAAAAAAAGCAGCATCATCTTGGGCACGTCGTTCTTCTTCCTCATCTTCACGATCGCGTTCTTCCTAATAAATATGATTACACTGTGTACAATTGATGGCTAACCGACACAAAATACTATTAGTAATATCTCTTTTACTTTCCGCGCCTGCTGCTTGCTACTTCCAGGAAACAAATTTCTTGCATAATAAGAGAACCCCTTTACCTTTCTTACCCTCTGTATCTGCATTAAAATATAAGGAAAACTCTCATAATCTATGCTTAATAGCGCTTTAATGTGTGCAACAAAACCGATAATCTAATAACTAACCTGCCGTTTCGCTTTTCTTTCCAGCACCTGACCAACCTCATCGACACTCAGTCTTACTTTTTTCTTCTTATCTTTCACTTTAGCAGATTTCTTGGCAAAAAATTGTAATAGATCGTCACCCATCTGTAAATTTCATGAAATGATATTATCTAAATTACTATCTAAAATAGATTTACGCCCGGGTGTTCATAACAAGAACACCTACACAAACATACACATATATGCACACACGCACAAACTTTCTCAGATCATTCTTTCCAAATTTCCGTTATTTCATTCTTCAGTTATGTTTTTGTTATCAGGCAGCGCTATCGAAGACATCTGCCAATTTTAACGACATAAAAGTCATGACTCAGGAAAAGAAACAAAGTGCCGAAAATGAATACGAGCGTAAATGCGGGGACTATCGAACCTAGAATTCGGAGGAAACAGTGAAAATCAACACCAATACAACAGAGAGTCTGCATAATTTTACACTACAATATTACGATACCATTACTATATCACCGCACACCATTTGCTCCAATTTACCTACTGATAACAATATGAATGCAACCTAAGCCGATCAGAATATGTTGAAAGAACCATCAAAAATTTTACTTGGATTTAATGGATAATAATTCTTATACTCCCTCTCCCTTCTCCATGTCTGACACATACCCTCCCTGGTTCCTTTATCTCAGATTGTGCATCGGAGCTTACCGCCATTACCATTTCATAACAAGGTAGTCCCAAATAAGAAAAGAATTCTGAAATATTCTATTTTTACTCCGCAAAAGAAAAATAATTGCACTACCTTATAATCTATCGATCCGAACAATAGATTGCTTGATAATGTGTATAAAAATCCAAACTGTCGTTATGGTTAAATTGTTGCGAATTCCAAAAAGAAAATTGCAAATTAGCAACAAAAATACATCAGAGAAGTTGGCTAAGGTCCAATTTTGCACTCCAAATAATTGACTATTGATAAATTGATTGGCGACAACACCAGCAATCAACACAGGTGATCCGTATATTATAATATCACCTGTAACACCTAAATAATTCTAAAAAAAAGCTACAGTATCACCGGATATAAACACCCATCTCGAGTTTCAAAATAACCCAGAAAACTTCTGGAGTGGTAAATCATAAAACAAGATTTAGCAGGACAATAAAGTTAGTAGGAAAAATCAGTCATGGGTAAACATCACAGATTATATCTATCTATCACTCTGTCTTTTCACACTCCCTAAACTGCGCTGTTGACTTTTTGATACTACCGATATGTTAATTTAGCGGTTGCAGCTAACACATTTGCAAAAATAACTTACCTTCACATTTAAATTGTACATTCCCAGCAGTGAAAATTAGAAAACAAAACTCTATTCAGGCACATCACTCAAAACTAAGAAATAAATAATATAATCAATCATTTTATTCTAGAAAATCACAAAGCAAACCTCCCCACCCATCATACTTGATGAACAATTACGATGGCCGTAGAGACTCACTTTGACATGAATCATAACGCCGTATATTATAGTTGTGCTAAAAGAAAGCTATTAGGGCCCACTTTTTTTACAATCCGAACGTAGTTTAAGGATTAGAACTTAACTACAAGAGAAATATCGAAAAACAATGATAAGTAGCACTGATGTGCATTAGATATCAGATCTTAAGGAACAAAAGTTTGAAATATACAGTCTTAATTCGAGGTTTTCATATTACGAGTGATCTTACAGTAAATACTTAGAGGTCACCATCTGAATTCCTCAACATTCTCACGATCAGGTCATACACCATACGTATAACATGATAGTGACGCGTAAGTAGAATTCATCAGTACTCCTGTTTTTCCCTTCAAAATGGTCCAACTTCACTTTTCTTTTCATGGAAATGTACTAGGATCTGTCATAAATATTGATTCATCAGGAAAATGCCTTCGGTACCTATCAATCGAGACCAATAAATAATCTTGAAAGTCATGAAAACCTCGGTAATTCATATGACCAAACGTTGCACAACTTATTTCTGTCCTTCAGTAACTTCCGTCATCTTTCTCTATTCTCATCCATAATTAACTTCCATTACTTACCATTACTGAATGTCTCATTTTCATCTCTCTACCACTGCTTCTCATCATACAAGTCATGCAACTCTCATATATCACACGTACTTCACCTCTCTTTCTCCTCACTTACGTCACTTAAACATATTGATACAACATCCTTCTCCCAATCCAATCCCACGTATTAGATAGGTACAATACGAAGCATCTTATCATTCCTTCATATTCCAGACAAATTAACATACAGATTTATAGATCATCATCACATGGACATGTACGCTAAAGATGAACCATACGTGTTTTATTGCGCATCCTAATCTTGCCCTATCACCACTAAACTAATTGTAACAATCGATATTAATGCTGTCAGATAAAAATGAATCACCGGAAAAAGAAAAAGCCTCACGGGAAATTTATTCAAACTTACCAAAAGCTTCGGCTCGGTATGATTACTGTATTGCTGTACGTTATCGCAAGTGACTTCACGTCGTGGATACTTTTGAAATAGTTTAACTGACGTTTAGCTGATAAATTGAAAGAGACGAAATCCACGTAACACCCGTAGACCATCCTCATGCGACACACACACAGACATACACTCTTCAACTACCGTATCTCTTACCAAACGCGGCGCAACACTTCTGTGTAGGCGCAAAAGTTTTCGTTTCAAGACCTAATTTTGGTTTGAAGTACTTTGTACGCTTCAATTTTTACATGCAAACAGTTGTCAAACTTTCGTTTCGAAATCAAGAAAATTTTTTTCAGCTCTCTTCCATCATTCATTTCCTAAAGGATTTATTTTAGCTTCTCTCTTCCATTCTATTAAGGGTTGCTTCTTCATGTGTTTATTTTTCATTTTCGATTTTTAATTCCCGATTTAAGTCTTCGATTTTAATGCCTATTTTAATTTTCGATTTCAGTTTTTATTTTTGATTTTTGACTTCGATGTTAACTTACATTTCCGCTTCTAATTTTGTTCTCTTTTTTTATTTGGATATTATTGTTACTTTCCTTTCTTCTTAATCATTAACTTTGATTTGAATTTTTGATTTTGATTGCACCGGAAAAAGAAAGCGTATGATACAAAAGGGGGAAATGAAGCAAGCAGAATTTGTAAAAAATTTTTTAGTGCAAAACAATATTAGAAGATGACACGGAGATTAATTCTCGATTTAATGGGGTATTTTCGGGAGAATATGTAGATGGCCAACCCTTTATTGAGAGAGTTGTTCTTTTTTATCATTTGTAAAAAATCAAGAAAAGGAGGTACTGCTTGATTCTTTAAAGGATTTTGAAGAGATTGAATGATTTTTTAAGTTTTATTTGAACGAGGTACAACATTTTCCTGTCCCATTCGAGTTATTTGTTGACGAGGATGCGTAGTGTACCATTATGCCCGTCAAAATCTTGTTTTTTCTTTTAGGACTCCAAAAATGTTACCAGCTGGTCGTATCGTTGGTGCAGGATATCGAAGCTGCCAAACAATATTACGTAGTTTGCTGAACCCAGAAAGTAGCATGTTTGAAAGTCGCGCAAATTTCAAGGTTTGTTTCTCAAGTCTTAAATTTAACATCGTTAAATTTCGTGTTTCATAGAGAGCTTAGAAGTATACGTAAAATTTGGAGATTTGTACAGTGATATTTGCAATATTTGCAATGAATTTATACATCAATAAAAATACCTAATGATACTGGTTGAAGTAATCAACTAAAGAAGTAATATTCGATTTTTTGATTTAAATTTCGATTGGACTCGGCTTGTTCATTTGTTTAGTTACACAAATCCTAAAATCCATTATGGCATTAAATTTTAAGCCGATATAAATGACCCCAAGATAGTAACAGTCATAATATGTTTTAGGTTCGGCAGCAGCTGAAACTTCGATGTGCATACTGCTACTTTATTCGTGTAGATGGTCGTTGGGAAGTGCGGTGCACAGAGTATGCAAAACATCACCAGAAGGAACCGTTCAGTGTGAAATTGTTATGGTGAATTCTCGAAGATGTCTGAAATCAATGAAATGTTTATACATTGTAATAATATATGATCTTCTTACATCTTTATGGTAGCGCTTAAACTGTTTGCACTTTCTGATAATATGTGAACCACGTTGTAAATTATATGTTGTAGCTATTCTGATGTGTTATTTGAATGCTTTGAGTGCTGGAATCACTATTTAATTTTATTGCAATAAAACTACGTGTAAAACTCGTTAGCCCACTTTTTTCTTGATATAAACGGCCACTCTGCCTGATGAGTTTTATACGGATATATTCACTTGACTGATATAACTTGCCTAATTAATCAACAAGTTCGAGCGAGTTATATTTCAAATAACCATTGGTTAAAAAATCTGGAAGTTTCGGTGTATCATGCCAGGTTTTGGCAGGATGAGCTCCATAGAAGTTGATGCATGTGTCGAAATTTTGGACGATCATTTTGGTCCGATAGCAGCTGCTGTTGGAAATGTGTTGCTAAGCGAAGCCGTACCATTACCGGTCATATTCCAGAGATTACGTAACCAATTCAGGATTTCCGAGGTTAGTTTTTGTGAAATTTTGATATTAATCTGTGGCTCATGTTTAGTACTATGCTTTTCAGATCATAATTAAATTGTTCTTGTAGTGCGCTCACAGATTTTTTCAGTGTGATATGAGGGAGCTAGTTTTGCTTTTGTTGATACCACTTTCCTTAGGTTCGCTGAAATTCAGAGTCATTTTGTGTGAAACAAGTTTGTTGAAAAGTCCTAGACCTTATTAATTTATTACTGGAATACTCGAGAATGATCTAAAGAATGGATTCTATGCACATGAAGGATTTCCCACTATCCTTTGGTCAGAATGTGAAAAAGAGAAAAAAGTTACAATTTTACTTGGAAATAAGTAAATCATATCGTTCATTCATAACGAAGTTACATGCGCAGCCATAGATTATATTTTATTTGGGTAAATGTGTTTTATTATTGAAGCTTTTATAACTGAAATATACTTACCCAGAAGTAAAAAACTGTTAGACAAGTAATCTCAGCAACTTTTTTGAAATTTTTTGGGTGAATTTACGTAGTTTAAAGAGTATAAATTAACTACAGATAAGGCGAGCAATGATAATTTTGGAACAGCATGGAATCTTACGATTTGCTCAAGACGAACGTCAGCGTGTAATTTATTCTGCGCAAGTTCTTGACATTCTGCGTCTGGTGCGGTCAGCTAGGTGCTCGTTTGTTGCCAAAACGTTATATGGTGAGATAGCAGAAGCAATATGCGAAGAAATCATAAGTCAAGGACGGCTGACGTGTTCATCATGTATCAGACGTGTTGCCGCTAGATTGGAAGTGTCGAATAATGAGGTATGATTTCAATTTTTCGATTTCTAGTTCGTAACATAAACTGTCGCTAGCATCCTGAATCCCATGGATTAAGATAAATAGTTAAATGAGCCTTTTTTGGCTGATATTCCGCTGTTCCGGCATAGGATCAGGAAAAGATGCGCTATAATGAATATCCAGACATTCAGAGTATATTTGTAGTGTTATATTTCGAGACATAACAGGATTTCCACAAAACTGAGGAGTTCAAAAGTTATGAGGAAAATGATTTTTTTAATATTCGTGTTTTCACTTGCTGAAGTTACTCGGAACCAAAATAAAATGGAACACTTAATTATGCATTATGAGTTTGATTTAAATGTTTGATCGTTCAATCACACATTGCGATAGGTCACTTGATCATGGCATTATTGGCATATATGGGCTTCTGGGGAAAAAATGATTTCAGAAGTTAATTATTTCCTTGGCCACTTTTTAATAGTTTCGTTTAGATGAAGCATTAAATTTTTCTCAGTTACTGTTTAATGTTTGAATATTTCTAGGTAAAAACAATCTTTGCTCGGCTTGCTGAAACACAGTTTGTTATGCGATATCCCAAGGTTGAGAGTAATTTTTGTGGATGTCCTATTTTTGAAAAACATCCGGACCCATTTATTATGCCAGATGTGGTTTTGGATGCAAGGAAGCAAGAAGTCAATGGTAAGTTCTTTCAAGTTGATCGACTTGAATAATTGTGCTAGACATGCTGTTGATACAGAAGGCCAAATATTTTAAGCCATTCTATAATTTAAAAGCCAAATTAGGACGCAGTGGTCGTGAAGGTAATTTCCTTTTTTCTTTTTTTATCAACTATATTTAGGCGAGCAGTGGTATAGCTTTAGATGTTAAGTCTTCTCTCTTTATGCGTAATGTACGTTCCAGGCTATTATAAATTTTCTCTTTACACATCTGCTAAGTTAGAGCATTTGACAGGGAACCCTTTACCAAAAATGCAAAATAGAGCTCGTATAAATCTATTTACAGTTAATGGTAAATCTCAGAAGCGGAAAAATCTGGGCAAGGAAAGAGAAGATCCAGATGGTGATATTTATTGGCATTTAAATTTTATACGTTTTGAGCGATATTTGCGTGATGAAATGGTTGTTAATGCGTATGAATCCGGTGATGCTGTCCACGAAAATTGCGTCAGAACTTTGAAAGTACTGCTGAAAATTAGTGAAATGAAAGCTGATTCGTCAGCCGCAGCCTCTTTCCCCATATCCGTAAGTTATAAAAGATGCAGAAGTTTGTGGAAGAAAAAAGGATGAAAGTAGTTCTGGTAACATAGATATGTGAATGTTATGCAAAGTTTTGTTTCTTTTGTGGACACCATCTACAGCGTGTTCCGTCATGATGCGGACTACATGTCGATCACAGTCGAACGTCTACCTTCAAAAAAAAACTGGTAGCACTGGCCATTTGTTTTAATTATTCTATTTGTTCCACCAAACTTTTAATGGTTTTGACTCAGCTTGTTCGGCAACATGGTCTTTTCGACATGTTTGAATTTCCCAAAATATAGTTTCATTTATTTAGCTATATTTGTTGTACAAATTCTGAGCTCAATAGAGTTTTAAATAAAAAAAAAAAAAAAAAAAACAGAAATTTTTTAGATCCATGACGTTATGCGAGCTGCAAATGCGAATGAAATGAGTTTAGGAAAGCATGACATTGAAGTAGCATTACGACTGCTATGTGAAAGTGGTGGAATTGTACGAAAAGTTGGGGACAGCGCGGGTGGTCTTTTTGTTGTTGGTAAGTTTACAATGATTATCTTCATCAACTTCCAAGGCCATAAGTTATCTTAATTATGTAGAGTCATTGATTTTAACCTAGAAGGGATTTATTGCTCTTGTGGGACTAGTTTTATCCCCACTGATATTTCTTTTTTGTTTCTCACAAATTCATTTTCAAACTGATTACTGTAATATGTTATAGATTTTGAAAAAGCAATAGCTACATGTTGCCAACGTCATGTTGAATCAGCCATTCGAGAAAGACTGGATATGCGAGCTGTTCGCGTCTTTCGACTTCTTATACAAAAAGGTTTTTTAGAAGAAGATCATGTAAGTTTCATGACTGATCAACTTTGACAGTTTTATTGGAAAATTAGTGAAATGAAGTTAGATTCATCGGCTACAGTTTCTTTTTTTATGTCAAGAAATATTTCCATATATTTTGCCAAGTACAATAAATTTCAAATAGAAAAATTTTGTGGCTGCAGACTGAAAATTTTTTGGACAGGGAATAAAGGAGGTTCAAGGAACTTGAAATCGTAGATTTTGCATTGACTCTTTAATATTGTTCACTTATACAGTGCATTGTATCCTTTGATAATGATGCAGTTTGATGTTGGGTATGGTCGAACTTCAATTTCCAATTAGGATAATGTTTATGACATGCATAAATGTATAGGGGTATACAATGAAATTATCAGCAATAACCCTCCGACTTTATTCACAACACGTTTTGTAGCGAGACCGTTCAGAAGACACAACCGGTTATGAGTTTTACGTGAGAGACTCATAGCACTCATCATTTAATTCTTATTCATCTGCTAATTAGGTCTCAACAAAACAGTGAAGTTATTTCATGAATTATTATAGGTTGAAAAATTAGCCATGTTGTCGTCAACGGAAGCGCGTAAGCTTTGTTATCAATTATTGGAAAAGGAATTTGTTTTAATGAAGGTATGTATTTTATTCAGTTTTTTTCCGATTAAATATTGCTTTACAGATTTTAATAATTTGCAGCTGAATCAATTAGGAAAATTTATAGTTTTCTTTAAATATTTGTTAATTTTAACTTTTTTATAATCATATGATGAAGATGTGGTGTAGTTTAAAGTGTACATAACAGTATATTTAACTTCGGAGTATTTGTTATAGCGGATAAGATTGGTGAGAATCAGTCTCATCAAATGATTGCTAATGTGAACATAATGTTAAGTTATAAAAGTATTAACAATTTAAAGGGAAGTGATCCATATATTTATGTACACGTGCTTATCATTTATAATAGGAAGTTGGATTATTTAATACGCTACCAGTTCTTAATCTCGACAGATAACTTTTTTAAACCATCATATGATCAATGAAAATGTGATTTAAAAGTTTTTTTTTTTTAAAAAAAAAAGACTTGAAATGAATTTTCACTTGAAATGAAATAAAAAAAAGAAGTTTTTTTTTGCTGCGATTTTATATTACCTTTTCTTTAGTAATACTGGCTCATTTTTATCATAAGTTTTAGTGTATTTAGATTCTTCAAGCTTCATTTCTTTGAATTAGATGCATTGATACAATTATTTTATTTTTCTCAGCATGTGGCCAAAACGAATGATTTTGCACCAGCACGGACGATTTATCTTTATTATGTTGATTTAAGTGTCGTGGCTCACAATTTATATTTGTTTACTTGTAAGGTATATTTTTAAAGTCAAAAATATGGGACTTTTGGATTTTTTTCCTTGTATTCATTGAAAATAAATAGAATCGAGCGCTTCACTTATAATATTCTACGCTTGTCATTGCCATCAATTTTACAAAATAAAGCTGTAGCTGATCCATACTACATAATGAAATTCGCTAATATGGTAATTATCAGAATGCGTTCATAATTTCTTGATCAGTGCTAATTTCAAAATTAAGAAACCTTTATAGGTATTGAGAAATGTAATTATACGAAGGCGTCATGAAACTAAAGAACACAAGTAAGTTTATACCGTTTTTTCCAGCTTTTGATTATTGATTGTTTTAATGAACTTTCTAAATGAATTTCAAGTGATTTTTTAATTGAACTTCTTTGTATAATAACAGCATTACATTACTGTATACTTGTGATGTAAAAAAAAAGTATGTAAGAAAGGGAGAAAAATTGTGATTTAATACAGGATAGTTTCGAAGTATAATTTGATCAGGAGACATAAAGTTAAACTACAAGAGCTTTACCTTCCAGCGACTGGAGAGTAGTATCTGCAGAACTAGAAAATCCAAATTCACGTTCAAATCCAGAAAACTTCTGATAAAAACTTCTTTCTCTCAGTTTTGTATATTTTGTTAATTTTGATTTATTGAAACTAAAACTGGTATTCGTTATCACTGTTACATCGAATAGTTTTTTTTCCGTAACTCATTCTCACATTTGATGATGAATATTATGTAACTAAAGCATCTTTAAATACTGTTTTTGTTGACATAATTGAGTTTCTTCTACTTCAGATTATCAATTTTTTCTCTTTAAATTCTCAGTATACAGAATTCAAAGACTGTCTGTTACTCCTCACTTACTAATATACTCTTTCAATTGTCATATAGCTTAAAACCTAGTTATTTAATCCTTCGCTTCCATCCTGTCCTTCTTTATTCTGCTTTCTTCCCAATTTCTTTCAGTATCCTCTCTTCCCAATAAAAAGGACCTAAACGAAATAGAAATTTGTTATTGGTCTGTAATTTTCAGAGTTTTAATAGATCGAAATTTGAAAATGGAAACTATTGTAGCAAATATCGAACTGGATGAAAATCTCGATGAAGAAACGAAAAAACAACAGGTTTTTCTTTTGGACTTTTTATCAATTTGCTTTTTTCAAGATTTTTTAGAAATTCTTGCAGCGATTGACTATTGATGAGTCTTAAAACGTTATTAAAATTCATGCTTTTTTTCAGATTAATGAAGTGGAAGAAATGTATTTGACACCAGGTGATCGCGCTACTTTGGAAAGGTATCGTAAGGGTCAAACTACACTGATATGTACTGAAATTGAGATTGACCATGATATATTACTCTATACATTGTTTTTGAATTTTGCTAGGCGAAGACTTTGAGAATATGCAAACCTATTTTCTTTGTTATGTTACTAATTGATTACCTTATTGGATTTATAATATGGATATAGGAATTTCCATCGTAAAGATATCAAAAACATCGAAAAATTAAGGGGCTGATGCTATGTTAGTCATTATAATTTCTAGTCTCATTCCCCTCTTTTCTACCTTTAGCTTGAAGTGAAAAAAACCGAGGAAGGATTATTTAGAGATGAAGAACTGCTGCTATGGGCGGAAATCCATTATATTGATATTATTGGAAATGTCATCAGGGATTATTATACTTTTTATGAAATATGTTGTGAATTTTTGTACCGATGAAATTTGCAATTACAACAAAACAAAACATTTTTGACCGTAGTCGGAAATCTTCACGGATTATCGTTCACTTCTCATTCCCATCATTGTTTGTTTTTCGATAATTCTGCTATTGTGTACCGCCTAGTACGCATTGCGCAACGTTTCGGATTTTTTTTTTTTTTCTAAAGAGATCATTACTACGGGATTTGTGTAACAGTAATAGTTGGAAGGGTTCGAGAGCTTAGCGTGGTAGATTATTGTTAGCAATAATGCAACACTGCATTAATTTCGTACTCTGAGCCATATCTATTACTGTGATACGATAAAACATATTTGTGATAAAATTTATTGTCATTACTGGACACTACAGGTACAACTGCTAACCGGTTTACACGACACTAAATTTTAATAATATTAGCCATAACTGCAAATGATCCGATAGTTAAAATGCCAAGACGGTATCCAAAATGGGAGTCAACGGAAAAAAGAATTTGACGAACTGAACTTAAAATCCACAATATAGATACAATTACTTATGTAACCTGATTGGACTGCTTCTTATAACCTAGCAAGAAGAGAATACGTTTGTTGGATAAATTACTTTTTTTTTTTTGTTTAGAAATTATCGATAACATTTCAATTCAGTGAATAATTATTTATGGCAAGAGGGTCAAGAAGCCTTAGATTCTGTTGCTTAATTGTCCATAAGTAACTTTTCAATTCAATGTTGTTGTCCTAAATACCAAGAAATTATATGGATATGTAATTTGTTAATAAATATACATTTGACCTAAAAAGAGATGGAAAAAATGAAGTAGCGAAGTACGGAAGCTGTTGCTACTCGATACTGTCATTGATCGGTTAGGATGACAGAATGGTGTGATTTACAATGTTGTACTGTTTGCCGGTACGTTTGAAATTTGAACTACCATTAATGTTGTAAACAAATTATTTATTATTCGAATGCAACTTATGACATTTTCCGCTAACAAAAATGCATACAAAACGATACACATAACTAAACTAATATAATTTGGTATTAATTAGGGTCTTTTTACCTTTTTAAACTGTTATAATATATCTATGATATCCTACTTTTTACCAATCAATGTATGCTACTTTTCAAGTACCATTTAATGGCACTTTTTAAAATTTTCTATACTGTTTATCGATATTTTTTTTGAAATTTGAACTGATAAAGGAAAGCAATATCCTGAAATTCATCCATGATAGAAGTTGTCCGCATACAGTATTAAATTATATTTTAAATTGTTTTAACATTCAAGTCGACAGCAAATAAAATAATGAAAGATGATTGATACTCTTAGATTTGTATATTTCTACCGATAGATATAGATATCGAAAATTAATTTATTCATGGATGAAATTATACAATTAAATAAAATTCTCAAATTTTATTATCTTGGAAGTAATTAGAAATAATTAGAGAGAGAGAGAGAGAAAAGAAAAAAGGAGAAGGAAGGAGGAAGAGAAGTCATTGATGAATGAAATTCGATAATTTATTATAAAGTTTCTAAAGATCATCATCTTAGAAATAGTTAAGAATGATAAGAGGAAGAGGAGAAATAAAAAGAGAAAGAATTAAAATTTTCTGCAAATATTCCTCTTTTTTTAAATTTTAAAATTAAATATTGTTATATAAAACGAAATGAAAAAAAAAAAAAAGTTTGTTGGAAAGATAAAGAAAAGAAATGATTGTTTTGTTTTCCTTCTTTCTTTCAATGAAACAACAATATGTAAATAAAAAGAAGAAAGCAAATGTGATATCGTTGAAAAGCAATAAAAAAATGTTGATGGATCTTAAAAATAGCCAATGAGAACAATAAGTGATATCAGTAGTGATAGTTGTAAATTGTATAAGTATTGGGGAATGATAAAGCAATAAATATCGTAACAGGTGAGGAAAAAAGGTAGGGAAAAGTAAAGTGAATGATAGAGAAAGATAAGTGTTAAGAAGAAGTAATAACAGAAAAGAAAAAACGCAAGAAAGAAAGAAAGAAAGAAAGTGATAGTTATAAATAAATAAAATGGCGCAATTGGTTTAAGGTTAAAGTTTATTGGCCAGAAAGCTTATCATTAATAAATTATTTATTGGTTGTACAATGCAAAAGAACTATTTTACATTGGTTACTATTCAAATTTATGAACTAATACTGTTTAGCAGCTTCTTACATACATTTTCGCCACATTACTATAAGGTGTGCTTTAATTAATATCAATTACTTTGTCTTTTTCTTTTTTTCTTTCTTTGCAAATTAAATTATTTCCATCTTTTCTGCAAAATGTGTTTAAAATGCTATCATTTAGTTTACTTATTTTAAAAAAAAATTTAAATTATTTCCATCCTTTCCTTTCTTCATAATTTTCTCTTATTAATTATTACCATATTTCGTTGAAAAATTTCATATTTTAGAATAAGATTTGTTTCCAAAAAAAAGAGAAAATTATTTGTTTTTTTGGAATTTATAAAAATAAGTGTCTGATATGAAATACGCGAAAAAGAAAAAAAAACATTTATAATTCCTAAATACATAATTTATTGTTTCAATGGAATTACAAAAGGATCGATGAATCAATCAATTTGATTGGTGTAATCCTTAAAATGTAACGAATTATTTTTATTTGAAAATATATCATTTGAAATGAATCAAAACTGAATTATAGAAAAATATAAAAATGAAAAAAAAGTGAATAAAAATAAAAATAAATAAAAGGAAGATAAAAAAATGATCACAGATTGCTTGTATATGTAAATTATATGAATACAATATCTATTTTAAGCACAAATTAAATATGAAAGAAGAAACAACGAAAAATACAATTTGTAAAATTTTACATGAAATATTTCCTTTGGTTGTAAATTTGACATTGAATACAATTGAAATATCACGTGAATTTCTCTTCTTTAATTAAAATATTTCATAATAGCATTAGTGATCTCATTTATTTGTGACAATTACTATTATAAATTACAAAGATGACACATATACGTTATCCTTCTCGCGTAATATCTTGGATCTACACGTAATTAATTTCATTAAAATTTTAAACAATGTATAAAATATTCTAATAAAATCAATAATGTCAATTTTTTTTTCTCGTCATACCATTTACTTATATGTAAAATAATCTGTTAAATTGGCACATTTCAATATAAACTATTAGTATAATATTGTCAATAAAATTTTCAGTATTGAAGGAAAGAAATCAACTGATAAAATTATCAGTAAAATTGAAACTATAAATACTGCATGAAATAAATTTATCAGAAAAATTTAATTTGTGATTATTATGCTTTTTGAAGTATTTCTGAAATTTACAAATTAATTTTTATTATTCCTTCTTCTTCTTTTTTTTTCAAACCATTTTAAATTTTACATCTGATTTCTTTTAATCGATCAATAAGAAAGATTAAGGGATGAAAACGAAGGATGAAATGATTTTGTTGGCTTGTTGATAGAATTCAAATGGTACCTGGTGGTAAAGTATGAGATTAAGCAGAAATAATATGTTTAATATACACATGCGAAATATTATATCACAATGGCTTTGATCTAACCGCTTACACATCTTTTTACCCATATGACATCAATGAGAGAATGGGTGACAAATAACAACAACATTATCAAATCTACTCATTTATCTTCACAAATCTTTGGCATACTGTAATATGAGGTCAACGAATGAGAAAGCAATATCAAGTGATTGATTAAACGATCAATAAATGAATGTTTAGGAAATTCTGAGCAAATAAATAGAGTAAATAATGAAATTGTAATGCAAATTATTGAGTTGGATTATAGTATGCTTTTGATAATGAATAATTCCGATTTGATTTTCCGGTTTAATGTTTTAGAAATTTCTGACCATGAAGTAAAGCAATCAATTAGAAAAAAGTATAAGTTAATTTTACAAAAATTTATCTTAATTAATGAATTACTATGAAAAATTACGATAATATAGTACAAAGATATTTCAGGAATAAATACTGTTGTTATGAGAATATTGATTCTATCAATCTGTTTTTTTTTCTCTCTTTCTTCATTTTCCATTCTTATTTTCCTATGCTTAATATTATTTCAATTAAATTAGTCACATATAATCAAAATTAATTTTAAAAATTAATTAATGATAGTTATATTAGCAGTCACAATAATAAATGATCATCAATAAATGGTAGCAAATTTTTTGACAGAAATAAATGGTAGCAAATTTTTTGACAGAATAAAGCTAAAATTAGTAGTGGACGAATTACTGCTGTCCATATTCTCTATCTATCAATGTGACATGTCAACTTGTGAAGTGACATCTTTATTGATATCATAATTTGATTACAATCTGCGGCATCCTTTAATCTATTTTAAATAGAGTATATCGGTTCAAATTCGTCATCCCTTATACTTTTTACCTGTCCTTTCTCTTTCTTTCCTCTCTCTCTCTCTCTCTTTTCATTTGTCATATTTATCGCTTATTTAATAACTTTTCTTGCCTCCTTCTTCCTATTTTCATTTCTCCTCATCTAATAAAGGATACTATATCAACTTGACAATTACAATCACGGGCAGATCATACAATGACCATTGCTTTCAATTTTGCCGGCCACTTCATCTCATGTCCGGTAGCTCAAACTTCCTTCTGTATCCTAAATTTTATTTCGTGAAAAATTTTCTTTACAAACTACTTTTATATTTTTTTCCTAGATGAAATAAAAAATGAAAAATTTTCTTTTCTCAATTGATTTTTTTAATTCTAATTTTCATTCTAGTAATGCTTAATTATATAACGAGTTAAAGTCAGTTATTCTATCTTTTCAATTTTTTAAGGAGTAGTTAACAACTAATTAGTTAAATGATGAGTAATGGTCAAGAAAGAGAGGCTTGACCATCGTAAACTTACAATTTAAATTATGCTTAGATTTTCTCTCCTTACTATATCATATTTCTTTTCCTTACGTAGTATCTAGAATTTCCAGATAACATAAGTTCATTGTAAAAAAAAATATCAAAAATTTAAATGATTTCGAAAAAAAAAATTTGATCATAAGGAAATTTTATCGTAATTCAAATTTTCATCCAAATGTTGTTCATTTCATTTGGTGTTTAAAGTTTAGTTATACGAGTAAGAAAAGTGCAATTTAGAAAACAAATTAAATCTTACATTATACAGTTAAAATAGTTAAATATTATATATTTCAACCGATCGAAAAATAGCAGAAATTTTGTACAACCTATTTGAAAATCGATACTGATTGTTTTAGCTATTATTTCCTGTCAATTTTCTCAAAAAAAAAAAAAAAAAAAAAAAAAATCAGTATTTTATTTAACCAAATATCGAATGAAAATATGAGATAATGATAGAAAAAAGAAAAAAGAATCGGTTAAAAAAAGCTCACAAGCATCGATTATTGATCATTATATTATCGATTAATAATTTTACGATCATTATTAGTTAAATAAAATAGTAGTTAAGTTAATTTTGATTTGAACAAATACACGTAAAATTAACTGCAAATAAAAAGAACAATAACATCCCCCAAATTACTCTTAAAATTGAAAACAAACAAAATTGAATTAAATTAACAAAAAGCCTACAATTTTTTGTCCACACATCAATAATAGTACATCTTTTGTACCACAATTTTCACATCTTTCTTCATCGGCTTAAACTTCGCCTTCTGTTACCATCTCATTTAAAAACATACAAACTCGAATTGATGAATATTTTTTGAGATAATTTATGAACCTTTTAAATAGTATTTTAAGGGATCAAAAGAAAAAAAACAACTGATCTTCCACTTTTTTTTTCCTTTTTTCTTTTTTTTTTTGATCCACAAAAATATGACTGACATCTCCAACTTCATTATAAATGTATAGTGGTCATTCCACTTCCTCCCTCTCATCCACAAAAATATGTTCAATTTTCTAATAAATGGATGGTGGTCATTCTTACTTAAGATTTTCTGTCCTTTTCGATTTTACGATAAATGGACAGTGGTCATTATTACTTATTATTTTTGATCTAAAAAATTATCTACAACTTTATGGTAAATAGACAATGGTCATTTCACTTTTTCCTCTCGATCCACAAAAATATGTTCAATTCTATGATAAATAGATGATGGTCATTCATACTTCTTATTTTTTATCCATAAAAATGCTTCCAGTTCTGTGATAAATGGAGAGTGGTCATTATTGCTTTATTATTTCTGAAGCACAAAAATGTCTTCAACTCTATAATAAATAATAGTGGTCATTCTTACTTATCATTTTTAATTTTCTTCTTTTCTTTTCTCAATTTCACTGGAATCATTTTAGCATTTTCAACAATACAAATGCTAAAATGTTACCTTAAACCTTTAACCTTCCGTTAATTTATTTAATTATAACCAAACAACAAACATATGGATACCACAAGGTCGGATATTTGCTGTTTTTTTTTTTTTTTTTCTTTCATTTATAATAATTTACGAAAAAGAAAGGGAAAAGAATTGGAGTGAGAAGTTTCGGAGAGAGAAACAAAAAAAAAAAAAAAAAAAAGTGGAATTGATATAAAAGTGAAAAAAAAAAAAAAAAAAAAGGAAAAGAAGTAAACGATAAGTGAGTGGTTCACATCACCCTCAAAGCTCTGTTTTTTTTTTTCCTTTTTTTTTTTTTTCCGCGATATACTAAGAAGGGAGAGCATTTATTCGGATGATATTATATATTAAATGATCTGCGATTACCCACCAACTTGACGCCACTCATTTATCCTTCCTTGGACAGTTATACTTCCTGATATCCTTTCCTGCTACTATTTTACTTTCTTCTAATAATTTCCATATATATATATATATATATATATAGATTATATACTTAAAATCATTTATAATAATTAATCTATTATTTGAATATTTTATAGGAAAATTTGTTAATATGATATTTAATTATTTTAATAATAAAATCAACACAACTTTTGTTTTTTTAAGATCTGAACAGGTAATTAATTATTGCAACATTACAACGTTTCAAGATTTTTTCTATTTTTAAAACTTGACAAGTAATTTTTGTTTGTAATGTAACAATGTTTCAGTGTTTTATTTTTCCTTTTTTTTTTTTTTTGCTAACTGATTTATTATAGATAAACTTTTTTATGATCACTATAATATTTCAGCATATTACGATATAACTAAATTAATAATATTATATGTTAAAATTACAGCAATATTAGATTTTAAAAGTGTGATGTATTAAAAAAGTTTCCTTTTCGTTACGATATCAATCGTTTTCATCATCAGCTAAGATTGTTGAAGTTTTTTTTTTTTTTTCAAATTTATCGTTCTGTTTCAGTTTGATTCCTTCGATCTGTTGTATTATTTTTTTTTTCCCACTCTCTGGGGATATGAAATTATGTGATTGTAGATTCCTCACATCTCAACAATATTCACTAGAATCTTGGAAAGTAGCTAGAATCTTAACAATATCTACCGGAATCTTAGGAACTAACAATAATTATCAAAATTTAACAATAATTAGCAAAATTTTAGGAATAAGGTAAACAAAAAAGAATTCGAAAATAAGTATTAGAATTCTGGAAGAATAGCTATTAGAATATTTAAAAATGACAATCAAGATCTCAACAATAATTCTTGTATCAAAATTTTACTTGCAAATGCTAATATAATTAGTGTAATTAGACATGAATTACTGTTGGACTAATAAATTAATCAGTTGCAAGAATTATTTGTTAAGAAATAGTAAGAAAATAGAACAAAACGAAGAAATAAAAACGATGTAAAATATCGACTTAAATGAGTTATGTAATCCATATGGTATTATTGTATCAGTAAATGTTATGTGTTTATTAGTTATTGAATCCAATTTATTACAGTTATTCAAATTGGGAAAAAAACTAGTGAAATGGGTTAGCTTGATTGGTTTAGCCCGTTGGTAGTTATTATGTTTGGAAAATTTTTCTGAGCTAATAAATGTAAATTTTTATGGTAATGGTTTTGAGAAAAAAAAAAAATTTTGTTGAACTGATGTGAAAAGAGAAATGGAAGGAAAGATGTTGTGAATATGTTTGGTTAAATTACTGTTATAAAAATGAAATACTATGAGATGAATTTTTGTTGAAACAAAAAAACAAATAATAAAATTCCTTCTATTTGTCATACTTTTCCTTTTTTTTAAAAAAAGAAAAATTATTTTTTTTTCCAGAACTTTTTCAAATAAGAATTGAATTAAATTAACCTTAAAAAGAATAAATCGAGATGAGCTGTCTTTTTGAATAAATTAAAGCAAATTTTTTTCAAATTAGAGTGATTATTTTTCCTTCCTGATAATTTTACCATACTTTGCCGACAGATAGCAAAGTATACCACATTGATTTTTCGAAAATGCAAAAATCGTAATCTTAATTCAACAAATTCATTCATTAATTTGCCAATCATTAATAATTTTTTGAACTTTTAGTTTTAAATATATGAAATTTGTGTAGTTCAGAACGTGCATTGAAGTTTGTAAAAGCATTTTTTGTTTATTTTATTTTTATTTTAAATAGAAACTAAAGAATCATCCGTCCGATATTTTTGTGACCTTTGAGCCCAAACTGACTTATCTCCCGAAGTGCAAAATGCTTGCTTATATTGTCTTGTAGGTTTTCCGATGTTTATTCCCATGCAAATTATTCATCCGGTCGACAGATTCCATCAGGAAATATTAAATATTTATGAATTTATGCAGATAACAAAATTATAAAATAGGAATTATTCAATTATTACTAATAATACTGGTAAAATTAGCAGAAACAATTCTACCAAGAAATACCGGGCAAACTACTTTACATCCTAATGGTCCATCTATCGTCATCATTAGAATCACTATCACAATTGGTTATAATTTCTAGCATTACTTCCAATAAATAATTTTTGTTTTTGAAACTTGGATTTTTCAAAAAATTATATTGATTGTTTGTTTAATTTACTTAGAATTTATATATCAAAAATAGAAATTATAGAAGATTTTTCGAAATATTTCTGTTCCTAGCAAAATTTAAAAGATGATGAAATTTTTATTTCTCTTTCATTCTTGAAATTTCAACTAAATTTTTCTTTTGACAAAAGCACACCTTCGTGAGGAAGAATGCAATCAACACATCTGGTGTAAATTAATAATTATGAGGATCATGTGTGGGATGTCTTTCACTATGTTTGTACTCTTTCCCCCGCTTCTCTCATTTTCCCGATCCATCCCATAAATTATACTTTTAATGACGAACTTACTGTTATCAGAAAGGAATGGAAGAAAGGTGGAAAAAGAGAAAAGATGCAAAAGTGGTGGGGGAGTAACGCCTACTATCACAGCCACTACCACCTATCATCATATCATCACCACCATTACCACCACTATCACTGCCATCACCAATACGTCAAAAATACCTGTCAAGAATACGGTATCTCGGAATTTGTTCAAAAGTTTATGCTTTAATTTTAATAATACCATACGAATACCATTCATTTGTGGTATCATGCTATTATCAGCTACTGTTAAGATTGTAAAATTCATTCTAATAAAATAATTGCTTTTCTTATATGAAAAGAAAAAGATAAAGAAATAATTTTATTTCATTTCGAAAAAATTTGAATAGGAAAAACGAGAAAAGTGAGAAATTTTTTTGAAGATATTTTAATTCTAGCAAAAACACGAAATTTTTTTGCCAAAAAAAAAGAAGAAACATTTTCCAATTTTTTTTTAAGAGAAACGATTAATTATTTCTTTTAATTTGACGTAAAATATTGAAATATGAATTAACCAACCTTGAACGGATAATATTGAAGAGAATGTAAAAACTGTATGAAATGAAGTTTAACTTATCATTCGGAATGCTTTTCAGTTCATCATTAGTTAATCATTACCGTATTCTAAATCATTAAAATCATGAGAAACTTAAAGCATTCCGAATGATAACTATCATAAATGAATTCATATTAAATTTGGTAGGGATTTAAATACTTGAAAATAATTGAAGATGTTTCAGATTGTCTTATCTTTTATCTCTTTCGAAGGCTACAGGAATGTCCTTGAAAAAATCATACTTTTACTTTATTTACTAATGAAGAAAAACGTCGGAATTTTCTTTAATATACAAAATCATAAACATTTTTTTTTTGAAAAAGGAATATGCTACTTTCAGGTGACTCAAAACGAAACCAAACAAATACTGGATCAATATAGCTCACGTTCCGGATACGTACCGATGACTTCCCCCTTTACATTCCCGCCATCAGTATCATTTCCCATGGAAAGATTCAAATTTTTCATTCCACCATCGTATATTTTTCCGCCACCATTTCCACCTCATTATTTTGGCAGTACACTTTTTAGACCAATGCAATTCCCACAATTCAATGCTTTGAATAATCGTAAGTTATTAATTTCTTTTCTTAAATGTACGATATTACTCAGAATACATGCAGTAATTACTACGGTAGACGTGTGTTCGTTTCACTTATACCTAACAATATTTTATGACAAAATTTTCAAATAGTAATTATTTTGATTTATACTATATTTCATTTAATGTCCCCTAACATTTACATAATTTTAATCCATTTCGAGGAGAAATTTAAATGAATAAAACACATACTTATTATTCATACCAACTATTAGATCTAAGAGTTGTAATATCGTTCCAAATTGTAGTATCAATGTTGATTTATAATGAATCAGAAGAGATGGAAATACCACAAAATAAGTGGATTATATTGGAAGAAAAAAAATCTGAAATAGCTTAGCTAAAAAAGTTCTCTAAAAAATGGAAAAAATTTCTTTGAAAACATCAGAAAATCGGATTCTAAATATTGCGAGATAGGATTCAGATGATAGATAAACAGAATGCAAGAAAAGCTATGAAATTTCGATGGATTAGGATATTTTTTATAGGCCAAAGAGGAAGGGGAAGGAAAACCAGGACATATGTCAAGTGGCTGTTAAGTATTACTGTATAAGTATTAGTATACTAATCTCTATGGATTAGATCTGGTTATCTGTCACTATAAAAAGTTGGTGAAAATAATCGCCAGAATTACGAATACCATCAAAATAGTATTGTTATTCGTCATTAATATTGGGAATACGATAAGCGTTATCTTTAATGATATAAATCATTTTTCGTACATGAAATGAATATGTCATATCTTTCAGTAATACAGTTAGTAGCATTACATATATACGATATGTTCATATAATCATCCTTTGCTATATGTTATCTAAATAACTATATGGATATCTTCACGTAGCTATTTTAAAACGTACGTCGAACACTATGAGAAAATGAATAGAAATCATCGTCAAGCAAATATTTGCACAAAATTTTTCAAAATAATTTTACTTAGACAAGTTAGAATAAAGTAAAAGTGAATATATAGTAAATAGAATTGAGATTAGTCATTTTTTACGTTAATACTATTAAATATCTTATGATGGAATTCTTATATTCATGATAATAGTAATGGTAATTGCTAATTATCACTATAATTACTAGTCATTGTGCATAAATTATCATCATCCTGAATTCATCAAACTTTCAGCCTTCAAACCTTTGACACCATCTCCAACCTTACAATGTCCATCATGCAAAAATATTTATTTGAATCCAACTGATTTAATGATTCATATGGCATGGCATCGACAGCAGGCTCAATTGCAATCCGTTGCATGCAGTAGTAGGTCGCTTATCTCAACTACTAGTACCCATGCAAATAGCAATAGCAACAGTATTACCACCAGGAGTAATACCAAAAACAGTAGCAATCATCGAACAAAAAAAACTGGATCCGGTTCAGTTAGTACAAGAAGCGGAAATTCTACACGATCATCACATGTTAATACTTGCAAATGTTCTGTATGTGGAAAAACATTCACAAGGCATTGGCTTCTTCAAGGACATATGCGAACACACAGTAAGTTTTCTTGAAATTAAATCAGTTTTAAATTTTTTCGTAATGGAAAATTGATAAATTGAATGATTTTTAAATTACAATGAATTTTTCACCCTTTTTCCTTTTTTTTCACTATAATTGAATGCTATATTTAAACTTGAAGTAAACTATCATTTAAATTAAAGTATTACTTAAATTGTTGAATTTTCATTTTTACAGTTTTGCCATAATAATTTAAAATGATACAATTATGAAGATTAGTTTCATTTTTCTTTTTCAGCTGGTGAAAAACCATTTCAATGTCCGGTATGTACTAAAGCATTTGCAGATAAAAGTAACCTACGCGCTCATGTACAAACGCATAGTGGTAAGTTATGCTCTTCCACAATTTCATTTTTATGCAAATTATTTCTCAAACAAATTAATTTGACACTTTTTCATTCTATTGAAAGATTGAAATTAGCATTAAGCATTCAACATTCAACTAGTAATTTTCTTTTATATTCTTATCAACAAAATTTTTTCTTTAAAACAATTATAATTGATTTGGTTTAAAATTATTTGTATAAAAATATTTTCTTTCCTTAAAACACTAATTGTATCTGTGATATTTACTGTCAAATTTTACATTCAATTTTGTTTTTATCATTATAATACTTTTGCATAATTGCTACAGTAGTAGGAACATGATTATCGTATTAAGTACCTTAACTAATAGAAGGTTTTAAAATTTTTACTGTACAGTTATTATTCTCTTTTATTATCCTCCATCAATGAATATGAAAAAATAGCATTTAAATTATGTTCAAATCAAAATCGATAAAATTTTTAAATGTATCAATAGTATAACCTTTACAAATAACTTAACTTAGTAATTAATTTCAGTAATTTTATTAACTTAGCATATTTTATTAGTCTTAATGTCAGTAATTTTATTACAATATTTCTCTAAATATTAAATAATTGCTAAAATTATCATATTGTTTATCATCTAATTTCATCATATTATCAAAAAAACTACCATTATTTTATCCTATTTTTTATTTATAGGTGTTAAACCGTACATTTGTCAACGTTGTGGGAAACGTTTCGCATTAAAAAGTTATTTATCAAAGCATGAAGAATCTACGTGTATACGATCTATTATTAAACCAAGGAAAAATTCCTAGTCTTATCATAAATTATTAATTTTTCTTTTTTTTTTTGGTTTAAGGTTCTTTTTTTTTTTGGTTAATTTTCTAAATGTTAATAAGACAATGTAAGATGAATGTTAATTTAATTAAGTTAGATTTGTAAATGAATGCCTCATATGTATCGCATGCAATACGTAAGTTATGAATAAGTTTTACATGTTTCACGTGTAAGTTTTCTCTAGTCCATTTTGGCTACGTGTAAATTGATCATCAATTTGGGCTGTGATACTTGCCGGAATTAATTTTTAATTATGTAAACATCCAACTTTACAATTTTTTCTCTACCTTTTTCGTCTTTCCCATTTACAAGAAAAAAAAAAATCATTTTATCAAATTGAATAAATCATTTTTGAAATTAATCTAAATTAAAAAAATTTCCGCATCGTTTTTTTTCTTTCTTTTTCGTTCGGTTTATATGTTTAATGAAACTGAAATCAGTCTTATTTTTCCCTTTTCCTTTATGTAAATTAATATTCTGATAGTTATTGATAAAACATAAAAAAAATCCCATTTTTCTTGTTTTCTTTTTTAAAAAAAGGAAAAAGTGTAAACAAAATGAGCTGACGGATAGCATTTTTTGATTTTTTTCTTTTTCCGGCTGTATCTTTCTTTCTGGAATAATTGAGGGAGCGTTAAATATACTCATCCGTTTATTGCTATCTGTTCACTCGTTAATATTCAAAAAAAATTTTCTTATCTTCAGTATCAATGTTACATTTGTACCGGTATTTGTTTAATAATAATAACTCATGCCTTGAATTTAAATAAATTTTTGTTTATTTTCATTCAATCCATAAATTAAATAATTGTAATTATTTTTAACACTTTGTGGATTTCGTTCTCAGAAGGGCGGGATGATAACAACGAAAACACGATCGATCACGTTGCTTTTGTTACAAACATCACAGATCATTAGAAGATTCAAGTTTAATCAGATAATCGCGGATAACAGCATCGCGGGAAATGTCTTTGATCATTAGCGATGTATGTCGATTTATCGCAAAATTTCAATTCCAGTTTAATGCAACCAGAAAGAAAAATTCAATACATCTGCCATACGAATTGATATAAAATAAATTTATGGATAATCGATATATTTTTAACCTAATTAACTCTAAATCATTGATCAAATTTAATGGATTTTAGCAAGAATAACTTTGAAAGTGCGAGATGTTTTAACTGATTTATCTCTGTCAAATACAACAAAATCCTATAATGTAAAATTCGAAATTTAATTTCACAAATATATTTATCAATTACTTCTGAATTTCTTCTTTCCTGAAATTAATTATTATAGGAAGTGTTTTCAAAAGTTTGCAACAATCATTTCACTTTTTTTTTTGTTCTTTTTATATAACAAATATTTAAAGGGGCAAAAAAAAACATGTAACGAAATGTTGAATAGTACAATTTGCATTTGCATAAACGATGAAAGCATAAAATGGATGAGGTAAAATTTTTATAGCTAATGGCAATAATGCGGTGAAAATTTAGAAAAAAATAGTTCCAAATCAAAACAATTTCTTGTGAAACAAAATATAAAATAAAATTTAGAAAAAAATTTGAGAAAAAAAGCAAAATTTCTGGCAAATTTAGGCCTTAAATTGATTTATCGCCCAATTTACAGTATCAACTTTTAGTTCACAACAACAGTGCAAAACAAATATTTCAAACAATTGATGAATTGTAGTAAAAAAAAATCTAAAAATATGTATACTTTTTCCAATTAATTAGTAAAACATAATAATTGCTTTGTTTTATTTTTTTTTAACTTTTTCTATGTTTCAAGAAATCTTAAAATGTGATGGGAAAATTGAACAATGAAATATTGAAATTTAATTACAGTAAACAATTTTTCTTTTTTTTTTGTTTCAGATTATAATCTTCGATTATAATGGAGACATCCAGCAAACATTTGATATGATGATTGATATGTTAATGATGGAATTGTAACATCGGTTGAAATGAATAATGCATGCTCGATTACTTGCAAATGAATATTATGTAATTGTATTGGTAAACCTAATTGTGGCATAGTTAGCGGAATTCCATAAGCTAACTTTTTATTTATTGCCTGAAAAAAAGCAAGAAATTAAATTAATTACAAAAACAATTTAAAGAAGAGAAGGAAAAAGGAAATTAAATGGACTAGATTTTTTTTCGAATCAATTGTACAGAAAATTTTAATTAATAAATGTTAAAAAATACATAGAATTAACAAATCACTCAATAGTATCTATGCATTCTTTGATAAAATATTCTTCAAACTATTAATTATTAGTTGTGGGAGAAACACTAGTATAATAATTATTGAGAAGATAAGAGAGAAATTAAATTAATTGCAATAATAATTTGAACAATAAAAAAAGGAGAAAATCAAATGAATTGAACTTTTGAAAAATACCTTTGAAACCGTTACATTTCAAATCATCACCTGTGAAACTATTACCCATTGGAAAAATACCCTAAAAATCCTTACCCTAGCAATAATTCCTCGAGCTAAATCAGAAAGATTAGTGAATGCTTCTTCTGGAAGGCCAAACGTTTTATCAACATCAACAAATTCCATGCGTTGAATTTGTGCTTTGCCAACAATTCGATTGCCTATGAGTTGGACAATCACTGAAGATACAGTTGTAATTCGGATATGGCCAACTTTTGTAGTGGTACCATCCAAAAAAATAAAGCCATCTATTATAAATTCAATTATGATAGTGCCTGAAATATTTACAATGATTTAAAAGTGCTTTAAAAACTCAAAAATTTTTTCCAACCCAAAATTTAAGTGCACAATTATGTTATACTATATGTTTTTGATGACGTATTTGAGATATGTATAAAATTTATAAGAAAAAAATTTTTGATTAAGTTTTGATAAATATTCGAAAATTACCGTTATTAGCAGCTTGAAATTGCACAGATGGTGCTCGGTTCGTTTTCATTGTAATATAAACTCGCTTTCCGGGATATTTTTCACGAATTTCCGGTGCAATATCACCCAAACATACACCAAAATTTAATAAAGTATCTATTGTCGTACGTCGCTTCCTACGATCATGTTGCGAATTCGTACCATTAGAAGTCGTATTGTTCGTGAGATCCTGAATTACTTATAGAAATATACCTAAAAGATATCAGAGACGAAATTCAAATATGCAACAAAGAAAAAAAACAACTTTCGAACTTTGTATATTTCTTTCCAATAGCAAATTTTAAGTTTTAAACCTTTATTTTGCTATTAAATTGAAAACTTCTGGTTAATCTAAAATAACTTGCAAATTAATTGCTCTAATTACCAATTATATCCTACTTACTAATCAGTCTACTAGTATACCTAACTCTATAGCTAATCTTAAATTTTTTTATTAAATTTAACATTGCTCTTACATACCATATTATCTTGCATTTCGAGACTCAAATCGAAATCAATATCTTCCGCTGCACATGTTAAATTTAATAAATCACCAATAACTGGTATCTCAGGACCAATTCGAAATGTAAAAATACCTTTTCTAAAAAGATTTCTTTTTTTTTATTTTCGTTTATGAAAAGGATTTTTACTCCAGTTAATTTGAAATCAACAGTTATAAATAACATATCATTTTTTTAAAATTAGAATCAAAATTTTCTCCGTCTTCTTTTTTCCAGTCATAGAATTATTCTGTAAATTTTGTTGATATAAACCAAAAAAAAAGGAATGAAAAATAAGCAACTTTTGATTACCAATAAAAATATATCAAAATATGCAATCCATATCAATTTATTACTGTAATCACATTAATTTACTACCGTAATCACCTTAATCTATCATCATCGGTACTTTTATCAGCATATACATGGAAATTATTCGAAGAAAATGGCAAACCTGTGCAAATGATAGAGTAATGTATTGAATGTATAATCACTAACAAGAAGATTAATCATTTGTCCATTGTCTGATACCGGATACTGTAATATGGGTGCCGCAAATGGTGTACTACCTTGTGCATAAATTGGACTAAACTCTCCTAAGAAATTGAGTGTTAAATGAGAATTTGCTGCGGATGAACCCAGTAAATATGTTGATAGGAATAAATCCGATGCACAGGTCTGAAACAATTCTTTCATAGTTCACCAGATTAACGTATTCATAATAAAAAGAATATTTTCATCGAACTGTCGAGATTTCTCAGTCTACTTGATGCATTATGTATATATTGCTAATATTTATGCTCTAAAAACTTTAAATAAATCCTATCTTTCATCGAAATATTATTTTGATATACTAAAAATTTAAAAAAAAAAAGTTTTTTTTTAATTTGTTTTTGGCTTATTATCTAAATTATTTTACAGTTCGGATTTCTTAAAGTTCTCAAATTTTTTAAAACAATAAAGTTATTTTATCAATAAAATTCCATACATACTTGAATACGATTCATAATACCATCAGAATAATATGATATCACTTCATTTTTCTCATAGTCGCAATTAGCACATTGATGCCATATATTATTGTTTACATTTACCAATCCAATCTGAAATAATTGTTTATTAGTTCTGTAATTTCTCAGTTAAATAAATGGGTAAGATTAGAGTAAAAGAAATAAGTAATTCAGTAAGCATATCTTTTTCTTCTTTTTTTAAATTTTATTGATTTCTTAAAATTTTGTTAATAACTTCTATCAAATTTTACTATTTTACTCACATTCCTTTTCATTCTTCGCCAACTTCCATTCTTCTGATTTTTTTGTATTTTTTTAGGAAATGTTTTTATTGTTGTTTCAGGTACTGATGATTTCTGATCGACTGTCTCTCGTAATGTAGCATTTTTCGGTAATGTATTATTACTTAAGTATTCCGATTTCGTTAACGATCTATTGGTTGGTTCATTGCTACTAATCACTTTTTGCTCTACGTTTGCTATATTTGGTACACCAGATATGAGGACTGCTTTTGTATTAAGTTTCATGTTGGGTAATGATACATTCGTGGAATGAAACCGTTTGCAAATTTCGGAATAACACTGAAATGAAAATGAAAAGTAATCAATTTAATTTGAATTAATAATATTGACAAATGAAAAATTAAGAATGGCAAAAATTGTCGGATAAGAAATATATATCTTATTTAATAGCAAGAAAGACATTTTTTCCTTCTCATTAGGCTACTGGTTAAGTAATTGCTAGGCTATTTTCTCAAATAGTCATTATTTATCTGGAAGACACTTAGGGATATGCATATTGATAATTGCATCAAACAACAAGATATTAATATTAAACTATGCACACTGGTTTAGGCCAAACAATTCAAAATAATATCACCAAAATAAAATATGACTAAAATAATTAAAGCCCAAAAAGTTTTCACATACATCTAAGGAATGTCAAAGTTCAATGAACTTTCGGGTAACAACTACTTCAAATATCATTGCCATCCCGAAGTATTGATCTAACGATTTATCCGGAATTTAATTCCTCTTTTTTAAATAAAACTATAGTTTCAAAGTTTTTATTATTATTAGAAGAACGAAAGCTTACATAATCCGGTAACTTTTTCGGTTTATTGATCAAGAAAGAAGCATATGAAATCATTTGTGTGATTGGGATCATTTGCGGTACACCAGCTAGTCGAGAATTTATTTGTTCATCAAGTAATGGTGGTATCATATTGCAAAATTTTGCCGGTAATGCTTCATAAGCTTGTGAAATAATCTTACCCTAAAAATTTCCAAACTTAGAAATTAAATTATTCATGCAAAGAAAATAACGGGAATTCCCAAAAAAAATTTTTTCTTATTATCCATTTGCTATTAGCTGAAAAGCAATTTCAGGTCCTTTGAAAAATAACAAAAAACTGATAAAAGCGTTTGAAATTCAACAACTAAGTTTCAGTCAGATTAATTAATTAAAAGGAGAAATCTTGATTGTTCGTATGCCAAGAAATTACATTGCAACATTTTGTAAAATGTGCCGAAAATTTTTTCCATTTAAAAAATGATAGCAAATTAATGTAAGCATTTAAAAATTCAACAATTAAGTTTCGATCAACTCAATGAATAAATAAATTAATTAGTTGCATAAGTAAGTCAGTTTTTTCTTCTGTTATATTAATAAAAAAATTTTTCATTTGATATTTTCTGCCATTATAATATATTTTCATTAAAAAAAAACATGCCTAGTTATTGTTAATTCAAAATTTTATATTTTATTTTAGCTGTAAAGAATTACATTACCCGGAAATTATTATTGATAATTTCACCAATTAGGCCACCATTAACAATATAAATATTTAAATATCCAAGCATCAAAGAACATTTAGTCATACGAATGTAAGCAGCACCATTATTAGGATTACGCTCAATTGCTATTTGTAATGATATCGATATCTGTAATCACTCTTTTACTTTTTCGAGATTTGATAAAATTATCGGAAAAAATTTCAAACTTTTCCAGTGAATGTTCGAAAAGAAAAAAAAATTCAACAAATTAATAGATTAATAGATGTGGAAAAAAGAAAAAAAAAACCTGTCTAGCATCAATGCATAATGTTCCACAAAGTGGTAAAGGCAATAGAACAATGACTTGTCCGCTAAGTTGTCCGCTCAAACTGGAATTGGAATAAATGAAATAGTGAAATTTAATCAAATTTCGGCGGAAAAAAGAGTTGCGAGACTTTCAATAAAATTATCAAATAAAAGAATAAATAAAATGAATGATGATGCAATAATTAGTTAGAATTTAAATTCAAAAAGAAAAAATTAATAATTTGATTTTTAAGCCGAAAACTCTAATCGGATTAAAATTGCAAAAAATTCATTTCCCAGAAGTATACAATTATTTAATTATCAATAGAATAGCTTATGAATAGATCAATCTAAAATGTACATTTATCGTACTACACTGAATTCCTATCACAATTGGGTTATGTTAGTCTTCGTAAATTATTCCTCTTAATTTAGTGAAACACTAAATAAAGGAAAAGCCAAAAACTTTCATGTAAAGAAGCCTGGCATCATGCATAATAGATAAGCTTAGCATTTGAAATCTGATCAGAAATTGTTGATTATCGGATTTCGAGCAGGTAGTAATTAGTAACAATGATTAAAGGTTTAATGCATTGTGAAGTGTTAGAATGAGTAATGAAGATTTGATCTTTCCGAATCCAAAATTCTTTCCTTTTAATTCCATTCCTATTTCGATTTTAACTTTTTAAGAAATTACAAAAGAATGAGATAACCTTAAGTCAAAATTTTGAATATTGATTGCAATTTCATTATGTGATATTGGAAATAATGCGACACGCCGAGCGCATTGATAATTTGTTACTATTATATTTGTAAGGTATGCACATCCATTAACCTAAAAAATTATTTATATTAATAATTTAAAATTATAAAGAAGATCTTATTAATATACAATAAAAAAATCAAGTAGCTTCATAACTTAAAATTTTTATTTCCATCCATAATTTAGAATGAAGAGGAAATAATATCAAAATTGGACTAATTAAAGAAAAGCACAAATTCATGCAACATTATTATCTATCTTAATGAGGAAAAGCACAATTAGTTTATTGTTAAGCTAATTTGCAGAAGTTGTTCCGATTCAAAATTGAAATATAATGCAAATTAAGTTTCGAAAATAAAATTGGTCATCAAAAATATTCATGTTTGCTTTATCAGTAACAAAGTACTTAATGAAATATTAAAAAATATATTTCATTAAAAGTTAACCGTGTTTAAAATGTAAATCAAACTAAACAAAAAAAAAAAGTGAAATATTGGCGTACTTCCGGAAGGCATTGAGTGAACGATGGTATTCGAACATTCCGTATTTCTTGACTAAGCATTTGCGCAATTATCGAACTGCCATAGCGAAATGCATTCCTATTGAACCGTATTTTAAAACCCGGATAGCCGATATGTCCATAAGATCGTAAAACAGGATTGAAATCGGTTGAATTCACTCTGTAAAAATAAGAGAGAAAATTTAAGGAGATAACAAAAAATAAATTTAAATTGCTTATAATAATTTTTATTCATAAAGCATTTATTTGAAGTTGTCGGTAAAAGGAAAATTTTGGATTAAATAAATAAATATCAAATGCAATACAAGTACTTGAATAATTAATCTGAATATCTGAAAAAGAATAGTCAAGCTATTTTAGATTAAACGAATAAAAATGACAAAAATGATTGCGATATGATTTATTTTGCTTTAAAAATTCATAAAAAGCTAATAGTTTACCGTGACATAGTTTCATGATTTCCGCATTGTAAAAATGATGGCAATGGCCTGCCAGGTGAATTCTGATGCAATATGGCATTAATAATTACCGGATATGATGAGAATATTATCAGAAATAGTGATATCTAAAATGTTTTTTGGACAGAATTATCATTGTTTATTCTTTAGTAGTTGAAAAAGAGAATTTTGGGAAGTGGAAATATAAAGGATGGAAAAAAGAAATACAAAAATAATTTCAGGAAATATTCAAGCAGATTACATTTTGAAATTTACAAAATTATTGAATTTCATCTGAAATAAATATTGCCAAATTATTCTTTTTAGGTTTTAGATAATTCAAATAACACTTACCAAAATATTCATAATTCATACGTTACTTTTTATTGAATTCAAATGACAAGTATTTTTCTGCAAAGAGATAAATTTGAAACATTTAAATTTTAAGATAGATTTTTGTTCATATTTCATTTTGACATGATTTGGCAAATCTAATCTTTCCTTATTGATGGAGATTTCTTTTTTTCTTCTTTTTTTTTTTGGAAAAAATAAAAAAATAATATAAAAAAAAAATCTGTCATATAATACAAACAAATTTTTGAGCAATTTTAATTTAGCACAAAAGTATTAGTTGGCATTTTGCATTTGCATAAACTTCAAATAACAAATATATCAGAATAACAACATTAAACAACAATAACAACAACAACAACGACAACAACAACAACAATAGCAACAATAAACAATAAATTTATGAAAAAATGGCAGTAATGATTTTCAATGGTATAATAAGAAATGTTCCTAATTTCGATGGATGGAATCAATGGTAGGTGTCAAGAAGGTAATATGACAATATGTTGCTACTAATCTATGAAATGTTTACTTTCGAAGAGAATGGAAAGAAAAGAATGTTTAATATTGAATGAATTGCAAGAATTATTTTAATTCATTAAATAATTTCGAATAAATGATTAGAGAATTTCAAAGGAAATATGAATTTCTTTAACACTTTGCTTCAATTCATAATCATAATTCAAAAAAGAAATATCTTAATTTATCAAACATGAATTAAAATTTAAACCAAAATTTATACGTAATTTTGCTTTGTTAATTTTTTACAAAAATGTTTATTTAATTTCAAATATTTAATTTCCTAATAAAATTATTTTATTTTTTGGTTTAACATTTCCTTGTAATGATGAAAAATTTTATAGGATTAAAATTTAACAAGTTGAAAACGTTTAAGTTTAATCAAACATAATGAACAGAATTAGTTAATTAACCTAGAAAATAAGATAATTAATTTCGGAAAACTGAATTATTTTATTGACGAATTTTTTTATGCTTTATTCGTAATTTGATCAAAAATATTTTTTAGAATGAAAAATTCATTTGCATTTTTCGAGAAGCATTCAATTCCTTGACAAATAATAAATATTGCAAAGATCGAAATGCGATCATTGAGCCAACAGTTGATGATCCGGAAAACGACGAAATGAATGATTCAACTAATCCGATTAAAGAAAGATAAACTGACAAATTTTAGAAATGCTAACAATACTTACCTATTTGCATAAATTATGGTTAAATTGATTTCTCCTCTAGTTTTCTCCTTGTAATGTCCATTTCCCATCTCACCCTTTTCTTCCTTAACTCGGGAAACGGGTTTTCAACGTTGCAATATAGGTTGTCAACAAAAGATGATGATAATTTTATCTGATACAATTTCGAAAGGATAATTTCAAGGACAATTGAAAATAATCCGTTTAACTTTTACTTGTTGACATTAAAAATAACGAGCAACAAATGATAATATTTATATGGTAATGAAATTAATAAATTATAAAAACAAATCTTATTAATTGGCTTTTGTTTTTTACCATTTGAAAAGTAAGAACATACAAAATCATAATTATCTTATTATAAATCCGATAAATTTTTTTATATGAATTTTTTAAAAAAAACGACTTTTTACAACACATATGTATGAAAAATAAATTGAATAATGCTAATTTCAAAGTTAAATGATATTCGCGATATTAGTAATAAAAATTGATTTTCACTTTTTATGTCCTAAAAATTTCTTTTACAATACAAAACTATTCGAGTAAATATCATTAAAAAAGCGATTAATTCAAATAATCATGATTTTGCAATACAAATAATTTCAATGCATAGATAATGATGACCCTGACATCGTTATACTATAAGATCGAAACATGATAGTATACCTATATATATAGTTATTTATTTTTCGTCTATTTATTTATTGAATTAATTTTTAAATCTAATATAAATTCTACATATATATATATATATATATATATATATATATATATATAGTATATGCAAAAATGTATTTACAATAATTGTTAAACTGATTTACAACTCTAATAAAATGGATTTAATCATAGTGAGAAACAAGATTAATTAAATTTAAACTTATTGCTACCCATGGAAAGTCTGAAAAATAAAAATTTTGCTCAAACGAGTCTGAAAAAAGCTTGGGTAAAACATTATTTTTCTTCAAGTTTACTTGTACATATATATATATGTCAAAAACATTTCGATATTTGTAAAAGAGATATTAATTTTAGGTATGCGAAAAAAAGTTATTGAAATATAAGAAGAAAATGAAATTTGAAAAGAACGTTGCAAAAATAAATAAGTAAAAATTGAAATTTTATTAGCAATTTTTTTATTAAAATAGATATATCTATAGCCTAACTTTTAAGCAACAGAATTCTAAAAAAAGTAGGAATAAAAGAGTAAAAAATAAAATTTTGCTAACAATTTTACTAAAACATAAATTTGTTATCTGATTTTTATGTACTAAAATTAAAAAGAAATACAATAAATCAAGTAGTAATTAAACGATGAACTTAAATTGTAAATAAATGAACAATTACTTGTATAAATATATATAAATTAGATAATAAAATTAATGAATATAATGTTGAAAAGTTTTTTGCTAATTAAGCAATATATAAATTGTCAATTCATCATATCACCAATAAACTTGTTTTAAAGGAATATTGCAAAAGTAAAGGTGTAAATATTTGCTCCATAAAAGAAACAGTGTGAAATTTCATCAAATTGATATCATTGGAATGAAAAGAAGGAAATTATGCGAAACAATGCGCTGTTTCTTTGAAATTGAAATTTCAACTTGATAGCATTTATCGGTTAGATGTATGAAGATGGTAAAAGAATGAAAGAAAATCTACCACCTTTCACTTACCCGGTTGTCCCATTCCTCCGTATACCCATATCTCTTCTACTTCTTCCACTTCCACTCTCTCCCCCGTTTTCCCGTCGTTCATCCCGAAACAGACAAGGTCATTTAAATTCAATTATACAAATATTTTACATTACACCATAGACAATTCATACAATCTTTCTCTTTTTTTTTTTTCTTTTTTTTTTTATCTCATTTTGTAGATAGAAATTAATTGAATATCGTTTATTTTGTGGCAAGAAAATAGTAGTAGCCTTATCCAAACATTTATATTTGTAATGATAATTAGCCATTTTAGATGCATGACTTTTGATCTATTCCATTCAATCAAATTATATTTTCATTGAAAAAAAATTTTTTAAAAAAAGCAATTGATTGAATATTTCAAAATTTACTGGAATTATCTCTCTAATTAATAACTGCTAAAAGCACTTCTTTTATTTTAATTTTAACATTTTTCCCGAAATTATAATTCATTACTTCGATTAATTGTTTGGTTATTTCGGAATTTATTCTATTAATGAACAATTAAATCATTTTTGTTATTTATCTGCTTTCTTTTTTACTGATTATCTGTGAGAACGTTTACTGATTGCTTAAATGGTAACATTTGTTACTTTTTCACTTAAATATTTAATGCTCATTCAATTTAATCTGATTTTTGTTTTTCACCACCTGTTACTTGTCATTTACTTACCTGCTATTTACTTATTTTATTTGCTTATCATAAGTGATTCGTTTTCATTCTCAATCATAATTACATTAGTTAAATCATTGCATTTTAAACAGATATTTGGGTCAAATTTTGAAATTTATAAACTTCAACAAAAACTAAATCTAAACCTGTCTACATACTACGATTATTATGGTACTGTAGCAATATAGTAGCAATAATAATAAATCACTAATGAAAGTAATAAATATTAAAAGAAGCAGACCATTGGATAAGTAAAACTTCATCTTATCTACTTCAATAAAAAAAAATATCCACGAAATATCTATCAATTATTACTTCATTTTACAATTTTCAATGCGAAATTAGATAACAATTATGTACTGATCATGGACAATTTGTCATTATTTTGGCTAAAGAATTTAACAGATGATAAGATCAGTTAAAAATCATAGCTCCAAAACATTAGTGAATAAATTTAAAGGTGTTTATACTCTCGGCTGAACAGCACACATATGTGTAGAACTAACGTACTTCAACTTCCAATCCTAAGTGATATTATCCTTTGACTAATTTATCAGAAGCTTTCAAAAGAAGGTCAGTTTTACTTTGATAACACCCATTTTATTAGTATTTGACAGCTTCTTGTTTGTATATTTGATTTTGTATATACCATTACCACAATCCTTCGTCGAAGACTTATGGAAACGATCAACTATCAATTAACTAAGAAGCTTTTAGTCTTTCCTCCAATCGATGAACTGTCTCTTCCCCAACTTTATATTAGTGATTCCATTAACACCACAACTATTAGGATATATCACAGCGTTGTAGCAAAGAGCACTGACAAAACTTGTTCCTTCCCTGCATTACTTGCTATGGTTTACATCTTCTCTATCTCACTATATTTGAATTCAACCGTGACCTCGTCGAATTCATAAAAACTTGTCGTGAAAACGATGCGTGCTCACAGACAAAGACTGACTGCTACTTCGATCCTTTGAAAAAAAATATTGCTTGAAGCTTCCAAATTATTTTGAATACATCCAGATTTACTTTTTAGAATAAATCGAATTAATACACATAAATCATAAAAAAAAGAGACTAACAGATATGCATAAAAGGGGCAATATAAAAATGCATTCGTATCAATCTAATCAGATTTGAATAAAAATGATGAAACGAAAAGGATAAAACAGAACAAATCACCCAAGTCAGCTAGAGTCACCATTAAAATTTCAGGTGAAAATGATAAAATCAAGCTAATCCAGAAATACTTCAGAAATACCAAAGCTTAGGTCAGATCGGTTGGTTTCAGAATTTGGGATTTGACCTCCCGGTGGAACTTCGAGAACTGCATTGAAATGAAATAATTATGAACAAGACACGAGAAAATCAATTCGTTTTCAAAGAAAAACAACTAAGATATCAAAAGGATTAAAAATTATTTGTGAATCACTTCTGAATACAATTGTCCATACTTCTGAAAAATCTTTGCAAATGTTCTATTCCATCATTCAGATCCGTTGAGTTATATAGTCGAGGTTGAATCCATGATGGAAGATCCTAGAAAACGAAGAACTGTTGCCATATAAACACTATCTAGTATTATTGAGTGGTACTATATTTAATAAATAAAGGAAACAATTATTTGAGTTCCTGTTTTTAGAACTACTTGGACCTTACTACTTAAATACGAACTCCTCATTAAGCTGAATATTGCATAAGTGCTTCCATAAAATATATAAATATCGGGATCGTACCATGCATTCCTCAGTCTCTCCAATTACGGTTTCTTTCCAACATGGGATAGCCGAAACTCGATGAATCATTGACATGTAATTTTTTCAAAAATAGATGAAAACCGGAAATTGCTTACTTTTGTAACTCGTTCACTTTTGTACCGTAAATCAATCAACACAATTGCTGCGTAATCGTTACGATGGCGGATTACACGACCAATGGATTGATTGATAGCATGCATGCATTTCGCTTCATAATACTCAGCACCACTCCTTGGACCAAATTCACTTTGCATAAACTAAATTTCAAGTTATTAATTCATCAGAATCTGACACGACCAAAACATTCATTGATAAAGGATCACAGTCTCAAATCCATATTTTTTTCACAGTAAAAATGCACCATTCCAGCTTCACACTTACCAATTAGTCAAACTATATAGTTTTCGGGATATGTCGAACGAAAATCTGTCACTTGCCTCATTGAACTCTATGCTCTCAACTAAACTTCACTTTACTCTTCATCTTATCCCCAAATTCGTACGTTACTTGACATGTATCATCTCATACCAGCTATATAAAATTATAAAAAGTACTTTCAATTTCTCTTTTACAACAACATCCTCGTTATTCATAAACGGCAATCCAATGACAACAACCGTACGCCCCAATTCATCCGAAAAATTAATTCCTGAAAATGTGACATGGCTATCCCCAACAAACATACTATGTTCTTTGTAGGATCAATTGCTTGAGTTGAAAATGCTAATATAACGTTAATTTCTGGATTATTTATAAAACAAAGTATAACAGAAAGTTAATACTCCAAAAATCGAACAACTACGAAAGCGTTTTTTTTTTCGTAGATTTTTTTTAAAATTATGGATAAAAAATCCATAATCCAACTAAAAACAGAGACGTCTTAACGTCAGTTTGTAAATCTGTGCTTTATAAAGTGACGTTAAGACGTCGCTTTAGATTTTAATCAGAAGGAAATCATTCAGGTAGACAAAATAAATAATATAAAAACAAACCTTCACTTAATTTTCCGCCAACTACAGCTAACAATAAAGCACCTCTTACGGTTCGAGCTGACTTCGCAAATTCATTAAACAAGGTAGGCAAAGTGTTTCGCCGTTCAATGAACAATGGTTTAACCTTCTGTAACTTTAAATCGTTCTAAAGAAAATCTAAATTTGAATCCCAGAGATCATGAATGATTTGAAAGATAACATAACATAGCAGTCAGTAACTTCAAAAGGGAATCAAGATCACTTTTTTTACTCCTGTGACAGAAAAGTGTATTTCATTACCCGCAAATGATTCATAGGAACTTTTTTAATAAATTCTTCCAGATAGCCATAGCTGGGGAAGAATACGATCATCCCATTTGGAACTGCTCCGGCAATCCGTGCTAATATCATCACCAAAAGGTTCAGGATTGTTTGGGTTTCCCGTTTACCGTGTGTGAATATCAATTTTGTATCAGATACACTTGCTGCAAAATTATTTAAATTACGTTTTTTTTCCTCTTAATGTTTTCACTTTCCTTCCACTATGCAGAAAAGAAGAAAGGAAAATTAAAAAGATGTAAAATCTGATTTAGTTCCGCATACAATACAGCAATAAGTACTGGAAAAAAATCACTGAGTTCCAAGAGCACTATAAAGTCAACCCTTCAGCACTATTAACTCTTTAGTGTTTAAATAGTCAAAACTCTTTATTGTCGCATACTAAAAGGAAGGAAACTGAACAGCTAAATTCCACTGATTTTGGGAGTCTTTTTCTTTAAACTGGAACTAAATTTTATAACCGACTGGATAATAATGCCCAACCTGCATTTACAACTACATTTTCACAATATATACATAAATGTAAATAAATAAATAAATAAAGTATACATATACTAAAAGAAAAAGCAAACTTATTGTTACAGCTAATAACTGATGCGACTTTATCACATGTCCAAAAGAACGACGGATAAGATCCTTGTTTGGATCAACCTAAAAATTTCGAACACAACATTTGATTAAAATTCAAATACAACAAATCAAGGAATGAATCGTTTCATAGAAAACAACAAATGATTTATTTCCAAATGTGCAAACCCTTTCCCGCAACAAAATCAACGAACTTTGCAACACATAGTGAGTGAGCGTATTAATGTTTCTGATGGTTCCATAGTACCACCAAGCAATATCAAAGATCTGCATTGTTTAATTATGTCACTGAGTTGAGAAGCTGGATTGATAAGATAATAACTTATTCTGCAAATCATCAAAATGAAATTTTTTATTAAGTGGTAATTCATCAATGAAATGTCAGATTATAAGTTTGACTATAAAAGTACCATCTAATAAGTCTGACTAATAGATGAAAAAAAAGTGACAGTTTGGTAATTAACAGGTAAGGTTGTTTGAAAAAGTGAATTACGATGAAGTCAATCTAACGAAAAGTACATAACTAGACATAGTCACGATAATGGACTGGTGATAAAGCAGAACTCTGAAGACATAACGTTTAAAGAGATATTATTCAGGGATGCAGTAATTCTGCAAAATTAAAGAACAGTAGAGAATGAAGACTAAGGACTGAATAATCAAGATCAAGAGAATGACATAACCAAAAAAGAAGAAAATCATTACTTGGCCTCATCTTTCCCAGAGGAACATTCTATTATTAATCTGCCATCCTTGTAGTTCAACATTAGCATTTGCAAAAATTGCTGGAATGCACATAGTGCTGATGCCACTGTTCGCTCCTGAACTAACGATGATGATGTGCATTGACTAGTTGAACACCCTAAATTTCCTTCCGTGAAAATTAATTGATTACAAAAACGAATATTTAGCGAACTTATTAAATATTTCTCAAAACCATCAAGAAAATTTTTACTATCTAAATAACACTGGTGGTACGCAATATACAGCCAATGTTATGGAGGTCGTAAAAATATGAAAATTTGGAAATTATCCAAGTCAAAATGTGGAAATATCAACAATGTCAGCTATTTCCAGACTTTTATCACGTATGCACATCCATATTTTAAAAAATCAGTCAAACGCTTGCATCATATCAATATGAAATGAACTTCAACGAACCAGATGTGAAAACGCTTTGAGATTCATTCGATGAATCCGTTGTGCGAAGTAAATGTTCTACCGAAAATTTATAAGCAGAATCAACTTTTTTATTATGCTCTCCATCCAGACGTTTCGAAAACTTGCTTAACTTCATGATTAAATGTGATTGTTCAATATATTTCAACAAAATATCCAACTTGTACTGTGCAAGATAAGCCTAAAAAGATAGTAATGAAAAGTAAAAGAAAATTAAAACTGATTTTCATTAACAGAAGAACAAATTCTTACTTTACCCGCAAATGTCGTCATTGTTTCGACATAATTTTTATTTTTATCTGATGCGTGATTCATATACGTCAATAATAGATTCACAAAAGTCGATAACTGCCGCAGATATTTTTTATGCACCGGTGTAAGCCGATTTTGAAAACGACTTAGATAGATACTGAAAAATAAGTAACATGTAAATTATGTGATTGCGAACAAAATTAATTCTTGAGGTGGACGAAACAAAGTAAAAACTTTCCGACAAAGGCTTGAAAAAAATGACTTGAAAATAACTGCTTTCACATACCATGCTAAGATAAACTCTACGCACAAAGTAAATTGTTGGTTTTATCAACTTTTAAAGTAATGTGTTAAGATAATATCACTACTACGTCCGGTAATCCATGAGAAATCACGGATAATTTCACTTACTCTAACACTGAAAGCACAGATTTCAGTTCCTTTGCGTGTAGCGTAACGAAATGTGAACTAGTAATTGTTTCCAACAAATTATGAGCTTCATCAATAACGACAACGTTACCATTCAATTCAATCCCCCAGGCTTTTCGAGCTTCTTCTTGAAACAAAATCTGCAAAATTATTGCTAAAACTACCTGCAATTTAAATATCACCATCTAAAATCTATTCAGAATTGTCACACCATCTTTTTAAGAACATAATTTTAGAGTATGCCAAATAAGAAATTTTTCAATGTTCTGAAATTTATACTACAGAGCACTAAGCATAAACTGACGCTGGAAAACCCATATTTCGTATCACTCTTCAACAAGCAGTAGCTCAGCACTGTCATTCACACTTTCTTATTTTTATGAGAATGTAATACATTCACACTTACAGTTCGTAGAGAATAACTGAGCGCTGACGTTATGTTTACAGACCGCAATATATTTCAAAAAAAAAAAAGTCTCCCAAGAGATTAACCTGATATGGGAGCAGCACCAGCTGTGAATAAGCTACCGCCTTGCGTGACGCAAAATATGGACAACCACATATTTTTTTGCTATAATCAATTAACTGTGGCGTATTGGACAATTTTGATGCAAGTATTTGATCACAAAGATCCTCGATTGCATCGCTTCTTGCAAATGGACAACTTCCTTTACATGCTTTTGCTACATACTGCAATTTGTTTTCCTGTCAGAAATTCCAACTCTTAAACATTCCAAATAATCTCGAACATAAAATATACCTGATATACACCAAATAAGATAGCCGCCTTTAAAGAATATAAATACTTAGTTTTCTCGTAATACCTGATATGTTAATTGGAACTGACGGTCATATCAGCAACTTCATAAGGCTTTTAACGTGAAGAGAAATCAATATTACAACATCAAAAGTTATGCAATTACACTGATCAATGATGCTGGATGATAACGCATTAATAAATTTAAAACGTACTAGCACCCGGATAAGTAGAAAGAATATACGGTATAATCTGACTTTCAGGCGCAAGGAACGATTACGTAGGTCTGCACAATCGTATTTACCATTCGGACGCAAGTTAAAATGAATAATCATAGTAATGCATATACGGAATTAATCGACTCTATAAGTCAAATTGTGATTAGAAAGAAAAAAAACACTTTGTCATCGTCATCTTTCTGGCGTTTTTCCGAAGCTTTGTTATCACGCAATTCATTGCATCGTTCTGTCATAAGACTCGTTTTCTGTAAAGCACGAACCGATTCGTTGATGCATAAGTGTTGCCTCGATCCCAGCGTTACCACTCTTGGTTGAAATCTGGAAAACAATTTATAATAATATTCGAAAATTATTGTATAAAAAGTACCTATTTCTACAGCAATTCTTTTTAAGTACAACAGTTTATGTTTCTCGAAATGTATTAATGATATGAGTGGTATGTAATTTAAGTCACAAATACGATATATGCATTTCAAAATAAAAAAGAAACTAAATAACCGTGTTTTTGTAATTTCCTCGGCAAATTGTAACAACTGAGAATGTGTTCGCGTAGCATAAATTATTTTTGTACAGGTTGGAGTTGGCTCTTCTACAGTCTTCTTTGCAAGTTGATCATTTGTAAAATCTTCATCCAGTATCTAAACAAACAACATTATTGAGTTACCAAGCTTCTTCACCATTCGGTATATTCCATCTCTAATAAGAATGGCATTACTGTCTTATCAATGAATTGACATAATCCGATCAATCAAATTTGAGTAATCCATACAGTACAAATTGATAATTCTCCTCGAAGAGTTTTGCAAAATTGCCGGTAAGTTAATCCGATGTTCAGGAAAAGTATTATTTCTTGGTTTCAGCATCTTCCAGGAAACAAATTAATATAACCCACATCATCGATTTCGTCATTATTTTCTTCCTTAATATCTTGATCACTCAGTAATTTCCGTTTCCGCTCAACCGTTAAGTTTCGCAATGCTTTTTGAATGCGCTCCTCTATTTTCTGATTGTTTTCAAGCTGATTGAAAAGTTCCTTCGCATCCTCAACAGCTTTAACTTTCTTGATATGAGCGTTCAACCAATCATCTTCATCTGCAATTCATGCTATTGAGCTGTATTTAATCATCAAATTCATTTTATTTACATTAAATTATTCGTGATCTTACTGAAACCCAGATCAATATATGCAGCAAATGGCTGAATTATCTCAAGCTTATTTTTCTTTTTAATTTGACAAAACGATGAACATTCTCAATTAAAATTTCCCTTTTTCTAGATTTTAACAAATTCTCTAGTAACTAAGCAATCATAGTAAAACAATACGAACACAAGATGGATTCCTAGTTAATGTTAAATAAGGATGTATATAAAGATACTATTTAATTCTCCCCATCAATATGCATAACTGTTCAAATCAAAAAATTTTTTCTTTTCTTCTTTCTCAACGGAAAAAAAATTCCACTTTCGAAGTAACCAAAAAATCATGCTGTGAGAGAGATAGATACATAAATTGATAAAACGATATTGCATGTTGATAAAAGAAATATCTTCACGGCTAACATAACAATAATCTGCTTCTATATGAAACACCATGAAATCAAAATAAATTAATTATAATTTAGCTTATCATGACTATATACCTTTTCCAACTTCTTCAACTGCTTTCAATTGTTCCTCGAGATTTCTCTTCCTCTCCATTTCAAATCTCTCAAGCCAACTAAGCGTTGCACAAATGATACTCATCGATTTTCCCGTACCTGTGGGTGATTCCAATATTCCAATTTTCTCTTCATTAATACACGAAGTAATACTTCGCATTAATGATATCTGAATATCATATGGTTCGAATGGAAAGGAAAATTCTGTCATACCTAAAAAAGATTCATTGGAAGATGATATCATTTTATTCAATAAACACTAAACAAAAAAACCTTTTCAAATAATAACACAACAAATATTCATAATAGATTAATATTTAAAAAGATATTTTAAATATACACATCAATAAAATACATATAAACTTATTGAAATTAACATTAAGAAGTTTCTACTCAGAATTTTAGAAGTTGAATGGTAAAAAAAAAAAAAAAAAAAACAAAGCATTTCGAAAACATTTCCAATACTAAATATGAATTTCTGATAATTTTTGCTAATTTAAACTATCATTTATTCCTTATCATTTCTAAAACTTTCTCAGAAGTAAATTTATCACATATGTAATTGTACATGATGTTGGAAATAAAAAATTAAAATTTTGAGAAGAAAAATGTGAAGAAAAAGAAAGAATCGTTATTTACATCATACAAATCATAATTAATACTGGAAAGTTTACTTTAACTTAAATTTGCTTAGCTTAACTTCAAATTTAAAAACTAAGACTTAAATTTAGAATTAAATTTTAATACAAATGCAAATTACAAATGTTGGAAGAGCTATTATATATTTGAAATTATTATTCCCGCAAAAAATATGTAAGACATAGAGGGAAAAATCAAATGATTATTGGTTAATTCAAATATTTTCTATCTCTTCTTTCTAACCACTCTTCCTGACAATCGGTTTACCCTTTTACCCTTTATGTCGTATCTTTTGCATCTTCCCCATTCATGTGAAGAATGATCTCAACAGCAAAAATTGTATATTTAGTGCTAGAAATATTCTAACTCCAATTAATACCGGGTTTTCCGGATCAGTTTATATTCATAAACCAAATTTATAGGAATCCTTGCTAATTTTTCCATTTATCTATCATAACATTCTTAATCTTTAATTCATATTATTCAAATCTTTGATACATTTCATCTACGGACTGTTTCGAAAACTATCCTATCCATCGTGTAAAATACTAAAACTTATTTGACAACCCGGACGAATATGTATAGTTCATTAATACGATTCATATTACTCGAAATTTTAACAAATAATTTAAAATATGGAAACTCTCGTATCATATCCCTCCTCTGATACTATTATGCAGAAAGTGTCCGACTTTTGTTATAAGATTCAGAAATTTCGGAACATTTCGGATGTACACACTGACTACATTTTATCATATATACACGTAGGTATGTCTACAACTACAAATATTTCTATAAAAAATTAATAACCATAAAATAATTCAACCTATCTAAATTGCATACTAAATTTCAGGCAAAGAAAAGCACCATTTCAACAAGATAAAAAAAAAGGCACAATTTTAATGAATTGGATAAGCACAAATCATAAGAATTAGCAGCTATGCTATTACTAATAAAATAACAATTACGTAATGAGACAAAGAATTATCCAATCAGAGATTGCTGTTACGGAAGAGAGATAACAGTATTCTGAAAGTAATAAAATAATGGCACAGAATGCAACTAACAAATTGAAAAAACTATCAAAAAAAAAAAAACAAACATACGAATTACAACTAAAGCAAAATATTTCTATCAAGAAACTAATAATGTTGCCAGTTGATATATGACGGATTCTAAAAAAAAAAGAGAAAGCTTCTCGAAATAAAGAGAGAAGAAGAATGAATAAATCTCATTCTCATTTAACCCTACTATCGAGAAAAAAAACTGAGAAATTAGAGAGGAAGTATGGGATCAAACATCTTTGGTTAGAAAAACTGGACTAGGTAACTGGAAACTGAAGTATATACTAAAATTATGCATGAATCACTGGATATAAATGTACACAAGATATCTACGTATAATTCTAATCATCATTCTGTTTTGAAGCTTGCTCGTTAGGCTAACATCTAGCCTAAAAGCAATTTTAAATGAATGGTAGCAATGGAAACAATGTTAAACACGCTAAATTTCGAACTGATTTGAGTGAGGATCAAATACCTTCTGAAGGAATAGCATTTTTAAGTTCATGAAACGAAGATATCCATTAAAGCTTTTATTAGATAATGAGCTGTGCCATATTCACCGGCTGGAGCCGAATCGTAGAAATGCTGACACATTCCTTGCGCACCATCACAGCGCTTCCCCGAACCGCAACATTCCATTACGATTGTTTCCATTTGCTTCTGTCAAAATAAGATTATATATTATCAGGATTACCATTGTCATGAAAACGTATTATCAGAATTACCAGTCATTCTCAGTGTAACGCGCCAAGAAAAATATACCAGAAAGACTCACATTATCAGTAATCAAATTATTCTTTATAATGAACGAAAAGGGTTCCTTGTTTAAATGATAAAAATTTCGTTTAAAAAAGGGGAAAAAAATCCTTTAAGTGTAAAATTAAGCAAATGAAATAATTATCGAGAATTTATTGAAGGGAATGGTTTCATTGCTAATATTTAAAGGCTTATGTTTATCTTTGAGAGTTCGTGCTAATATTTGAAAGCTAATATTTAGTATTTAAAACTCTCTAATAGTACTGGAAAGCGTGTTGCAAACCATCAAATCATTTCTCAGTAGGTGAGTAATTCATTATAAGGAACAATATGCGTTAAACCGAATGACAACAACAAAGTGCAACAAAGTTATTTCAATACAGAATAAAAATTCAAGTCAAAAATTATAATGAAATTTCAAAATTTTTCACCGTATAAATTAGGATTAATTTAATGGTTTTAATGAAATGATAAACTAACATTATGTTCAACAAACAGTGCATTCGCTCTATGGACCACAGAATCTACTACAAACGATTGATCATTGGGTATTTTTGGATTGTCCATTTTTAACAAGGTATTCAATCTGCTTAAAAGCGACAAAGCTTCTATTATAATTTCACGATATTCCGGTTCTGCTATCTAAAATATTTTTTATTTTGGAAAACTTTGGAAAAGCAGTAGAAATAAACTTACTATTCTAGCATATCCATGCTAAGCAACTCCACTTAGCTGTTCAACTGACATAACATTTTTATCACTGATCACTAACAAAACATACAGATTCGCTCTAAATCTTAACACTCCTAGATTTTTGCTTTATTGAATTTTTTGGTGTTAAATAATTTTTGTCTTTCCAGTACATAAAAGTCTTACCATTATGAAACACACAAGTCACTATTCTTCCAAAGTAGGCCTTTACTTTTACTACTCGGAAATACTCAAAACAGTAAGCCAAATCAAAATTTAGCAAACCTGATTTAGTACTTCCTCAACTTGCAACGCAAATTTGATTTCTCTACGTGTCATCTGGAATTGGTAAAAAGTACATAGACGCAAAGTGTTTTCATTTTAATTCATTTAACCACCTTAGCTTGCCAATCTCTCGGTGATTATGACCGTTTGATCTATGAAAATCAAGATAACTTCATGAAATTTCTGATAGCTCTCTACTTTCAACAGTTACCATCCCCATATCATGACGCTAACGTATTCAAGCTGGATTTTGATCATAATAAATAGTGGTAAAAAAATCAAATACTTTTTGCTGATGAAGATTATAATTTAGAAATCATCAAACCTCCTGTGTGACACCCCAATGTAAAACAATATGATTGATTGATAGACCACGAGGAAAACGTCGTACAGTATCCCACAACATCTATAAGGAACTAAATCGTTACCAGTAAAAGGAAAAACTTAGCATGCATAATAAATAAGAACACATGTTACAAATAAAAGCGAATTGTACCAAGAAGCATATATCCTATGCGTTTTATCGATTCATTTTTAACAATTCGACGGTATAAAAATTTTCTTCATGAGTTGGAACTGTGTATATCATTTAAAAGAAAAACATTCAAACATACCGCATAGAAATCAAGTGGAACTCTATTTAAAGCTCCATCAATTCGACGATGTCTTAGCCAAATGCCAAACTGAAAGCTTTCGGCTTCCTCAACATCTGGTTCTTCAGGATCAGTTGAAGCTAATATATTCGTATCAACATTTATACTGCTATCACACATCGATCTTCGTGACTACAATTATATCCGTCAAAAGAGATCAGTGATGTATAGGCATAGGAATAAACAATTAAAATTATTCATTGAAATTCCGTAAAATCTAAAATAATGTTTCGAAATAAATTAATGAAATGTGAAAATTACTTTCCGTTCCTCGATTTGTTTTCTAATAGAACCCATACCACTACGTTGCTCTCTGGCACCTGATTCGGCATCCATACTAAAATCTTCCAGCAACCGACCGCTTAACAACAATAGGAGCATTGATTTCACTTGAAATGGTGAAAGATGAAGTAATTTCTGCGTCGCATCAATTCCACTGATGCTACTAAAACGAGCTAATTCACTAGCCAACACCTGAAATAATCATAAAGAATGACTTTCATTTCAATATAATTTAACTTAAATGGTATGATTTAATTCAAATCCCTAATCTAGTCATGGAAATAAATCTTCTCTACTCACAATAAAGTCACAGGTAACATTAAGAAAAATTAAACGCTAATGTTAAAAAAACCCCCTTTAACTTTTAAATATTTTAGGTACAAAAAGAACTGATGATAAATAACTTCAAAATCATTTAAAAGCTTAAAAATTCAAAATTACTTATTTACGAAAAATAATTTATGGATTCGGCAGACAACAATGCCGATACGGCAACACAGTGGATCAAAGGCAAGTATCAATCTCTTGAAGTTCACAATACTTGAGATTTTGTCACGTTATCGGAAATCATAGATAAGAAAAGTACCTGTATAATCAGTCCGACACGTATTCTGAACATTTCTACAAACAAACGCGGTTCCGTCAACACCAACGAACCAAGACAAACGATAATTTCCTAAACAAAAACAGCATTCAGAAATACACATATATGATTTAGCAGTTTGTTTCATTTCCCTCATTTTCAATAAAATGCATGTTACCTAATATAAGATAATGCTTTCCTACACCAATAGGAGAAGCATTATCTTGCATAGGTTATCTCAGAACTGATAAATGAGATCTTTGGGAATTCTCTTCAATTATCGAAATTTCTAAGCATTATTTTCGTGCCAAAATCTATTATTATCATTATTATTTGATGAAGAATGATACATTTAGTTGTTGTAAAACCAATCACTTTATCAATACCTCAAACTGTAAATATCCTAAAGAATATAATCAAACAGCAAAAAAAGTAAAGGAACAAAGTCCCCACAATGGTCACAATCCGAAGCAGATATCATGAATTTTGATTTCCTATCATTTTAAAGAACAAACAAGTTATTCATACTTCTCATGATATATCACGGTCTACTATCAAACGTCGGCAATATTCAGTGCACGATGTTAGCGAAATCCGTGATTTGAACTATTTTCTTGCGCTACATGGAACCACATAAACTTTGAAAACAGTTCAGTGGATGAAACAGCGCCTTCCTCACTCTACAGGAATTGATCCTCAATCATCAAACTAACAATGAGAAGTGCTACCACCCAAACCAAATCACCAAGCATTAGTTGCGTAAATTAGTGTCTGATTTGAATCATCGAACTTTAGTCTTCAGGCAAGTACAAACCAAAACAGTAGGAAAGTCACTTAAATCTTATTTAGGTCATGATATTACTCGTTAGAAAAGAAATGATACATTTTTACCTGTGATAAAGCATAACTATTTGGATCATCGCTATAAGCACGTTTAAAAATTTGATGCAATTCTTCTTTAGTTTTTGGGATTGTAATAGCTTCCTCGTTCTTTGATGGCAGGCCAACAGTAATCTGTTTTTGATGTACTAAAAGATGAGTTACTGATTTGGATAATTCATCCAACAGACGTTTCAACAATCCGAATGACAGACGAATCAAAGCCCAATTACGACTTTCACATGCCTGTAAAACATTCTTATAGCATTTCTAAAATTGGTACAAATGTGATTTCTTTAAAATAATTAATAATAGCATAATAGAAGTTTTATACTCGACAAACACATATCGCTTGTTAAGCATAACGTAATTATACAGCGATTCTATTTTAGCGCTTCATCTTTACTCTGTAAGAAGCATTTTTAAATCCATCTTTTTATTAAGGAACGAAAATTACTAAAAATTTGAAAAAGCAATATAAGTATTGAACCTTTAAATATATTTCTTCCATGAGTGCTCGGACGGTTGCACCTTTCATATTATTTAATTCAGTATCAAAGTCAGGTCCTCTGCAATATTAAAACTATTACACTGCGACATTCTCCCGTAATGCCTGATAATCAAATGGTTGTGTGTACCGTTTTCGAAGGTTCTAAGGAATCGATGTACCAAACTAACTTATTCTCTTGCATCTTTATCACATTCATTTAATTATTTATTCTCTATGAAGCTAAACTGAACGAATTATACCATAGTGATTCACTTTTATAATACATATCCTATTTCATTTTAGCATGCAATTCATTTGCAGAGTGTCAAACCTAATGTTGTGGATAAAAAAAAAAAAAAAAAAAAAAAAAAAAAAGAAATCTCTATTATCTTGGGATGTACACCACAATATTAGAGAAAATGAAAAAATGGAGACTTCAGATCACTAATTCTGTAATTGTTTTATACATTACTACATAAATTTCTAAATATTAACTTACTTTTTTATCCATAAATAATGAACGACAGATGCTTGCTCATCTAAAACATTTGTTCCAGTTAACATATCAATCAAATTTGCTGTTGACATTTCGTCCATTTGTGTTGGATCCAATCTGAAACATTATTTAACAGTAGTTAAGTTTATCCTAATATTGCTTCGTATTAGTACACTGGATTGAGAATCCCGTAATAAGTTGGTTCTTCACTATGCAATAGTGACATAATTACATACCGCACACACATAATGGTAGCCAATCGATGTTCACTTTAATTCACCTACTTTTTTAGTAAAAGTGTGAAAAACAGCACTAACCTTTTCTCTGAATCGCCACTAGATATACTTCTAAGAGATGCTGTCGATGATGTTCGTATCTTAAATAATAGGATCTGAATGATATTCACCCATTTCAATTGATCAATATTTTTATACAAGCGTCATATATTGATAAGTACAGATATGTATGACATTTCGTCTTTTTCATTGTCAGATGCAAAAGGAAACAATTTGTGACATCTTCAAACACTTCCCATTTCCTTCTTTTCATCTTTTCTACTGAGTCTCAAAATAGATATCTTGTTCCGAAATATATAAAATTCTGAACTACTTTAAACTATAAGCTTATGAAGCATTAATACTACCAAGTTTTTGGTCATAGAAATTGCAGCTGTCCAAAGTTAACGATAAATAATGAATAAACAAACCAAATCATTTGCAGAATTACATTTTTCAGGTGGTAAAAAGCGCTTCAAAGATAGAGCCTGAGATCCATCATTTGCTTGGATTGGATTGCTTTGCTCCTTTTTACCATGAGGTAAATATAATTTGATAAGATCTATAAAACAGTATATGAAATTAGTATTGGAGTAGAAGCAATAAAAAGGCTTAACACTGCAACATTGGTCGATAATTCAATAAAAATGTTACTACATCATCACTAGCGGTATAAATACTAACTATATCCAAATACGCAAAAAAATCCAAATTAGATTAAAACGTTCAAATAAATCTCAACATAGAATCTTTTCCTGTTTGAGAAAAGTTTATGGATCTTATATTTATTTTTTCATTTATTAGGTCACTAGTAGTTTGTAATATTTCGGAGAATTAAGAAAAAAGTTTGCCTCTTTCATCGCTATCAATTATGATACTACGATGTCTCATTGAGGTTCTGTACACAATATTGTAATGCTCAGCGTTACTTTTCAGTGATAATTGCCGGGACATTTGTGATGAAACAGCTAAAAATGCAATATTTTTTTAACAATGAAGATATACTCAACACTTTCTTCACTGTTATTGACCAAATATCATTTATTTAAAGTGATCATTTCTTATGGACTACTGATACTGCTTCGCTTTCATCAGATAAATGCAATAAAGTTCTTTAAATAATATAGTTGACAAGGTAATAAATAATTCTGAATACATTTAAATTTATTATACGCAATCAAAATTTATCAAAACTGATCCAATAAATTAAAAGATATTCCTTTTCAGTTAAGCATAATTTACAAGCAAAATATAGTAAATGGAAGTTACAATTTCTAAAATTCTTTTCATAGTTTGTATAAAATACATACTTATTTTTGAACCATCAACGTCCAAAGACGGTAGATTTCGATGCATTGCTTCCTCTTCTTCTTCATAAAACAGATCTTCTGGATTATGTCCGTAAAATTCCAATTTGCTAACAGCTGTGGTTCGGAAAAAATCCGATACATTCTTCATGACTACTCTGAAACAAAAGAAGAGAAATAAAAGACCTTTTATAAAACTTTATAAAACTGACGGCAACCACGCATCTACCATCAACTACTAATATAATTTGATGTGCTTCTAACAATATCGAATAATGTTTGAAAAATTAATCAATATAAATAGCAGGCTTAACCAGTTCTAAACACGCTGTTTGTACGGCCATAGATCTTCCAGACATCAAAACGGTGCCTAACCAGATAACAACATAAGGGAAAGAAGGAAAGACTATTACCACCAACATCACAAGCAACGTTACGACGACCCACCTTCCGATTTAGAGTATTCAAGTATCACTACTCAAATTCTAAACCTAAACAAAATTAAAAATTTTTTTCACCTAAGTATGACTTTCAACATCATTCCCACATCCTTCTTATCAATTGTCATTGTATCAGTTTCAGTAGTACATATTAACCCTTATCAACCGATCTTTTTTCTTATTTATCAATGGAAATAAAACTAGTACAAACATACCGTGCACCACCAATATAACCTGTCGCAATTTTTTTTATCGTTCCTATAACGGATGCTTTCATGTGAACATCAGCGAAGGAACTATCACTTGGTGTCATATCCTGAAAGCAGGAACAAATCCTTCGTATTGTCCCGACAATTACTTACAACTTAAATTGATTGACAGTATTTAGCTTATTATGATATGAAAATCCGAGTAATATCAGTACATTCATGATCATACGTACAACATTTTTTAATAGCAATACTAATCTTTCTTATCACATGGTCGTATGAATAACATTTTTTAATGGCGTTAGTACTTTATTCTTATCATTTATCATTTTTTTTCCATTTTTCCTTCACCGTTTCTTTGTCTTCCTTTTCTCAACTTCTCCTCCCTTTCTTTCTGGTTAAATAACACTTTATTGAATCTATGATCATGGGTAGGGTGTAAAACGGTGAAGCAATAAAATCCTGAACCCAAACAATAAAAGGGTTAAGGTAACAGTACGCTTAAGAGTAAAAGAATGATATGATAGGCTACTACGAAAGAAAAACAGCATATGACGGGCTATAAACTTACTGCTTCAAGCATATTTTTTGCAACAATTAGTACGATTAATGGTCGACCAGACACTGATGTGTTATTCCAACTGCTGTATATATACTGAAGCTCGGAACTCCACTCATTCATTAAAATTCGGATGTCATACATCAAATATGAGCGTTTTCGATCCATAAACTGAAAAAGAAAAATTACACGTGCGTGTGTTCTATACGAACATGCAGAAAGCATATAGAATGCTGATAAAAATTAATCAGTTCATAAATCAAAATCAAACAAATATAGTGAAATAACAAATGCAAATATGAGCATCATTGAAGGATGAAAGGAATATTACCTGAGGTGTGAAAATCACGAATTTTTGTCCCAGCTGATAAAGTTTACTAGTGCTGAGCACACCGATCTCTCGATCCAAAGGACGACCGCTGAGTCCCAATTTTGTAGATTCTCCTAATCTAAAAAATCACCGGTGTGAAAAAAAACTATGATAATTTTTTTGTAAACAAAATATATAGCCGGTAAAATTTATTTTCAGCAAAATTTGGTTTTAAAAATACTCAAAATTGTTTACGAATACCGCAAAAAGTTTTCATCTTGTTTAATTATATTGGAACATGTAATGTTTAACTTGAAAACTAATCTACAATATCTAAATTTACTTGATTAACGGATTTTACATCTTTTTAGAATACTCTGTATTACTCATAATTGCAGAAAGAGGAAAAATTCTCTTCCAATATTTCAGGAAACATATAATAGTTCAATAAAATATTTTTTAAATTTAACTGATTAAAATTTTAAAATTTAACTGATTTCTCATAGTATAACATTAAATAAAAAGATCAACAAAGTACAAGCCTTGATAGAATTCGAGCAAATATGGACGTAGGTTGAATACAAAATACCTCATCAATTTCACTAATATTTTGCACTTGGATACCTTGTGCCAATAATTCTTGTTGTACTTCATATGTTTCCGCCAATACTGTTACTATAATATTGGAAAACAAATGTTTCAACCAATACATGATAGAATGACAACATAAATCAGTGAAGAAAAAGATTGAAGAGTTTGTTTAATATTTTACTAAGCGAGTAACAGTATAACTCGAAAAAATGATTCACAAACATACCTTGAACTTCGCAAGGAGGATGTTTTTCATATGCTGATAACCGTCTTCTTAGTGGATCCAGTTCAGCCGGTGTTAGAAAACCATCATATAGTAAACAACATATGATATACAATGCTTGTGCCCATAAAAATGGTCTAAATAGCTTATTTATTGATATTTTAAACTAGTCTGCAGAAATATTTCGATATCTTTTGCTTCGTACGAAGCAAATATACCGGAATATAAGATCGATAATGTATTGATAACACAACGAAAGGTCCCAACGAATCTATAAAATATCAGCAAATAAAATCCTGACTACCCACGAAAAAGGAAAGGAAACAAATGGCATGAACAAGAAATATTCAGATATCATAACCGAAAAGGTTAACTTACATTGCTCCATAAGCTTCTCTATCTTGGCTACCATGTTGTTGCTTTTCTTCCGCCACCTTATCATACGGTACTTTATAAAGTTCAGGCACTAGCCGTAAACCATTTCTATTGATAACAATCTGAAATTTTTTTTCCTATACAAAAGATGAAAAATGAGAAAAAACTGGGTTGTCTGTCACCTTTTTTTTTATAATAAGGACCATGATACATATTGCAGTTATTTTACAAAATGCTACTTCCTTTCTTCCCCCTTAGAACAGTTAATGGATATTGCAAGATGTTTAAATAAACTGAATTTCATTTGCCAGATGTGGAAGTTAAGGTTTTGAAGATGTACAGGAATTTCTAACTCAACTACTCCTCGAATATTTATATCAAAATTATTATTTTCAAGCAATGAAATGCCTTCCAGGTCGTTGCTAAGTATGACCCATCATAATATGGTTACCATAAATCTAAATAAATCGCAAATTTGCAATGCGAACAACACTGTATTTCTTTCTTTTTGCAAGGACTTCCTCCTTTTCTGCATCATCATTTGCTGACGATTAAGTTAAATTTATAACGTTGCAAAAGGAAAAAAAAGAAAAAACAATTTCATACATCTTTCATAATTGACCAATAATGTTCGACCATAACGTTGTCACGAGAAAACACAGCATCTAGCATAAGAAAACAAATTGATAATGGCCATTCACATTCTACATCTTCAAATTGTTGCAATTCGGTATTGTTGTAATGCAAACGAGATGAATCCTAAAAATTTAAAGAAAAGATAATTTTAAGGAGAAATAAAAAAAAACGAATGACATTTTGGAGCTACCTTTACGGATCTACTGCTGATGACTATTTGGGTAAGGACTTATTCGCGCTGGTAATAAACACACACGCACAAACATACGTAACACACGCACATAGGATCCATCTTGCTCCATTAATCTCAATACCTGGAATGAATGTAAAGCTACTATCGATTTCAGAGTTTACGATATTCCTATATTATTAAATTTTTAGTATATAATCAGAATCATTTTACCTCCAATGGCGTTTTATAACCATCACGTAGAAAACGTCGACAACCGTAACGACCAAGCAGCGTATCAATGATTGTCTGACGTGTAAGTTGAATCAAACTTTGTTCTTCCACCGCAAATGCCGGATATGAAATGATACTTAGAAGAGCCAAATCAGTTTCCTAAAATTAACACAGAATGCGCAAATGTAGAGAGAAAAATAAGTGAGAAGAGTTGCACAGGGAAAAATATAATAAATATACTTTAGAAAACGATTCACGAGGCAACATCGATGTCAACAGAGCCGAACATTGCTGGATTTGATCCGGTAATACATGAATGACAGATCCTGAAAAAAAATGGCAAAGGTTTTCATTAAAACGAAAAGTAAGCCTTACAGCTATTTTCTTCGCTTCACCAACGATTTCTTCCTTTCCTTAGAAAAAAAGATGGACTCAGTTTACAAAGATGAATTCAAACAATAAAAGTCTGATATTATAACTTATGATATAAATCGCGACAGACGATGTGAAAAAATTTTAAAGTGTGTAAAGAATTTGTCTTCCAAGTCAAAAAACCTTTCGAGCCATCTCCAAATAAATCGCCAACATCATTGAGAGCTTGCAGTGCGGCTTTTACCATACCAACACTACTAGAGTTCAGTTCTCGTATTCCTTGATTCGTTTTATCACCACGCTCCCAAACACCATAATCCTCAAAATGATTGACAGTGAGAGAAACTGTACGACCCAACCCAGAAACAAAAACTGACCACCAAAGCACAGTCAACTTTTAATGGCTTCTTGTTCCTAACAATCTATTTTAATTTTAATTGCTGATAAGATGAAAACTTCTCAGTGGTACATTTCGAAAAAACTTCGATATTAGATGGTGTTTATATAAATTAACTTACAGCTAAATTCAGCAAATTGTCCAACAAAATAGAAAGTGTTTCATAAATTCTTGAACAAATCACTAATGACATATTTGTCAAGAAAGTAAAAGAAAATACGTACCGGTGTTCGATAACCCGCTTCGATGTAGTACACCAAATTTTGTACAAAAGCAACTTCATCAAAATTCCGAACAATTTGCAGTCCTAAAACTTCTAATGCACTATATTTATGTATTTGTTTACTTCATTTATTTATTTATTTAACTCAATGCTTCCATAATTAGAAGAGCGAATGGTAAGCTGAGAAAAATCAAACAAGAAATCAACAACGCAACAATACTTTTGTTCGTTTAATTTATATTAAAATGTAATGTAAAAATAAATAGAGAATGCCTCTCTAAACTACCTTAATTATTATAACGGTTGAATATGTTCTTCCAGTTGTTTCACCGCCTAAGTCTTTGCCCAACAATCACAAAACCACTATTACTTTGAAATTTTTTCAAGTTTTTTTCCAAAATTAATCCTCAATTCTTAACGTTAATTACCTGATGCTGTTAGTTGGGCTAATGTTAGCAGAAATAGTGATATCGCATCAATCTGCAAATGTCCCCACTCGTAATCACCAACAACGGTACTCTTTGTTTGTGCTGAGTATTTAGCATGAAGAGCATCATTTTTACGCTGATGTAACTTAAATTGCTCAACTTTATCCGATTGACGCATCATACATTCCAACAATGACTGCATAGTTTTTACACTAAAATGATTAAAAACCAATGAAAACCAGTCCTGATATGATAAAAAAAATAAGTATATCAAATGCCAATGTATGCTTTCTACTATATACTATTAAGAAGGAAACTCGTAATATTACTATGATCACTTGTTACTTTAATCAGGTTGTCGTCATAATGTTACTTTAAGGATTTAATGAGTAGTATCAAATCAACGATATTTCCAATCGATTATGAAATATTCAAGTAGTTAACAAACAAATGACATTACACTAATAATCTGATGAACAAAGCAACAATGAATTTTTCGTTACTGACATTGTATCTTTAGCCTAATTAAACATTTTACCAGGTTAATCCTAATTCGTTTGCTTTAGCAAGATCTTCGTCTATATCGGCACTTTTCTGATATGCTCGATACATTGCCCATATTGCATGTGTTGCATATAAATTATCACGCACCCAAGCATGATCAGGAGAATCCTTGAAAATGAAACAGATAATAATAGATACGGAAAAAGATGGAAAAGCTAAGAACAAAAATTCGTTGGATTTCCTATAATAGTGGAATCACTCTGATATCGAACAAATGAGTAACTTTTAACAAATTACATGCTTGCAAAGATTCCTGTTACAGAAGACGAGAAATTCTACCACTAACATTTATAAACTGATTCACACTACCCAGAACATGTCAAGGGAATATTATTTTTTACCTATTCTGCCCGAATACAACAAATATTTGCGTTCCTTCTACTTTAACACTTGATTTGAAACATAACGAATGGTTGAATTTCAGTAATCACCCATTATAACTATAAACTATTTAATTCGAAATACAACTAATCTTAAGTATTTACAAAGTTAGTCTGGAAAGACAACAAATAATCATTTGCGGCAAAGGATATAAAAAGTTACATACAATAACCAAATTTCATCTAATTCATTACCAAACAATTAACAAACAACTCGAAGCACACTTGATTACTTCATACTCAATTGCCGTATCCTAAAATGTAGCATATATTTCTTCTAAAAATGTCTCTCACGCTCTTTTTCTTCTTCATCCTCATCATAAATTCTTCAATTGTGTAATTCAATGTAAATTTATTTTACGAATACTCATACCTCTACGTTATTGGTGTATAAACCAGTGATAGGATTTTGATATTTTAAAATGGTCTGTTCAACAAGATGCATCAAACAATCCAAACGTACACCGGAACCACTTCTCGAACGCATCCTATTAATCAGCTGATTAAATGATAACAGCGATAACAGCAAACGACAGAAATTTTCTTGAAGATCCTAAAAATTCTTAGTCCAGAATGAATATCCTTTCTTTCTTCAACTTGACATGAATTCACAATTTTGCTTCGAATCTTTAAAATTTTAAACAACCAAAAGTAATCATACAAAATTATAACACGCATTACAAATTAATTACTCTAATCCACGTGTAACATACGTAAAGAAGAATAAATAATCAAACACGTAAATTAAAAAATAATGAAATTTACGAGACGAAACGTTTTTCGGCAAATTAAAGAATGATAAGATTTGCAAGAGAGAACGCTTATTTTGAAAATTAGAGAGTGATAAGACTTGTAAAATAGAATGTTTTTCCAGGAAATTAGAGAATAATAAGACTTGCAACATATAATACCTTTTTGAGAGAAACAAAATATTCCAACAACCGAATCCAACAAATTACGAGAAACACTCGTGCATCGGCTAGGCCTATGCACGAGTTGCAAACAAAAAAAGTCAGCTGTCATATAGAATGATGTATGTGATCGTATTTGAGGTCAAAATCTTTGAGCTTGACCTTTTATGAACTCTTCTCCAGCAAATTTTATCTATCTCCATACGATATGATACTATTTGCTGGAATTTTTTGAATTACTTCTAAAATTTCCTGATGAAAATTTAAACGAATAAGTAACCTTTTTCTTATGAAAGAAATAAAAGTAATAAATAAAACAATTTTAAAATATTACATAAAAATTTTTATCAAAAAGGTAATCAAAATTCATGACAAGAATTTATGAATAACATTTTTGTGAATAAAATTTTCCACTAATTAATAGCATACATCTTATTTTCGTGACCTTTGGTGCATAAAACTTTGGTTTGTATGATTTAAACTACCGTCCGGCTCAACGAACGGATTTAAACGGAATGCTTCCATAGTTAATATCTCTCATATCATCCGAAATTCAAATACATCGAGATATATGGCATACAGTCATTAAATTACATTATCAATCCATACATTAAAGATTGCAACGATAAACACATAATTTCTGTATCGCATTTAATCTTCATATTTCAGAATTACTAAATTATATAAAGTTTAAATTTTATCAAATCATCACATATCAATTCAAGTCTTAACTTTATGCAATGTCAACAATAGTTTCGCCATGATAACATATAGTCTTCCATACTATAATGTAATACAAAAAAGTACCATAAAATTATTTTCTCTTTGATACTACCAAAAAATTTTCTTCAGATATTAACAAATTCGATGTAAAATTAGCTTTTCTATGGTATTACTGAAAAAAAAAAGAAAATAATTTCCAGCAATATGGTAGTACCATGGAAATAATTTCCTCTACAGCACCGTGAAAAATCTATAGCAGGGCAAAAATATTGTCAATTTTATAATGATACAAATTAGAGCCAAGTGTAATTAAAGATACAAGGACCTAATGGAGCTATACAGAATGAAATATACTTCAATTAATACAATTTAATTTTTCAACACTCCTATGATTATCAATTTTCCCAAACATAAATGTTGTTATCTTTTTTAATACTTTTGAGCTACAAATTCTTAATTTTGAATTTAAATTTTAAATTATGCTATAATCATTACAACTAATTTTATATGAGTATGAAGTGCAATTGATAAAATTGAAATTTAGCAATTCGATTTTAAACATCTCTTATTTGGTAATTAATTTTTTTTTTGCTTTTCAATTATTTTTGCTAATTGTAATTCAATCACAAATTTGAGCAATGCAAACGTTTAAATCAACTATTTTTGAATCAGTTCAGATCTAATTCGTATTAATTTGATTCGGTACTGACACTGCAGCGAGAATTTGAATTTAAATTAATTCTATTATAATTAGGCAATAAAGTATTTTATTTACGTAGTTGAAAGTATCATGAACCATAGAATAAAACGAATAATTTAATAATTTGATCATTAAGGAGGATCATTCCGGGTTCTTATTTTAGACCAAAGATCAATGCATGTATATAATTTTTTTTCCTGATTAACAATCTCAAGTTGTATCCTGTACGGTATATTATTCGGAAGTATTTTAATAAGGAATCGAATTTCACTCAAATCAAATGTTACTGGTAATTCTTGCTTCCCAGGTTTTATTGGACATTCAATGCTTTTGTTGCACTGCACCAAATTATCACTGAAAATGTGAAATGAATTAAGAAATGAAATTGACATCTGAAACTTAATACTGAATAGTTTTTTTCAAATTTTTTTTAAATTATATATATATATATATAATAAGTTATTTCTTCCTTTTAAAAGATTTTTTTCCATACAAAACATCATGAACAGTGAGAAAATAAAAAAAAGAGCAACTAATAGTTACAACTGAATATTTTTAAGTTAAGGCATAAATTTAACCTATGAAAAATGCCTTATATGCATCAATAAATTGTCTTCCTAAATTAATTTTTCTTTGAAAATTTTGTTCAGTCTTCTCCTCCAAAATTGATAAGAAAATGTGATGAGTACCAAGAAATTTGATAACTTCAAAATTTATACACAATACATTTCTAAAAGTTGGCTGAAGTATGGTAACGATGCTGATGACGATAGATATTACGGTAGCTTACAGTATTCCAAAAGTTGGAATTTGATGCCATCCGCAACCAAACCATCCTCCCCATTTGTATAGTTTGATATATGATTCCAAATTATCATACTCCCCACCAGTATTTGTTACATTAGCTAATATAATAAATGGTTTTAATGCAACGATCGGATATATTTCAGTGTCTGCAAATAATTTTTTCTCCTTTTTCTGTTACACTGAAGATTTTAAACAGATTTAAAAGTTCGTTTTACTCAACTAATGCAAATTATGTTATAATTGGATTTGTCTTTAAAGTAAACAACGATAAATTAATTTTCGATCTACTAATCGATTTAAAAACGTAGAAGGTTGTAACAAGCTAATTTTGTTCATTATAAGTAATTAAATTAGCGTAAAAATATTTGTTATTGTAGGATAATATCAAATATGTCTGATAAAGATTCTGCATCCGTAAAAATCTAATTGAAGATCATAGTGCAAAATGATTTTTATAATTTTTTAATTTTTTATTTATAAAAAACAAACAATTTGCATCCATGAGCTTTATATTGTGATATATTATCGGTCCACCTGAGCAAGGAATCCAAACAAAATTAGATTCAGTACCATTTGGCGCTTTACAAGTCTTTTCACATTGAAATACGTTAACTGCTGCAAATAGCACTATCAGAAATAACATTTTAAACAATCTGAAATGAATTAATTAAATTCAATTTGGATGTCAATAAAACTTTAACCTGAATATCGGTATTATAGAATTTCATTAGTTTCAATCATAATAATATAGCTCGTCCGAAAAAATTAGAGATGATACTCTGACAATACGATCATCGATGAATAAATTATACTTAAAAACTTTATTTCCAACATTTAAATTTAAAAATCCAAGGATTTTTGTTTTTCAAATGCATGATTTAAATTTTAAATCCAGCATACCTGTTAGAAGTGAAAAATATATCAAGGCGTAAAAAGATTGATTTAAAACTTTGGCATGAATAATTTTATAATTTCCTACTTCTTACCTTTTTCATTCAATAGCTAACGATATCATTTCAAGTGAATCCCATGTGTTTATTAAATTAGACTAGAGTGAAGCAGTAGTAGAGGTAAAATTTTTAAACTTTCATTTTTTTTTTCTCAAAAGCCAACACCAACAGATGATCAAACTAATGAATTACATTTATAAGACAGAAATTGTTGTTGAAATAAAATATTATCCTTTCGAATAACAGCTGATTATTACACCAACATTCTTGATCACATTCATTTAAACTGATACATCATCAATCAATTTGCTTTTTCAATTCTAACAGTTTATTTGTTGATCGTATTTTTCATTGAATAAGGAAATTGAATAAAATACTAGTGATGAATAAAAGTTATGTTTGCTGTATCAATTTGAAATTGGGACATATTTTGTTTCTGAAAATTGTTGTTAATGTTACAAATTAATTTACGTCAGATTACTTTTATTTTGAATTTTACGTTAAACTGTTATTAATATATTCATGAAGTCACCACAAAAACTTTTTTTTTGTTTTATTTCTAAGATGTGATACGTAGACATAAAGTTATTTGCAATGTCAATTTCAATTAAATGTTGAACAAATGACTAAATTCAACTTTGGAAAATTGATGAGACAAACATTTCATAACTTTAATTTATTTTTATTTAAAGTTCTATTATTTAAGCTAACAAATAAATATTGTATATTATAACACATATGGAATAAAATCAAAAAAAATTGAGTTTTTTTTTTTTCAACGAAATAATAGCTACTTGTTTAATCATAAATAAGGCTTAATCAATGATACAAAATTAACTTAATGTTGGTTACTGATTATATCTATAAAAAATTTTGCATAACGATAATAATGTACTGATAGCAATTAATACATCCGTTATCAGTTTTACGTACACAATAATAACTCAATATATTTTTATCAACTGATATATGTGATATTATAAGTAGTTCTGTATACACGACAATTTAATGTATTAGTATTAGTTGATACTGGCATTTAATATCAGCTTTTCTATAAAGAGTTTTGCATACATAGTAGTGGAATAATTATCAACCGTATTTCATATCGTGAAGCAATTTCTATTATTTGATTGAGAAATTAACACCAAAAGGAAAAAGCAAGCAAATGAAGCATTTCGGTTGCAAAGTTATCACTAAACACAAACAAAATTTATTATTACAGCAAAATAATTGTTAATAAAACCAGTTGTAAAATGTGAACATTATTGTATGATGTAATGCTTAATAGAAATAATAAAATTTGACATGCCGATTTCATGCTGCAAACCTTATTGATTGTATCAGTTAATGTCATAGGATTCCATCTTTTCCCTTTTTGAAACTAATCCTGGAATAACTAATAACTAATAATAAATTTGTATCAACTGATACATCTGATATATAAATAATATAATCAATAAGGATAGTAATAATAATAATAATAATAATAATAATAATAATAATAATGATGATAATAATAATAATAATAATAATAATAATAATAATAATAATAATAATAATAATAATAATAATAATAATAATAATAATAATAATAATAATAATAATAATAATAATAATAATAATAATAA
>JABVXV010000132.1:111346-156296 GCA_013365325.1 Dipetalonema caudispina | reverse complement strand
TAATAATAATAATAATAATAATAATAATAATAATAATAATAATAATAATAATAATAATAATAATAATAATAATAATAATAATAATAATAATAATAATAATAATAAATAATAATAATAATAAATAATAATAATAATAAATAATAATAATAATAAATAATTAAATGTTGCATCATTTTGAAGTAATTTTTTCAAAAAAATTGGCCGTGTTTTGAAATGTCTCATCGGCATTATTCATTTTCAATTCAGAAAGATGTATGAAGGAAATGCTAACTGTCGCGATGATGAAAGTTGCCACCGATCGTTACGATGCGTCAAAAACTACAAAAATGGCATATTTCAAGAATGTTTTATAAAACAATTTTTCCTTATATATTCAATCGATAAATGAATAAAAAGGAAAAATGCTTCTTTTCAAAGCAATCATTCTTCTATTGTATAAAATATTTAAAACAAATTTCTTCCCTAATGGAAATTTCAATCAAAAATATTACTAATATGTAAATTATCATTGATAAGAGGATGATACTTTAAAAATGATTTAATCTTCAGGAAGAGTGAATTAATCAATTATTAACAAATTAAAATTTTTTTGGAATCTATTTTTTTCTTTTCTAAGATATACTAAACCAATAAGAAAAGGGGAAAAAAGTGAGTAACTAAGAAATGTGAAATATCATATAGAAATAGAAGAGTGTCAGGAAATGTTAAGATATAATTAGCATTAATAAGGATGAACAGATGAAATTGAATAAGAATGAAATTTGAATTGCTCAACATTTTGAAGAACAAAAATCAGGCAAAAATGATATGAACCAATAAGAAATGCTATGAATCATTCAGACAATACGAAAATTAGCATAGTGGAATTTGCAATTTAATTTTATTTAAACAAAATTGAGGTATCCATTAAGTTGACATATAGTGATGTATGAAGAAGTTTATATTTTGGAAATAAATCTCAATTTAATTTACTCTTAAAACATTGAATGATATCGTAAGGAATTCCGGAAACTATAAAAATAATTGAATTTTAAAAACTTGTTTTGATATAGAAAAAAAAAAAAGGAAAAATTGATAAGTGTGTGAAAATGAAAAAGGAAGAAAATTGCAAAAGTGAATTTTCATTTTTTTTTTTTCGCTCTTCTTTTCCTATAAACTATTTCTTGCATGGATAGGAATGGAAGAATATGTATGTTCCATCAGTTATTCATTCATTCATTCATTCATTCGTTTATTCATTCATTCATTCATTCATTCATTCATTCATTCATTCATTTATTTATTCATTCATTCATATCGAAGAAAAGATATCTTTTAATATCGTGAAATTTTGGGCGAAAAAAAAAAAAATTAGTTGAAAATTAAGAGTGCAATGGAAGAAAGAAAGAAAAAAAAAAGGAATTGAAAAGATTTCTGTACGTAAATTTTTATCACATTTTAGTTTTTCTTTTTATCTTTCAATAGAAATATTGAAATTTTTCAAATTGTAAATTAAAACTTCAAAAAAAAAAATCTTTGAAAAAAAAATATTTCAGACTTTTAAATGTCGTTTTAAATTCGACTCATTTATTTATTTCCATTTATAAATGCTTCGAAAATAAACATATCGGCTTTTTGAAGCAAAATTTTCATGCCATCATGCATAAATTCCCGAAATCTCATGTATATTTGACAAAATAAAAATTTATTGATTGAATAAATCGTCGATGCAATAATGAATTTTTAGTAATAACAAAATAAATGAATTACTGCTTGTTGACTGAAATGAATGAATCTTTTACTCAAGTATACACATCTTTAAATAAAGCGTTTTAATTAAATGAATTCCAGTTAGTAATTTCACATGCAAATATCTACAGCTTACATATTTTCCGTTTTTTTTTAAGCCATAATAACTCCAATGCAAACCATTCATTTTTGTATTTTTAATCCATTTTTAATTTTCAATTTTAACCCGCAATTAGTAATTTCTAATTGGTTTTGAATTTGTATTTAAAAAATTTCTAACCTTAACTATAATAGCAAATTTTGAAAATTATTGCTATAATGTCTAAAAAGCAGCTACTGCAAGATATTATTAATCAGCAAGAGATTATGGTTATTTGAGATTCGTAAATTAGAATGATTATGCATAAATTAAATTGAATGATTTAAACGTTAACGCTTTCGACTTAATTTAAATCATGTTGAAAGATTTTAGTTAAATATTTGAAGTGATTATTTTTCACTTTATTACATCAGTGATAATTATAATTTTCTAATCTTCAAAACTCTATGACCTTTATTCGGTCACAATACAATTTATTTTTTTCTGAAAATTTAGATACTGTCAAATTTTAAATCTCCGCAATACAATTGTAATTTTAAGATTTTTCTCTGCAAAGTATGAAAATGTCTCGTCAAATTTATTAAATTTACCAAGTTGTTACATTAACTCAATGATTTAAAAATAAAAGTAATCTAACGCACAAAACTTCAAACTCTTTGAATTTTTCAATGAATTTAAATGAGCTTTATTCATTTGTATATTATGCAAGCATAATTCTCTCAGTTGTAAATGACCATAATTTCATAGGCTATATGTTCATCTTGAAAAAAAAAAAGTTTAAAAGTGGGAAAATTAAAAGTAGGAACAATTTAAAAAAAAAGTAGGAACAATTTAAAAGTAGGAAAATTAAAATTAAATTTCATATATTTGAATCTACTTTTAAGGTAAAAGAATATAACATAAATGACAAAAGAATTCTACTATAGCGGAAATTTTGTAATAAAATTGAAAGATCAAAAATGATTCCTGAAAATTTTCCTTGCATATATGATTTTGATGTTTCAATGATTCCGGAAAAATGATTTTGTAGAAATAAAACAAATTAGAAATAACAAAGATTTTTACTGAATTCATTAAATTCGGCGAAATAAATCGAACAAAAAAGTATTACTAATGTTGGAATATTGATTAATTACCGTGTAACAAAAAAGTATGAAAGGATGATAAATGAAGGGAGTAGAATTTTACAGGGTAAAAACGATTGAAAGAATTAAAGAGCGAAAATTTTCGGTCAAGAGAAAGGGTGAGAAGATTAAATTTATAACAACTCTCTCTCTCTCTCTCTCTCTCTCCGACAATTATTTCATTTCCTTTCAAACAAATTATCAGTCATGCTGATGTGATAAGAAGAAAAATCGAAAATTAAAAAAATTTTTTTTTTTTTGAAAAATTTATTGATTTGATTTTAATTTCAATTATATAAGAATAGACGAATGAATTAATCTATTCGGTGATATTGCATTAGAATTAATTATTCAATGATTAATTTTACTGTGTGACATTTACACAAAATGATTGATTATTAAATTACATAAATTTTTCATATTTCCCAATTATATATACTCCTTTACTTATTTTAATTTATTAAAATGAATGTATCAAATTTGCATGAATCATTTGCTCCATAATTTTAACAATATTTATAAATTATTATAAGCTAGAAATGAATTGAAATATAACGCTTATGAAAAGGTTATTGACCGTCTACATACCTTTAAAAAATAATTGAAAAAAAAAAAAACTAAATTATCGTCATGACAATATAAATTCCACTTTTTGTAGAATGTATGAAAAAAAAAAAAAAAAAGATTGAACAATAACCTAAAATATCAATCGTATGAGTAAAATAAAAAGTTACTCAAACTTTTCATATTATTTTAGACAGAAAAATTAATTCAATAAAAAGGAAATTTTTCTGCAATATTTTTATAAATATTAAAATTGTCACAAGTTTATTCAATCAAATAATTTTACAATTTAAAAAAATTAAAGTATGATTAAACTAATTATTGCATCATATTATCTTATCTAATTTTGAATTGAAACTAATTTGTAGTGATTAGAAACAATTATCATTATTAAAATTTAAGCAATAATTTCTTTCAACTATATATTAATTGGTCGATGATTTTTAATTGCTTAAGCCATCTAAAACATTGCAAAGTTTTATATTTAATTAACAAACAAATTTTAAATTATTAAAAGTATTTTGAGCGGGATTTGTTTAAAATAAAAAGGTATTTAAAATGTATAATCCTAATTAAGCTATAATTTGAACTATTAAAATCTGCTAAATATGTATAATTTTTGGATGAATTTAAACCTGTGCGAATTAATTAAATTTAACAATATTACTAAAATAATGTTAATAATATTGATCATAATAAAATGACAAAAAAAATGTAATTTACAATTTGTAGAGCTATTTGATTAACTAATAAATTGGAAATGAACGAAATTTCGGTACACGATGATAATTATTTCATAAAATTTCCTAAGCTAGCACTGTTCATTTGGGCAATATGATCGATAACTTGAAATAAACCAAATTTTAATCCAAAACTTAATTGAAATTTCCAGCGATACATTGGAAAATTCAACAATGCTCTCGTGAAGTGTCAAAATTGATTCCTACTTCAAAATATTTAAGACCAAACCACTGAAAGATTGGTTAAAATCATCTAAAAGAATTATGTGAAGAAATTTTTAGTGTTCCAAAATTTCCACATCAACAATCACAAATGAAATTGATCTGACAGATGATAACAAACTGCGAAAGGAATAATAAATTGGGTGAGAGAAAAAAATGAGTAAGAAAAATATTCGAAAAATTGAAATTATAACTGAGATTTAAATCGAAATTATTTACAAAATAAATTAAAATCAAAATTATAATGAACAATGAATTTCATAAATGGGAAATGAAATATCAACAATATTTGTTTTATATACAAGTTTGCTTGGATAAAAATGAATAAAATTGAAAAAAAAAAAAAAAAAAAAATAGAGCAAATGGTAGGAAAGTCAAAAAGCTTTGGTAGAAAAATTTGAAAATTTTACAAATTCAACAAAATACCATGGTAACGATTACTGTCGTAATGGTTGTTTGCCTTTCGTTCTGTAACAATTTATGACATTTCATTTCCGTCCTTCATTCCTTTCATCTCTTCCTCTTCATTTCATTTCATTTCCTTTCCTTTTATCAAAATTATACTCTTTTTTTTTTAAATTCAAATTTTTGACTAAATTATTTCTATACAATAAAATTGCACAGAAATGATTGTTAGGAATTGAAATACAATAATAAAATGTATAAATTATGAAATATAAGTAAAAATTGAAATAAAAAAAAGAAGTAGACGAACAAACTTATTGTGATGATATAAACATCCTGGTAGGATTAAGTTAGTGTTGCTCGTATGATCAGGGATAAATATTGTTGCAAACCGGTTGACAACTAATTATTCGTCCAAAATTCTTCTCCATTCGTTACAGAAAAGAGAGTTTATCTATTTTGGCATACATACATTTGTACCGATATATAAATGAATAAGTTGAATTAGATAGTTGAACAACTTCAAAAAATATTTCAATAAAAATTCCTCATCAAATTTCGTAATAAAATTAAATAATTTTTTTGTCATTTCTATCAATCAATGAAAGGAAAAAAAAACAGAAAACCTGATGTGATGAAAGGATTGAAATGAAAAATTTTTAATGAATAAATGAAATGGAAATGTATGATAATTATCCAATTGATTTCAGATCAAATTTTTAATAATCAATCGAAATGTTTGCTAGCAGTATAAATATGTCTATAATGATAAATTTTATCAGTTATCTACATTATTGATAGCAATTCTAATCATTAATTTAGCCTAGATTATGCAAATTTATTACCTATACGATTCATATAAATTCATTTTGTTATTTCAATAATTTTTCCAATGTATTTAATGTAACAATGAATGTAAAAGACAAGGTTAAATTCTTGATAAGATTTAAACTGTGTACCTCAAATGTTAACTGACTGATGATTTGAAAATTTTTTAAACTGTTTAATAAAAATATCATGGTAGTACCATCAGAAAACAAAAAAAAAAAAGTATGTCAGAGCTGTTTTTTTTTTTAAAAAAGCAAACGAATTTAATGACATCTTATTTCATAAGATACAGGAATCATTCATTTTTTATTTGCAAAATTTAAAAATGAACAATAGGAAAAAAGTTCAGAAAATTTTGGTTTGTGTGTTGCTTATTAATCAAATGAAAATTTAGAAATGCTAAGACATAAAATGGAAAAAAAAATTGAAATTAATGGTTATAAAATTAATTATTAACCTCTTCTGAGCTAATTTTTCTTTTTCAGAATTGAATTTGCATTATTTATCATTTTTTTTGTATCAAAATTAAAAATAATCTGATTTAATTTTGCAAAAAAAGAAAAAAAAAATGAAACAGTAATCTATGAGAAAGTAATTGTAAGAATCATACAATAAACATGAAAGAAAAAAGAATGAAAATTAAGTAAGTAAAATTGAAGAAATAATTTTAATTAATCATCGAAATAATAATTTCAGTGGAAATATTAGTCTTATCGATAAAACTATTTATACTTTATGAAAGATAGTTCAAATTGATGAATATTATCACATTCCTAAACGAACAAATTATTTGACATATGATAATAATATTAACAACAACAACAACAACAACAACAATAATAATAATAATAACAATAACAATAACAATAATTTCTTCCATACGGTACCATATATGATTTTAAATCATTTTTAATCCCGGTATTTGTTACTAAAATATGATATAAACGATATTCATTACTTGAAAACATCATCTAACTTGATAATTTGATAATCCGATCTTTATTATCATTGTTTTAACAAATAACTAAAATCTTTCATTTTTTTAAAAAAAAAAAAGAAAAAAAAAATTCAATGAAACACCAACTTTCATAATGATCGATTAACGGACGGAATCGTTTAGGTCGTATTGATGCTTTCGGATCAGTATCCTCATTAATCAGATAATCACTGGTGCGATCGGTAACGAACATAATACTGGATCTTGATGATGATTTTGATATTAGCGTATTGAAATCAGCCAATAATTTATTCATAATAATTAATAAAAGATAATAGGATTCGAATGTAATTCTCGGGATTCATAGAAGAATATAATCTTGATTAGGTTTGTATGCCAATTCACTAAATGCAAGAAAAAACAAAACAGTAAACAAAAAGATTAAGTTATCTTTGTTAAAAATAACGACGAAAAAATTATTTTGTTTCTAAGACAATAATATCATAGTAATTTTAATTATCACTTCATAGTGATAAGAGAATAACAACATTTTGAATTATTGTCATATTTAATTTCATTAGTAAAATAATAAATTTATTAAAAAATTCAAATTCAAAAGATTCCCTCAGTTAAACTATTTATCTTTGATCATAGTAAGAACAGTTCTGATGATCGAATCATAAGAGGTACGTTGGACATGTTATAATTATTTCATTCAACTATTTAACAATCTTTTATCAACAAATTTATCAAAAACATTTGGATTCAAAAGTCAACCTAATCCATTGATCTGATTGGATTGTTAGTAATCGAGGATCATTGAATGATTATCTGTTAGAATGAGCTAATAATTTTTTAATCTATTTAAAAAGTTTTAAAATATATGCTAACGAACAATTTTAGCTCTTATCAGATGGTGAAGTAATTTCGGTATACGAATGATTAGCTTACTTTTTTTTTTTAAATGATACTGTAATAGTTTACAGCATAAGAATATCGTATCCGGAATATTTGCTTTCTGAGATAAAAACAATGAAATAGGATTAGATATGAATAAAGGAAAGGGGAAATTTATCAATTATCTTGTTAAAATTAAGTAAAATAAATGATTATTGATAGCAATTATTGTAATTGTAACAAACATAATATTATTTTATAGTATTATAAATTTTTGAAAATTTTTGAAAAATATTGAATAATGATAATCTATAATCAAAATTTACAACATTCCCAATTATTCCAAATCGAAGTGCATAATCCGGTTTTTTTTTTTTTTTTTTATTTCTTCCTCAATTATTGGCAGTGATTAATAATGATTAATAGTGATAAGCATCTAACTTTATCTCACATGGTTATACTTTCTAAATTCTAACAAAAATTTCAAAATGAATTAGTAAAAACTTTTCCAATTAACTTAACTAGTAGTAATAAAATGATAAAAGCAAGAAGATGTATTATAGTTATAAATATTATCAATTAATTCAATTTTACAAACAGATTAATGATAATAATTAAATTGATCATAAAATTAACAATAATATAATCATTATCTTATTGAAATAAAATTTTTGAAATTTATTGATTAGGAGAAATTGTTCGAATTGTTTATTGAGGTTATTCCATATGAAAAAAAAAAAAAAAAAAAAAAAAAAAAGAAATTGCAATAATTTGTGATATACTACAGAAATTATTTTATACATCAAAGATTACAAACATGAAACTTTTCGAAAATTTTATCATTTTACATATATGTCAATATTATGCTAATGAATGTACTGTAGTGTTTGACTATTTTTAACATATTTAAAAAATAATTAAATTCCTTTATTTTTAATAAATATGAAGTACCAAATGATTGTTAGATATTTCACTATTCTCAAGATTAACTAATTTCAATACTATAAATGGAAGTTCTTTTAATCATTTCAATTTATACTTCAATATAAAGCAATAAATATTTCGTATTGATTTTTTTTTTGAAAAGTTTAGAAATAATATTGAAGAACAGATAGCAAATTTTTGTTGCCTTCGTTGAATTAAATGTTTGATGAACATTGAAAGTGTTGATGAGAACATTTATCATACGGAAATCAATGTTGGAAAAATCATTTATAATTAATTAATAGTTTTGGGCTTGAAACGATTTGGAAACATTTATACTAATATAAGACAATTAAACAATAAAATTTGAAATATGGGTCAGTAATTTAATTTGATAGTATTCTTTCAATTACTAACAATTTCTTCATTCATTTTGGATTAAAAGAGGATCAGCAGTAAATGTATGTTTGATTTTAATTCACTAAAAGACCACATTTCATACCATAGCAAGGGAAATAACGAATAATGAAATTTCTATCAAATTTTTATAAGTTTAAATAGATACTGAAATTCAACGATAGAATTGTTAGCTCTTGAAATTTAAATAGTTTTTGTCAAAGATTTTTCCTATTGATATCACTGGATTAGGTAATTTTATCCTATAAGATTAGTTGCAAAGATAGAAATTTGAATTTCAAGCAATCATTGATAAAAATTAATATTTCTCATCCTAAATAGCAATAGATACAACAATGATAGTGTTGATAATGTTAGCTAATCGTGATAACACAATGATAATGAAATTGATTGATAATAGAAGAGATTTGCAGAAGTGTTGAAATTACCGAATGAAAGAGCCATTTTAGATCAACAACAATTGCATTGCGTGAAATTATCAAAATCTTTCAAAAAAATTTTTTGTTTGCATGACATGCAAATAGAACTATTCATGTAAACTAATGTTTGTTTAGCGTGATGGATGATGCTAAAAAATTAACATGAATTAATAAATTTTGTAATAATAAATAACTTAATTATATCTGTGAATATTTTGGGACATAAATGAATATGAAATAAAATTTTTAATTCATTGAAATAATAAAAATGCTATCAAAAAAAAAAAAAAAAAGAAGCAATTGTTCAACCAATAATTAATAGTACTTTTGAAATGAATGTAATATTAAGATTTATGACAAATTTATGAAAATTAAAAATATCCTTTTATACAATAAATATTTCTCATATTCATATTTTTTTTCTTTTCAACATTTTCATTCTTTTTAAATTAAATAATTACTCCAAAATGAAACATTATTTGCTACTAACATTCAAAAAGTAACTTTTACTTGTCTTATTTGTTAAGAAAAAAAAAAAGAATTCATTATCAAATATATGATGTAACATTACGCTATTGATAAATGAATCCTTTACATTCTGTTATTTGCTAATTAATATTAATTTTTTTCTAATTAGTTGAAAAAAAAAAAAAACCAAAATTACAAAATTGCAAAGAAGAAAACGAAATAGAATGAGTAGATAATACATTATTGCTTGAAAATGTAAACGTTATGTTTAGTAATATATCAAAAGATCGCAACTTACAGTCATTGCTAAAAAATTTTTTTTTTTTTTTTTTTTTGAGAGGAAAAGAAATTTTTAACATTTGATTTTTCCACTTTTTCTTTTTTTTTTTTTTACGATTTTGTTTAACTTTATTTTATTTGTTATGAAAAGTATTCATATATGCAAATTAGGATTAACAAGAAAAAAAAAAAGTAAACATAAAATAACATTCAGTGAAATATTTGTACGGATGAAATAAATTTATGACAAAAATTTGGAAATGAAAATAAAATTTACAAACAATGACATAAAGGTTAAAGCACAAATTATTATGCACAGTTGAAAATTTCATAGTTTGTTTAAAATTAACAGCATTACTTTCTATTTTTCCTTTTTCTTTTTTCTTTTTTTTTTTTTAATTTATTAACTAAACGTTTCTTCTATTTTCAAATTTTGTTATCCATGAAAATCCATGAAAATGTCCGATGTGTTGCGCAAGCTTTAATCTCATATTCCTTAGCTTTAATTATGCAACATAATGTTAACCATTGAGAGAGAGAGAAAGAGAGAGAAGGAAAGGAAAGAGTCCACCATTTTAAAATTCAATTATCAGTTTGAAAAAACTTACCAGCCAAGAGAAAAGTCGAGAAACGGTGGATAAAATAGAATTTCTTCTTGTTTCGTCGAGCTACTACCAATTCTTGGCTTATTTGTTTGTGATGGCCAAGTCGCATTGCCATAAAATTCTTCAATTAGTTCTATAAGAAAAAATTTGAATATAATAATTTGCATTAAAATTACTATTTTTTATTCAATAACATTTTGATAAAACAGTTTTGCATTAATTTTCTTCCTCTTCTTTTTTATCATTTTCTAATATTTTTGAAGGAAAAAAATTAAATGATAAATATAAAATAATATGAAAAATATTGAGTAAAAATATAAATTTTTAAAATAATTATAGGAATTATTCATATGATAATAATTAGGAGTTTACTTTAAGAAATAATTTTATAAGATTACTACTTTATTCCATATTTATTTTAATATTTTATCCTAAAGACTATAAGCGTAATGCGAAGAAAAAAAAAAAATGAAAAATAAAAAAAAAAAAAAAAATTGTTTAATTATTAATAAAATAGGCAAAATATCACATTATCAAGCCTGCGCAAATTTACCAATTGAATGTGATTTTCATCAAAAAATTTTCGAATACCAGTTTTATTATTAAATATTAAAATGAATAAATTTATCATGAGCAAATGAAAAATTATGATTTCTTAAGACAAAAAAAAAATTTCGACCTCACTTTTGTAAGTTCATTGTATGAACTTTCATTTTTCTTTCCTTAAATTATATCTTTTCTCAATTCATTTATCACTTGATGAATTGATTTTTTTTTTTTTTTTTTGTTCCAATGAATTTAGAGTAAATAAAGTTTAATAAAATAAATGTTAAGATAGAATTTGATTAAATTACCGAAATTAAAATTGCTTATTAGTAAGAATAGTATTAAAAATTAATATTATCGACAGGAATGATGAAATCAGTGAATCAATTTTGCTATAAATTCATACAAAATAATATCATCATTCAACATTACCGGTTTTCTTTGAAAAATTTGTTACTGAAAGAAGAAAAAAAAAAAAAAAAAAAAAAAAAAAAGGAGGAAATTTCTTCGTTTTTCGTACAAAAAAGTTTAATGTCTTTTAACTAAAGTTGTTTTAAGAGCTTTGTAAATAAAAAAAAAAAGAAAAATTATAAGCATTCCAATAACTATTAGTAATTCTAAAAATAATTTTTCAAAAGAATTTATGCACAATTAGTTTTCTTTTTTTTTTTTTTTTTTCACATATATTTGATGGCTATGATAAAAATTACATAGCTATCGGCAAAGATTTGAATGTTCGAAATTAATGCTGCAAATTCAACAATGTAATGCATAAATTCAAAAAAGATATATACATATTGTAAATTATATTAGCATTGTTAAATTTTTCAAAAAATTAATTAAATGTTTTTGTTTCATTTAGTTACAAAAAAAGAAGAAGGACAAAAAGAAAAAAAAAAAAAAAGAAACTTTTGTTAAAATGTACAAATTTTACAAAAGAAAAAGAAATTTTCAACCATTTGAAAAGAATTGGTAAAATGATCAGTAAAAATAGTGGAATTGAATCTAAAAGATTGAATTACTACAGAAGAAAAATGACTCATTAGTTATATTTTAAGATAATTGATCGATTTGTACTCTTTCCACTCTTACATTGCTTCATTTTAATTTAGTAAAAAAAAAAATTATTGCCATCAAAAATATACATTGTAATTTTGCATTAAAGCAATCAAAATGGATGAAAAATTATCATTTCTATATGATATTTCAATTAATAAATTTAAGAAATATTATTTAACAAAAATAGCTTTTTGCACTTTTATCGTATTTTATTTTGTTACAAAACAAAAGGAAGAAAATATCATCTTGAAATTATTTGATATTATTTAAATTTAACAAAATTAAATTTATAAAATTTTGACATTTGTATAGAAAGTATTAAAGATAAAGATATTTTGAAAATAGATATCGAGTATTCAAGTCAAATATATATTGAATTTAAGTGTAGAAAATGATGATTTTTTGAATGATTCATATTATAGTTAATGGTAAGTTGAAATGAAATGATTGATAATGTCTACCGTTCTTTAATGATTGATACTGGAATACTTGTAATACTTATTTGATGAATTTATGATATTAGCACTAATTAGTTATATGATAACAATTTTGATAATTACAACTTCAAGCATATCATGAAATTATTTAACTTTGGAGAAAATGAAAACTTTTTTAACAGATTGACAGTATAAAAATTTCACTTTAACTTTCACTTTGGTGAAATGTCGGAGTGTTACAAATTAAACAGATGTTCAAATTTAAATAGTAAAATGCGATGCGATCAATGTTATTGATGAAATGAAATAATGTTCAGAAACAAATAGGAAAATGAATTGACATTAAACAATAAGAAAATTGAAAGAACCAATAGTAAAATACTAACAATAAGGAAAAATAATTAAAAAATGGATTGCAAAAAAAAAAAAAAATCGAAATGAAATAGAAATAATTAAATTACAAATTTAACATTTCTATTTGATAGCCAACGTTTATGCATTATCACTTATCATTTCCTATCACTGACAAATAATGCTACAGTGAATACTCATTAGAAGATATTTGAAAATTACATTAATATGATTAATTATTAAGAATTTATGCATAAAACAAATAATTAGTTCATCATTTATGATTTAAAAAGAAATATTTGTATGTATTCAATTTCTGAAGAGCCACATATTATAATTATTATTAATTTAAAATTAATACTAATTGAGAATTGATGTAATAAAGCAGTATGTAAGTGTAATAATTATCATTTAATTAAGAAAAGATATGTAATATAATGTCAGAATTTTCTTTCATCCTTTAATAGACTGAAAAAATATATGTATGATTGTTTATGTAGTTGTAGAAATTATTCATTATTTGTTTTATTCTAATTATCTGTTATCTCTCATATAACCCCAATTTTTAAATAGAAACTATTGATTTTTCAATTTTTTTTTTTTTTTTGAAAATAAAATCAATCAATAGTTCAATTTTTTGTTAACAATTATTGTATCTATTGTATAATGAAAGATTAAGATTACAAAAATTTCAAACTTTACGCAAATTTGAATGCATAGAATCTTCAATAATATTTTAATTGTTAGGAAAAGAGATTTTTTTATTTTTTTTTTTAAATTTTGAATAGTGACATTAATAATTTTATTTCTCACAATATTATTTTTTAGGAATAATGGCAATTAAAATTATGGTAAATGAATAATCCAACAATTGATTAATTTGCATATTGCATACGCTTCATGTTGCTTCCATGTATAGCTGTCAACTATTATTGTGAAAGTTATTTCTGTGGAAATTTCATCATCAGGTAAACAAAATTTGTAATCTTTCATCATTTTTATTCATTTTTGATTATAATATCGTAATAATTTTGTCAATTCCGATTTCTATATATCATTCTTAGCATTACAATTTGAAACTCATAAAAGCATTAAATGTTTTAGTAAAAATAAATTTCAAATATGTCAATTATTATTTTCTGTAGTAATATACGTTGCAAACTTTAAATTTTTTCTTCTCAGCAAATGTATCACACATTTTTTGAAATAAACAATAAAAGAAAGAAGAAATAACAAACAAAAAAAAAAAAAGGTGAAAATTTATGAAACAAACTGTTCCATATATGTTAGAAGAATTTATTTACCCTAATATTATCATGATAATATTACAACATAATATTGTAGTATAATAATTAATAATTAATAGTAATACTAACAATAATAATAATAATAATGATAGTAATAATAATAATAATAATAATAATAATAATAATAATGTTAGTAATAATAATAATAATAATAATAATAATAATAATAATAATAATAATAATAATAATAATAATAATAATAATAATAATAACAATAATAATAATAATAGTGATAATGGTAGTAATTCGTAGCACAATAATTATAACTTTATAATATAATATGGATATTATTAATATAATAGGATGGAAATAATTCTAAAAATAGCACAACATTTTCCAGAACGATCCATTAAAATTATAATTCGTTATGTAAATCAAATAAAGCATTGTATCCTATACAAAAATTGATCATTGAAAAAGTATATTTATTGTCATATTAATATTACAAATAATATTTTACGACTTGCTAATATCATTTCATTTTTTTTAACATTTTAGTCTTCACCTGATCAAATTGGTTTTGTAATATTATTGAATTTTTTTTTGTTGAAAATTAATTTTTATTCAGTTTCAAATTAACTAAAACAGGTAGTTTAACAAAGATGAAATTGTGAGACAAACATAATTGTACATCAAAGATCAGAATTAAATCGATAATATGAAATGATCTGATTTGAAAGTTAATTGAGACTATGTAATCATCTATCTATCAGTTATATCTTAGAGCATCTGTCATTAAGATACTCAAATTTCCATTACTGGTTAACTTTTTTTTCCTGTTTTTTGTTTTGTTTTTTTTTTTTTTTTTTTTTTTTTTTCCTTGTTTACTTCGACATGACAAGTTCTGTCACAGTAGTTTACATCAAATAGCAAAAAAAAAAAAACGAAAATTTTTAACTCCTTACTTCTGTACTTAATTAAAATAGGAAGAGGGAGAGAGAGTGAGAGAGAGAGAGAGGGAGAAGGATGAGAATTACAAAGAAATTGAGAAGGACAAAGGACAAGAAAAACAAGAAAGAGATAAATAGATAGATAAATATGTTATTGGAAAAGATTTTTTTTTTTACTGATCATTTCAATTAACAATCTATAATATTATTATCGATTTTTTTTTTTTTTCCTTTTCTCTTCCTGACCTTTAACCTGTTGGCTTAATAAATGATTCAGAAATTTGTGATGTTAACATTTTTAAGATTTGAAAAAAAAAAAAAATAAAATAAAAAACACATATTTGTAGGAAAAGCATTTATAGCATTCTTTTTGCTTATAAATAATTTGAACATCATTGGTATTTTGTTTGCATATCTGATGAATAGTTATTTCAACATGAATCAGCATTATTTCTCCTTCTCTTTCTTTTTTTTTTTTTTTGTATAAATTTTCCTCCTTTTTTTTTTCTTTTTTTCATTCTCACATTTTAATATCTTTCACATTTATACATCAATTTTTTATTCCATAAATATTTGTTATCAAATATTTGACAATTTTTATTGCTATGATAACATACAATGATAAGGTAGGAATAAACGGCGATTCATTGTTGATAAAAATTGTAATTTCATCCTAAACAATTTCTTCTTACTTTTTCTTTTCTATTCAACCAAACGATTTGTTGACTTATTTATTTACTAATTATTATTATTATTATTATTATTATTATTATTTTTGATTTAAATTTATAAAAAATACAAATGTTATCAATGTTTCATTGTTATTTTGATGAAGCTAAATGATGTAAAATTGAATTGAAATGAATTCAAACATTTTTACTCTTTCTGAGTGAAAAAAAATGTGACAAACAATCAATCAATTTTCTTCTTTTTTTTTTTGTCTTTTCTTTTCCATCAAATGGTTCAAAAGGAAAAGAAAATTTTAAATTTTGAAATTTTTCGTCTGAAAATTTCAAAATTTTTCGTCTGAAAATTTCAAAATTTTTCGTCTGAAAATTTCAAAATTTTTCCCAAACAGTTTTTGAAAATTTTTTCATCATTTGATTTATATTATGTTATGTGTAAATTTTATATTAAATGGAAGAGTTTACATATGAAGGAATTTTAAAAGTGATTTCATCATGAAAATAATAATGTCATATATATTAATATGTATAGCAGTTCAACTATGTGATTTTAATATTATGTTTCAAAATTCAATCCCTAAATTTCTATCTTTTAGTTAATTAACTTAATCGGAAAAATTTTTTCTCTGCTTTAAATTTCATTTCATTCTTTTACTTTCTGTCTCAATTTATTTAAATTATGATTTTTCCAACTTTTATTAAACCATCCGCAAGAAAGTGATAATTGAACTCATTAACGAACATATGACAATGTTAATTAACAGGAATTGATGGAAAGAAATAATTAAGGAAAATATGCTACTATGATTTCATTTTACATATGATTCTTATCATACTAAAATTAAAACTATAACAAAGCTTAGTGATAAATTTGAAAGAATTTCGATTAGTTTAAATCATATAAAGTAGTAGCGATAACAATTGTAATATTTCCTTCCATTACCACACTTTCGTATCAATCCATTAATTATCCATCCATTTATTCGATCAGCAGCATCTCTTCCCTCTCATCTTTCTTTTTCCACTTATGGAATTTACAATATTTGAGTGCTGACTACAATCATATCATCCGATCACACATTCTAATATTTTAATTTGAATTCTCCCATTTATATAAACCTTTTTCCCTATCTTCAAATTGAATAAATCTTTCAATAAATTATTGTTTAATTTTTCATTTTCAAATTATTGATTGATTATTGATTAGCTAATTCAAAATAATTCCTTATTCGTTTTCTGTTTTTTTTTTTTTTTTTTGTCAAAATTTAGTTTCTTCCATATTGACTTATTTTATTTTCTATTATTACTATATAATATAAATATAAATGTAAATATATATATATATATTGAAAAAAAAATTTAGTTCACATTGTTTACAATCATCCCGATACATTTCTTATCAGTTTTGTTGATAATTGATCACTTATTTATGACGACATTTTTAAATTCGATTCAGTCTAAGAGTAATGTTAACTGGTCAATGTTAATATAGATTATTGATTTTTTAAATAAGTCATTAAACAATTTAAGTTATTGTAAGATTAGTTAGGTTACCGTGTAATGAACAAAATAATTGCACAATTGTCTACCTAAGTTTAAATAAGAAATTAAAAATTTGAAATGCAAAAGGTAATGCATTACAAAAAAAAAAAGCAACATATTGAATAATTAAACTTTCCCTGTACAAGATTCATATAAAGTTTTAACCCATAAAAATTTAATATATCCCTTAAATAATAAACTCTTATCTAAATTCTCTCACCTTTTCTTAAACAATAAATTCCAAATAAATTTAATTATCAGTGATACAACATTATCTTTTTTTATGCAATTAGTAAGTTAATATTTCCTTGAAATGTTGCATTTAAATTTTTGCAAAATCTCATCAGCACATCTTATTAATACATAAATATTTACTGAATTAACAAAAATTCTCCAATTTTTTCTTTCTCACATAAATATATTTTCTTCATTAATTAAATAAATTGTATTTTAATCTTGGAAATTCATACTGAAATAATATTTGAATGATTAATACTGTACATTTCAATTTCCATGCATGCATATATATGGTACATATTCACATATTTAATTTTTTAACTGCAACAATAATTTAACTGTCATGTTTAATTTCTATGATATGTTTATCATCAATTTCATATTTTAAACACAAATTATCATTCACTCATTTTCTGTTTTCCTATTTCATTTGTCACTTTTAATACTACAAATTGTTATATAATCTTCTTTCTTTTTTTTTTTTTAATATGTTTATTTGTGGGGGAAAAAAAAAAAAACGAAAAATTGTCAATTTTTTTTTCTTATCATTCCTTTTTTCTTTTTTCCATTTATTGATAATTTATTTTGGAAATTATTTTCTTTGATTGCATTGATTCTATTCCAATATTTGTTTACTGTTTAACAAACATTTTGTTTATTGATTTCAAAATGATTGATTGGTTAGATATAGTATCGGTTAGAAATATTATTATTCAATACCTACAATTAATATTCAATAATAATAATAATAATAATAATAATTAGATGAGTAAGCGATATCAGCGATTGACAAGATATTGTGATTATTTAAGTTATTCAAAACGATTTGTTTATAATTAATTAATTTTAGAATTTGAATTATAAAAAATTTTTGATTCAAAAAATATTTTTTTTAATATTTACATACAAGTTTATTCTAATTTATTTAAATGTTTGCATTGAAATGAAGTAAATTTCGAAGAAAATGATATGCTTCGAATTATTTCCCTCATTTCAATGATATTTTTGCATATATTATCTGAAAAAAAATTATGAAAATTTTTTGATTCTTAATTTTTCTTTTTTTTTTTTTTGAAAAATATGAATACAGAAAATGAATTTGAATATAATAATATATTGCATGGAACATATTATTGCATTTAAATTCATACATTTTATTTGTTTTTTCTTATTTTTTTTTTTAAATTCAAATTTTCACTTATATTTTAACTATTTCGATAGCTTTTTTCTTTCGAGTATTTAAGTTCAATACTTTGACATATTTCTTTCACTTTTTAATTTCGACATAAATTTTCCATAGAACTAAGTTCGATTGAATTTAAAAAAATTGATCTTGGCCCAAGTAGTATAGTGGTTAGTACTCCACGTTGTGGCCGTGGCGACACAGGTTCGATTCCTGTCTTGGGCAGTGCCATATGTCTGTCTGACGTTTTGCATTTTCAGAATTTCGAAGCAAAAAAAAAAAGGAACAAAAAACAAAAAAAAAAAAACGGAACATCATTTCTTACTGCCAATTCTAATATGATAACAATTGAAACATTACAAGTAAGTATTTTTCAAAAAATTTGAAAATTTTAAACAAAATGTAAACTTAACATTTTCAAGGTAAGAAGATTAAATGAAATGAAACGAAGATTTAATTATATTTCAATATATTTCTTCAATGTAAATATTTCATCTTTTCTAATTAAAGGATCAATTTTTATGGGCTCTAATCCTTGGAATAGTGCTAGCATTTGTACTTGGCTTTGCGATGGGTGCGAATGATGTCGCAAATGCTTTTGGTACATCAGTTGGTAGTGGAGTGCTTAGTTTACGAAAAGCATATGTGTTAGCAATTATATTCGAATCACTTGGAGCAATTCTTGTTGGTATGTTTGTGTCATTTTTAATTTTACCTAATTTATGATTGAAATTGTTGGATTAATTTTTTTGTCATTTCCATTGCTATTATTATTTAATTGATGCTGTAATTCCAACGCTATTAGCATCACGACATGGTAGAAGAGAAAGTCTTGAAGGATAGAACGATTGATCGTTTGAAGAAACGAACGACTTAAATACAAAATGAAATTAAAATTTTTACTTTTGTTATTTAAAAAAATAATACAAATGGTTAGTATTTTCTGTAAAAATTTTTTTGCAAATTACAGGTTACAATGTAACCGATACAATGCGAAAAAGTGTCATTGACTTGGACTTATATAATAATACACCAAGAGAATTATTAGTTGGTCAAGTGGCCATTCTTGCAGGTTTATCAATTTAATCTATTACTTGACAAATTTGAAAAAAAAAAAAAAACTGTCGAAATTTCGTGCAATTAATTTTTCATGAATACAAAGATAGTTTTTCAATATTCGCCATTTTAAATGTCATATCGTTATCGAATATAGCATAATATATGCATTTCGAATATATTTCATTGAACTCGCATTCATTTCTGCAACTATTGAATTAATTTTCATCAAATCTTAAAATTACCTGATCACATCATTTAATAATAATTAATAGATGTGGAAGATTGCAGAAAAAAATCTATGAAATAATATAAAAATATTTTGAAGATGACATAGTTCAAATTAATGAATGAGAATCGATGATATCATTTATTCGATTTATTCGATCATTTATTTGATATCATAACAAATTGATATCATTTATCATTTTTAAGAAATCCGAAAAAGATTTTTCCTTCATGATTCATGTTTGATAAAGATAAATGAATCGTTTAATTTTCAGGATGTTCAACTTGGTTATTAATAGCAACATTTGCACAATTACCTGTTTCAACAACACATAGTATTACCGGAGCAACAATTGGTTTCGGTTTGATAATGAAAGGTACACAGGGAATTCATTGGTGGACAATTTTCAATATCGGTGCGTTCAATCAATTTATCTATGTAAGAGTATTAATATTTTATAATAGCATAACGATTTTACCGGAATTTTTTTTTTTTTTTTTTCTCTCAGATTTTTATGCAGAAAATTCTTTCTCAAACATTTATCTTTTTTTTTTTTTTGTATTTAATATTTATTGATAGAATTTTATAATGTTTAAGAAATATTAATCTTTCTTCCAAGGGTTTTTTTTTAAAAACTATTCCGGAAATATTTTTGCATTTATTTCAGCAGCTTCCTGGATTATTTCACCACTTTTATCCGGAATAGTATCATCAATCCTTTATATAATTGTTGATTTCACAGTTATAAGACGAGTTAGTTTATTTCTATCTCATTTTAATCAGAAAATAATTGCTAATTCGTATGCTAATTATTTCGATTATAATATATTAAACAGATATATTTTTATTTTATCTTATATATTCAAAACAATATTACCTATATTTCATTATATGAAATATTTTGGATAAATCAGTTTAATTTTAATTTTTATTTCAGAAGAAACCATTTGAATGTGGTTTACGAGTTTTACCATATTTCTATTGGTTTTGCATTGCTTTCAATGCATTTGCTGTAAGCTTTCAAGGCTCTAAAGGTTTGTTTACTTCTTCATTTAAAAATTCTGATCTTAAAAAAGAAATTTTTTAGATTTCTCAGATAATTTTTGTGCTGAAAAATTTTTTATATATTAGAATAATAATTTTACAATGTATTATTTCCTTTGTAATACAATAAATCTCTCACATAAACATATCGTTTCCATTATTTCAATATTGGTCAATAAGTATGCTTGGCTTAGATCTTAAGATGTGTTTGGTGTTTGATTCATTTCTCAACAATTTTAATTTGTTAATTAAAAAATTTAACGAAAGTATTGCTAAATTTTAGTCTTACATTTGGCCAGTTTACCACTTTGGTTATGCTTGTTGATCAGTGCTGTAATAGCTACCGTTGCTGCGTTTGCTATCCATTTTTTGATGGTACCACAGTTAAGAAAATGGATTGAAAGTAAGGCTTTTTTTTTTCCCGCAGAAACCTGAAATTTATCATCATTCTTTGTTAATTTAACTAGTAAGAGTTAGAAGATCATATTGGTAAGATTTCATTTCTTTCTGATTCTAATTTCCAGATTTGAATAAGATAAATAAAATGGTCAGTAATTCCAGTTTTAATGGTATTTTCTGATGGTACCACAATAACAAAACCTAATTTTTTGATAATATCACAATAATTAAATTAAGTTTCAAAGTATAAATTAATAATCAGATCTAATTTTACAATATGATACTGATTAATATTATGCTATAAAATTAGGTTCGACTATTGATTGATGCTTTTTTTCTTTTGTAGAAAAAGAAACCAAAAGAATCGATCGATCAGCTTCGATTGATCTTCCCAATATCACCGGAGAAATTCCAATAAAGATTAAACGTATTTTTGATCATTTTATTTACATTATTTTTTGACCGTATCACTTATACAACTTATCATTTGACAATGAAATGATTTGTTTTAGGGCTAAGACTGTGCAGAAAAGCAGGATATTATCCGAATTTAGAATCTGAATTCTTTTTTATTAATGTGGAAAGATGAAGTAAAAAAGTATTCGCAAAAAGTAACATTAAATTTTCAAATTTGAATCTAAAACGATTGGAAAAATGAAAAAAAAAATATTGGAATATTTATTTATTTTATCAGAAATTATCAGTCCAAAAAGATTAGTTTATAGTAAATTTAGTTTCTTCAGATTAAACTTTCAGATGGAATTGTACAAATCTTCATTCCACACAATAATGGTTTATCGCCGGAAGTAGTAAATAGTAAAACAGTAACCGGAGAAAAACGTCCCATTTCAGGTACATTCATAAGAATATATGTTTATCTCATTTTAACATTTGTCTAACTTTTTTCAATCCTTCTCATCCTTTTTAGCTATAAAACATTTTGTGCAATGGTTTATGCCGGATAAAAAACAACAACCGGATTTCAAAACTACACATGTTTTTGGTTCCATTCAAGCATTTACAGCATGTTTCGCAGGTTTTGCTCATGGTGCAAATGATGTTGCGTGAGTAAATTTCATGAAATTTAACAGGAATAAAATTTTAAACTTTTTATAAAGTTGGAAAAAAAAAAAAGAAAATTTGCTCAAACAAACAATTAAATTTATTTCTGATGGAAATTTTTTTTCATATTTATATATATATATATATAAATAAAAATTTTAGCATTTAAAGATTATTATGAAATTAAAAGATGATATGGAAGAAAAATTTAATATTTTTAAAATTTCAATTAAAAAAAATTTTTTTTTTTTTTTTTTTCAGAAATGCAATAGCACCATTAGCAGCACTTTTAGCTATTTATACAGAATTAGATGTACAACAAAAAGGTGAAACACCAATTTATATTTTAATGTATGGTGTATTAGCAATATGTGTTGGTTTGGTGATACTTGGACATAAAGTTATTCGTACCGTTGGTTCCGAAATGTCAAATATTAACCCAGCTAGGTTGGAGTAACCCTTTTTTTTTTTTTTTTTTTTTTATCAAATTTGATTTTTAAAACAAACTAATAAGCATTACAAATATGTTTTTTGAAAATTTTTGCAAACTTAATTTTTAATTGAAATTTTAATTATGTAAATTTATCAAGTTAACAAATTTCAAATATTTTCAACTTTTTCCCTTTTTTTTTTTGATTATAGATTTCATATATAATTAAATTTGTTATGATAAAATTATAGTGGCTTTACGATTGAATTTGGTGCTGCAGTAACAGCATTATTGGCAAGCAAAGCTGGTTTACCAATTAGTACAACACATTGTTTGGTAAATTATTGATGAAGAATTTTTGCATAAATTGCAGAAATTAATAATTCTCTTACAATTAATTTATTTTATTTCATTGCAATATCGATAGGCTAAGTGTTTTTTTTTTTTTTTTTTTTTCGAAAATCTATGAAAATGAATATTTTGATTAGGCTAACTAAAGCCAAACAAAACGATCATCAAAATGTTATCAAAGAAATTAAGGTATTATCATTAGCTTCATTTCAGATTATTCTCAATGATCAGATAGTAATTTATATGATACCTTATAGAAAACATTTAGAAATGAGCCTAATTTAAGATTATTGAAATCAAACAATTTTAGAAGTGATACATCAAATCAAATCATTTATCAAAGTGGCAAAAAGTTTAGATTTCAGGTTGGCAGTGTAGTAGCAGTTGGAGTTGTCAAATCACACATTGGTGGTGTTAAGTGGAGTATTTTTCGAAATATTTTCCTATCATGGGTTATTACTTTACCTGCTTCAGGTAAATAAAAAATATGAAATTTAACCAATCATTCCAAATCTCTCTTATTTGCATAATATTTGAACATAATGCAATATTCTCTAACTAATTTTTTGCTAAGATAATTTGAAAAATTTCTAAACTAAATTTCAATTGAAAAAAAATAGTTGTTTAGAATAGAAGTTCATGTCATGCTTGAATACCAATCTATGCTAATAAGAAATAAAATTTTTTCAGGTGTTGTAGCAGCTTTATCGGTGCTATTAATGAAATTTTTGATGAGTTTTTACAATCATAATTTACAAACTTTTTGGGATTTGAACTCGGATGGAAGAAAAGCATTCCATAATGATGTTTCGCCACTTTAAATTTTGTGTTTTATAACTTGAATTTTCATAAAATTTTATCATTTATTTGAAAATAAATGAAAGAAGTGTGCAGTATGTAAGGTAAAAATTTCTCAAGAAGATAAGCTAAAAAAATTGAACCATTTTTTTCCTTAATTTATAGATTTAAATTTTCACTATTTCATTGTGAAAATTCAAAAGCGAAGAAAAAAAAAATCAGGGAATATGCGATTATCATTTCTTTAAATTTTCTATCATTCAATTCTAATCCAGGTAAAATATTACTATAAATTTCAAAATAATTATAATTATACATGTGTATATCTGTATGTCTTGTTTAGTCAAAAAAAGAATAGTGATATATTAGAAATTATAATTTGGTCGAATTTTTTTGTAATTTTAATTACATCGATTGAAAATTATCCTAAGACAACAATTATTCTTTGCCATAAATTAAGCCATTTCAATCTTATTCTTATTTTCACTTAGTATAATTTTTAAAATTAAAAGAAAACGAACAAAAAAAAAAAAAAAAAAAAAAAGGTAAAAGTTAGAATTTGTTCAGCAAAAAAAGAGAAAAAAGCAAATTATTCTTAAAAAGAACTAATTAGTATTAAAGAATAAAAATGGGATAATTTTCAATTGTTTTAATATTTATACAGTAATAAAATGTAATGATCGTATACCTCTCTGTGTTAACTGTTTATTTCATAAATTATTTTTTTTAAATTAGAAAATATTTTCATTCCATTTATATATCATGAAAAATGTAACATAAAAATATTTGGCATTAGATATATTAATAATACCATATTGACACTATTTCCTGTAATAATTAGTTGTAATTTAAAAATATTTAATTAATAATAATTTTATGATTTCTGCAATATATGATCATTGAATTAGCTAAATTGTTCGGGTTTTAATATGTTATACTGTGGTATTCAATCAGATTGTCAATAAAATTCAATCAAACTTCTTTTTCAAATGTTTAAATTGATTTATTTACAATTATCTAATATTTTTTCAACAAATACAGTTTGCAAAATTGAGTAACAGATAGGTTATCATGGTTGTAGATAAATTAATTGTATCAGAACATTGGTATATCAGCCATTATAGTTATTAATTGTTGGGACTGAATATGTTAACAAAGATGTATATACTGCAAATTTTTTCACAGTAAAGTTTTTACTCAATCATTCAGCTTGTTGCATTTTAAGAAAATGATATAAACAAATGTAGCGATTAATGAAAAGAAGCGAATAATATTAAATTTCATATTACTCAAGATAAATTATTTCAAAGCTTAAAATTGTAGAAAATTCTTCAAAAATCAATTTATTCTCCAATCTTATCATTATCATAATGAGTCTAAAATGTTTGGAAAAAATTTATGAAATATGATGAACAATTAGTTTGCTTATTTTTCCAATAATATAAATTAAAAATAAACAAAAATAGGAATGAAATAAATCGTTAAAATATACAACAAAATATGAAATATTTAGAAACAGTATAAGCAAAAATTATTCAATTATACTTTCAGAGTGAAAATTTTAGGATTAACATTAAACCCATTGACATAAGACCTGAAATATTTCAAATATTATAATAAGAATAGTTAATAATTTTTGAATAGTACATAAAGTTTAGAAGAAAAAAAAAAAAAAAAAAAAAAAAAATTTGCAAAATCTATGATGCATTTCTCACTTATTATAATCTTTTGAACACAATTTCTAATTTATTTTCTAAAAGAATTATACAAGAAAAATTTCCTAAAAACAAACATTATTCAATTTTTTTTTAAAGAATATCTCAAAAAAAAAAAAAAAAAAAAAAAAAAAAAAGTTAGAAATAACCTGAAATGGGTAAAGTTAAAATCCATGATAAAGCAATATTTCGGAATATTGACCATTGAACACCTTTCCTGGCACGAACCATTCCAACAAATACTACACTTCCCACCTAAAAAAAAAATTATGCATTTATTTTTTTTTTTTTTTTTTTTTAAAAAAATGTTAAAATATTGCAAAAAAAAAAAAAAAAAAATAGAAAGAAATTGATTGTAAAACAAACTAATGAATGAGTTGTACTGATTGGTAAACCAAGTTTACTTGCTGTTAGTGAAGTTACTGCTGCACCAAATTCAATTGTAAAACCACTGAAATTATTTCTTATTTAAATTTATATAACTTCTTTTTTTTTTTTTTTTTTTTTTGAAAATTCATATTTTAATTTCAATTCAATTCGATTGTAATTGATACTTATACATTGTAATGTTAATCATAAATTATTTTATAAATTAAAATTTATCCAAATTTTTGGATCATATTAATTTGATGAAATTAGAAAAACCTTGCAGCATCAATTGTAGTCATATCAGTACCAATAGTTCGTATTACTCGATGTCCAAGTATCACAAGACCAACACATATTGCAAGTACACCATATAGTAATACATATATCGGTGTTTCATTATGTTGTCGAACATCCAAATTTGTGTAAATTGATATTAATGCTGTTAATGGAGCTATTGCATTCCTAAATTATACAAATTATTTCGATTACATATTAAACTATTAAATGATAATATATTAATTTCGATAACATTTGCAAATTTTAATCTTTCAACGTAAAGCATCACATAGATCTTCTCCAATTTTTATATTTAAATTGTAAAAATTTAATTTTGAGGAATAAAAATTCCGATTATGAATTTATTAACACATCAAATTGCTTCAAATACTATAAATAGAATTTCTAATTTCTTTTTTTTTTTTTTTATTTCGGATATTTCGACAAAGACAAAAAAAAAAAAAAAAAAGGAAAATTACCCGACGTCATTAGCACCATGCGCAAAGCCAGCAAAACAAGCCGTAAAAGCTTGTATTGAACTGAATATTTTCATTGTTCGATTATCTGGTATCCGGTTATCAACCGGTAATACCCATCGAATAAACTTCATTATTGCTATAGAACAAATGAATTCGCTATAGCTTATCAAAAATTTGATTTATTTTAAAATTTGAAAAATGCAAAATATTCATCTAAAGTTTAATTGAATGAGGATGCGAAAAAGAAAAGGAAAGAGTTATAAGATAAAGAGAGAAGAAGTTTGCTTTTTTCTTCCAATTTTTTTCTGGGTTTATCTCTCTTTTAGAAAAGCGGAAGAAGATAAATTTATTCGGAAAATTTTGGTATAAAATTGAATTTCTAACCGTTATCAGTTAACTGTGATCGTGGCTTCTCCGATTCGTTTTTCATTACTGTACTACCTGCTGTTTTACAATCTGTAAAATTTATGTCCTATTGCATGAAAGCAAAAATTTTAATTCAAATTATTGAAAGTCAAAAATTATAAAGCAAAAAATGAAAATTAAATTGGAGAATGTTAACATATGAATAATGTAGCAAAATAAATTTTTACCTAACAAAAATATAATGTCATAATTTTATTAATTGCAACTTTCATCTTTTACTATACTCAATTAATTATCAATTTTCATTACAAAAATCGATTAATCTAACATTATGCTATTAGTCTAATTAATAATTACTGCAAGCGCATGCATGTATAAAACGTTTACAAAATATGCATATTTATCAATTTGATATGTCCAAAAAAAAAAAAAAAAAAAATATGAGATGAACATCGAAGTAACATATAATTTTCCGTATCCGGATATAATTTTCCTGAACTACAATCAAGTTAACAATATAATTAATCTTTTCATTATCGCTAGTTCGAGTGTTAAATCCGATCTACTATTTTGAAATGATTATTTTCTCGTTGTATTTTAATGGTGACGTTGTTTGGACAATTAGCATAGCTGATATCAGTGATTATAAGATATTAACATATTTTTTAATACTTTTGAAAGTTTTTCATTTCTCTTCATATTTTTCCTTTCATCTATCTATCCTATGAGGATAAGATATTAGCATAATTAGATCATCAATATAAATTATTTGAGAAAAGATAACCATCGGTGATCGTTAAACCATCAATATTTTCTGTTTTTGACTTTTGACATCTCTGATGTAAGATATTATCTTGCGATTGAGTTGCATCACTTATAGTTTGTACCTCAAATGAATCTTCTCTTGTTGTATCACTGCTAAGTGTATCTGCAAAATTTTTTTAAATATTAAAAAAAAAAAAAAAAGACTGAAAATTTGAAATAAGTTTGAATTTAATATGAAATAATAGAGGTACAAAAAAATAAATCATATTAGTTGGATAATTTAGAACTTTATTACGATCTACAAATGATTATGACAGTCATATGGTATGAACAGAAATAGTTGAATGATACATATTACCAAAAATTTATCTATTAGGATTGATCACTTTTTCAAAGATTTTGATAATTTCTAGAAGCTTTTCCAATTATTCAAATGTATTACCATCATTGGGAAAGTTAAATTAAGTTAAAAGATTGACAAGATTAATATCCACAATGAATTATTATTTTAATTTTAAAACAAAAATGATGATTCATTTCAAAAGATGGACAAAATTAAAAAAATTAATAAAATAGAATTTACTGTTTATCCAAATTTTTAGCTTTGGTGAGAGGAAAAAATGAATAGCAATAGAGCCAATTGTTGCACATCCAATACTAACCAATGCACATATCCATAATGGTAACTTTGATAAATGAAGTACTGCAAATATAAATTTATGCAAAATTTATCAAAATTTTAATTATTTTATTTTTAGTTTTCATTATAATTTAAAATAAAATATGAGAAAAAAAAGGAAATAAGATTTAATTGATATGATTGCTTACATTTAGATCCTTGATAACTAACTGTGAACACATTAAATGCTATACAAAGCCAATAAAATATTGGCAAAGCTCTCAATCCACAACGAAATGGATTTTTCTAAAAAAAAAAAAAAAAAAAAAAAAAAAAAAAAAAAAAATAATATAATAATATTTATAATTGATGAAAATAATTAATTCAACATAATCCTAAAATTAGTTTATTATTAAGATAAATAACTATATTCAACATTTTTAAACTTTATCATTAAACAAAGCTTAACCAAACATAACGAAAAAGATTTACAAGGGACAAAATAAAGAGTTTAAATTTTGAGTTAGCATTTTTAATTGTCCTGTTCGATGTGAAATAACATTTCCAAAAATTATCAAATGTAAACTTACCCGTCGAAGAACTGAATGATCAAGAATAATATAGAGAATAGCTGATACAATACCAGACAATATCGGTGATAGAAACCATGAACCAACTGGATGAGAAAAAAAAGAAAAAAATGATAATGTGATTTATAAATCATATAACCAATAAATTTTAGACATTAGCATAAAATATAGAAAAAAAAAAAAAAAAAACTAACAAAATCCTTAATTAAATATACAATTCAAATTCTCACAATTTATATTAATTTCGTCATATTATTTTTTTTAACAAACTATTTTTTAAAAAAAAAAATTATCAAAATTATTATTTTAATGTATCATGAAGAAAACTGATATATAACTTTTACATTTCTTTGGTTATCAATTCTTCTATCAATTATTCGATGTGTACTGTAAATTGTATAAAAAGGTGTAAAAATAAAAATTAAATTTAAAATTTTTTAAAATTTTAGAAAAAAAAAAAAAATTATACCAATGTGAATAATTTTTTTCCATTGTATTCCAACAACACCTCTTGTCATTAAACCGAATCCTACAGTTGCACCCGTAATACTATGCGTTGATGATACTGGTAAACGAGCAAGTGTTGCAATTAATAACCATAATGAACAACCTATCAATTCATTTATTATTATTATTAATTAATTAATTAATTATTTGTTAATCATTATTTTTATTCTTATAAATTAAATGAATTTTTTTTAAAAAAGTTTAAAATTATTTCCTACAATTTATTTCTATTAACATTTGATAAAAGAAGTTTACCTCCAAGAATAGCAATTTGTCCAACAAAAATCTCCTTCGGTTTATCTTCATATAAGGTTAGATCGATAACACCTTTACGTACTGTATCAGTTACATTGTAACCTGAAATATAAGAATACTTCAATGAATAAATTTTAATTCTCAAAAGATAATTAGGTTTATATATGGAAACAAATAAATGCTATCATTTCTTAACTTCAATCAAATTAATCGATCAATACTTCTTAGCTTTTAGATATAGAATAAAATTCAACTAACATTATACATTTCTAAGCAATTTGCAACATTTCAAAATATTTTAACGATTAGTGATACTAAGAAAAAAAAAAAAAAAAAATCAATAACTCATATCTTTAACTATTGTATAGTTTTCATTAAATATATCAAGAAAAAAAAGAGTAATGTTGAATGAAATAATTCAAAATTGTGTAGAAATGTACGATTTTTTTTAAGTAACAAAGAAGAAAAAAAAAAAAAAAAATTAAATAATTTCTCTAATTGAAATGAAACTAACAAAAGGAAAAAAAAAAAAAAAAGAAAGAAAGAAAGAAGGTGTAACATTCAATAAATGGTATCGTTTTGTTTGTTGAAATTTAATTAATGAAATTTACCAATAAGTAATGCTCCAAGTGTTTCAAAAATAACTGCAAGTATATAAGCTTGCCGTAAAGTTAATACTTTGCTACCAACTGATGTACCAAATGCATTTGCAACATCATTTGCGCCCATTGCAAAACCAAGCAAAAATGCCAATAATATACCCAATATTAATGCCCATAATACATCATTCTAAAGTAAAATTTAATTTTTTTTCAAGAAAATAAACAATCAATCAAATGTAAATTTCTTTTTCTAAAAATAAACTCAATCTGTTGGGGGAAAAAAAAAAAGAAAAAAAATTTGCTATTTTTTGCAAACAAAGAAATGTATAATGGATAAATTTTAGCTTTAAAAAAAAAATTTAAATTAAATCATAATTTTTTCATACATTATTTATTCCATGTGATGTAATATTGTCAAAATTATAATTAACAAAATTCATTAAATTATAGATATTAGAAACAAACCCGAAAAGCAGCCATAAGAGCAGCTGATACTGTAGAAGAAAATGGTATTAGCGCTGTTGTCATCATTAACGTTGACATCCTTCCGCGTTTGTTAACTAACACCTTAAAGGTTAGAAATGATCTATGAAATGAAAAAAAAAAAAAAAAAAAAAGAAAACAATTTACTCAAGTAATTAAGTACTATAAACAAATAACAGAGAAAAAATGGTTCAACTGGAAAGATAAGTAGAAACAATTTAAATTACAAACTAATTAGGCAAAAATAATATGATTTATTATTAGCAAGGAATAGGCGAAATAATTTTTTACAATAAATTTAATTGGAGTTATAATTCATTTAAATGCTAAGATAATAAAAATTATAATTTGTTAAAATACAAATAGCTTAAACAATTTATTGATGCCATTAAGTACGTTAAGATGCGACGAAAAATTAAGAAATGTGAAATGATTCATGTTTATTTAAGGATTTTAACTTGTCGAAGAAAAACAAAAAAAAGAAAAAAAAAAGGAGTACTTTTCAAAGAGAGTAATTAATTTGGAAGCAAATTAAACTTGAAAATTAAATTGTAAAAAATGAAGAAAAATTTTCAGGCTCCTCCTGGATCACCGATTTTTACTCATTGGAAAATTATAAATGCATATTTCAATTCGTACATTATCAAGAAAACAAAAAATAGATGAAATCCGTTAGCTTTGGGTATGTAAATTTTAAATCCAAATACTATGAAAAATTTTACATCATATTTTCTAAATTTTACACAAAATACTTCGAAAAAAAAAGAAATCTTAGTTAATGATAATATCCTTTTACCGATTAAAAAAAAAAAAAAGATTTGAAAATTTAGAAATTTTTAATAAATTTGAAAAAGTTCATTACAAAGAAAAGCATTAATAAACGAAAATGATTTTAACAAATGGTTTTGCATGATAAGGGAGACGGAGAGAAATTATCTTTTCTGCTCTCTCAAAAGAACTTAAAATGATAAACAATATTTGATAAAATAGTAATGATTAATTACGATTTTTCTTTTCTAAATGAAACTTTAAAAAAATATACAACTTTTAGTAATATAGTAGTAGTACAAGTATATGATTTAACTGACTAAATTAAAATTTTGTTTTATTTTGTAATAGGGAAAAATGATTGCTTTGTTTTGTATTATTATTATTATTTCAGTAGTACCTTTATCATTTTAGGTTATTCTTTGATTTTTTTGAAAGGAATGACTTAAAAGATAATTTCTATTAAAGTAACTTAAAATATCGTCAATATCAATTACTAAAAACTATTGTAATGTATTAATTCTATGCAAAAATCATTATTTCGATTAGTTTTCATATATTATAATTTATTTGTTCAGCAATAGTAACATAAAGAAGCAATGTAAATGTCGAAATTTCAGTGAACCACTACTGTAAATCAATGATAGTAACAGTATCAAAATAAGAATATCCATTATCACATTTTATCATTATAGCAATAAAGTTAATTCAGTTTGATAATTTCAATTGTAGAACAAAAAAAGAGGAAGTAAGAATATTTTCAAAGTGAAACATTTCTTACAGATATATGCCTAATAACTATCATAAACTTATATTTTATCATATGCATATGACATACCGTATGATGCCATAATTTATCATATGAATATGACATATCGTATGATGCCATAATTTATCATATGTATATGACATACCGTAAGATGCAATAATTTTTATAAATAAAATAATATTTATAAAATAAAGTGAAAAAAAGAAAACAATTTTTTAATTATGATTTCAATCATTAAAAATAGGATTAAAAACAAGTTTTTTTTTTTTCTTTTCTCATTGACTTCATCCATTTTAATTCATTTCAATGTGATGAAATAAAATGAAGGCTTTGTTCAATTGAGCTTGTCGATGAAAAATGAATGAGTAATGATCACATCCATTTCATACAATTAAAGTTAAATTTCACGAAAGCTTTTGATTAGCAATAAATAGAATGATAGGAATATGAATTGAAATTTAATTTCTTTCAAAATTAATGTGAATTGGAATAATTAATATGAATATATTTATATTTAATATTGCTTCCCAAGATATTATTTTACATCCTTCACATAACTCATTCTTTTCTCTCAAGTCATTTCATAATTTCATGATTTACTTTACCCATTCTATTACATATTAAGTAAAATCAATTCGAAATATTTCACTCATTTCAATTTTCCGAGTTTTTTCTTTTTTTTTTTCTTATGAAGTACTCAAACAGTGCCAATGATTTTTATCATAAAAAATAATAACTAAAATTATATCTTAGGATGTAAATGTAACTCTCTGTAGGAAATTAACAAAATGGCAAATTTTTGCTGAGAATAAAATTTTTTTGAAATTGAAACAACATTTGGAAGTAAACTCTATCATAATTTTTCTTTTTTTTTTTTTGTATTTTACATCTAATTTCGACATTAGAAAAAAAAAGCATGGGCAATATTTTGCACAGTATTAGATAGAATGTATTTGAAGAGAAAAAAAAAAAAGAAAAATAAAAAACTTATTAAAAAAAAAAAAAAAATTTGGGAGCAGAAAAGATAGAAGGACCATTTCGTATTGTGAAAAGATGAGAAATTCAATTAGATCATTTTGGATGGCTAAATTAAACAGCATGTCAACATGTTCAACGATGACAATTATTATGAAATACATCATAAAGGTCAAGAAGAGATGAAATAATACATAAATGGATTGACCTTGACCTTCCACATTTTTGTCTCAATTCTCAAGATATTTGAACTTTCTCTCAAAAGATTACAAATCCGTAAATAAAAAAAAAAAAAAAAAAAACTCGTCTGTTTTCCACGACATCATATTTTCTTATTCGATTAGATTGAAAATTTAATTATTTGGATCAATTAAAAATGATCAAATATTCCTAATAATTAATTATCCCTACCATACATATATATATATCTTAAGATGGTTAGCAAAAGATTTAATAAAATGACGATAATATAATATTTTTGTGAAATTAAAATAGCACAGATTAGTTCATTTAATCATGAAAAAAAAAAAAAAAAAAAACAGATTATAATGCATTTATCATGATGTGGGACTATTATTGACATTTCACAGCAATCGATATCAAAATTGGGAAAATTAAAGAAGTAAAATTTCATTTCGCAATTAGCGTTTGCTTCCAGTTACTAGCATTACAGTTAAAGTAGAACGAAATGATTAATGAATGAATTGCTTCAAACCTTTCACCATCTCTTTTTAACCTTTTATAAGTGCAAATTGTCATTTGTACAGTTCCTAGGATATTTTAAAAGTGTGCAAATATGTTGATCAAGGGACAAAATAAATATAATGTGCTGAGAATCATCATTTTTTTTTTCTTTTTTCTAAAATTTAAATCAAACTTTCCAGACATAAAAAAAAAAAAAAAAATTTGAAAAAAAAAAAAAAAAAAAAATATACATTTCAAAATTTAACTTTCAAAGACTATAAATAATTTCAACTTTTCTTTTTTTTAGCAAATTTGAAAAACAATGAAATATTGCAAAAAAATTAAGGAAATGTTATGCAAAATTTGATCAATAATAAAAAATATTGGTAAATGTTTACCTCTTAATGTAAATTGAATGTAATTTATTTTAATAAAAATGTATACAAATATCGATTGTTCTAATTTTACCTTAATGTAACCAATTCAGAGGATAATTGCTATTTCATAATTATGTCAAATTTGGATGAGTATGACTAATTATAAATAATGATGGAATAAAAAAGTAGCATTGAAAAAAATTTGACACATTATAAGTTTAGGTAAAAATTTTTTGCTTAAAAATCAAATTCTTGAAATATCTCTTCCTCCCAGTTATTACTATTTGTATAATAAAACTACCGATTAAATAAGTATTCCTTGGAAAATACCATTGTTTATTATCTTATTTTGTAATTTGCAACCTTTTAGAAAAGGATTGATTTTGACCTGTTTCCTTTTTTTTTTTTCGTTGATTCATTTTCTTTTTTTCTGCATCGTACTTTGATTATTTGCTTTCAGCAATAGGTTGACCTTTTCCTGCTCCATCTATCCGTTTTTGAATTTTTAGGGAGGCAAAAATTGATAACAGTTTAAGGATTAGATTGTTAAAAAAAAAAAAAAATGAGGAATCCCTCTGTACAACTAAATCGCTATATATTTTGATCGATAGTACGAGAAAAAATTCATCGGAACTTACTTCTTTCGTATTTTCACGTTGAACCTTTTGATATACTATTCACAAGAGTAAAATATATTAGATATTGAGAGCTTGAAATCTTTCAATCACTATTTGAATTTTTCATTTTAACATTTTCATTCAATTGCTGAATTTTCAAAAACCAGAATTTGAATTTATCACTACTTTCTTCCAAATAGCATTTATACAAAGGGAATAAATATAAAACTTCTCGAATAAATCAGTAACAGGTCTCTGCTAGGTTGCAGGTATACTACAAAATGTCTTCAACATATGGTTGAAGCTACTATAATTCTATCGTTTCCTGCTTGTTGCTGCTATGACATTATCATGACGAAGATAACCTATTGCAGGCCGATGCAAAGCATCCGTATAATCATATCATCAAACCTTATGTTTGATTCGAAATATCGTATTTGCACATTTTTTGTTGTATATTGCAAAATTAAGATATGCAAGCAGACTGCAACGCAAGAAAATGCGCTAGTATTAAAATTAACATGATTGTATAGTAAATAATTACACGAGTATAGATGGAGACCTTAGATGAGAAGTTTATGATTCCAATTACGAAATAACCAAACTACTTAACTTAAGTGATGGGTATTGCGTTGTTGTTAATGACTATGATAAAAGCACTTATTACGGTTCCCTTACTTTTATATCACTTATGCCATAACAGTACGTCAGTGCTTATTACAGTAACAGAATTGATACGAACCAAAAATTGATGCTTACAATTTTAATATAAAAAAGAAAAGACGAAAAGGATGGAATAACTGAGAACACTCATGTTGGTGAAAATAACGATACTCCGGGAAAATGTGGGAAAGAGAGTGCAAATTCTGAGAAGAACGTTACATTTCTCTGTGAGCATAAGCCGTTTCTCTGTGGTAGAATTAAATTTTCCCTCTATCAAAAGTAATTTAAGAGTACTTCAGCAAAAAGCATATTGTACGAAACATGAAGCAATTTTTTCCTGATCTTATTTGCTTTTACAATCTTTCGAGATTCAAAGAATGCTTCTTTAAGCGCTTCTTTTCCGTCTTCCTGATTTTTACGCTCTATAGAGAACACGACCAAAGATGCCGACAGCCCAGTCAAATCAACAATATAGACATTAAAATTTCAAAAATCGAATAAAAATCATCAGCATTGTATCAGGAAAATATAATGTATTAAAATGCTAAAACTTATACAATCACACGCACACTGTAGTAAACTACAGGTAAAAATTTCACCCTCCCTTCTTTCGCTTACTTTATCTCATTTCTACTTTTGCTCCTATTTTATCTTCGCAAAGGAAGATATGTAGCACATCTGACTCTCGATGTATCTTTCGAATTCTCGAAGTTTTGAGGTCGATTAGGTTTCCAAACATGCAGTAAGATATTCTCAATGTTACTGAAACTGAGACGTAATGCCACATCGTTCGGTCCACAGATCATGACTCTCTACAATAAATAGTCGTATCCAGTATTTGTGATAACTTTTAGCCCTAATTTACTATGTACCAATGATAAAACATGCACATACACATATAAAACCACTCACATTCACCAATGATTCTTCACAAAATACAGCGTACTGAATAAAACCAGTAATAATCGATTTACAACGACAGTTTAATAAGTCATTTCATTCTAATTCAAAAACCGAATTGACATTTTTTGCTCGATATCAGTCTTTTCCATTGCCTGCAATTTAGCTATATTACATATTCGCTACATATAAACAAAACAACCTTTCATTCCACAAAGTCTCTTTAAATTGTGATTTAGATGATGGAAACACAAAAAAACCTCAAAATAAAAAAAAAGTGTTTTTGAGTAGCAAAGGTTTCTTTCTCTCAAAAATAGCAAAGGTTTTTTTTCAAAAAGAGAAGGCTAAAGAAGAAAAAAAGTTTAAGTGGAAAAAGGAAAGGCAGATGAAAAATGTTAAAAGTTCAGATAAACAATGAGTATGCGCCTTCTAGGTTTCGAGATCTCACAATCTCCCGGGATTTTAGGAAGAAAAGAATTTCTAAAGCACATAAAATACTCAAAACTACTTCTGCAACAAGTACTGCTAGAATTATCGCTTTGTGAAAATATACATTCATCAAATTATGTTTCTAGAGATCCCTAAGTTGAGAGTAAATATACCCAAGTACATGTGCACAATTTATCAGTAGTTAAGCATTCAATTTAGTAGCTTTTTTTGAACAGAAAAAAGCAGAACTAACCCGGCAAAACTCATCGAATGAAATTTTTCCATCGTTGTCGATATCAGCTTCAGATATTGTCCGATCGGCAATACTTTCTAGCTGAAATCAACTTGAGACGAAATAACTCCCTACGAAATTCAAACTTCTCACAAACATATGTTCAAATTAATATGCAAATTAGTAGCTAAACAATTATTTCGAACAGTGCCCGACAAAGTTACTATTTCACCATTAATTTTAAGAGCATTATCTAATTTAAAAAATTATAATCTATTTCCATTTGATTTTACTCCTCTATCTTTTGAATCCCTCAATAAAAAAATAAATTCCAAGTCCAATAAATTAATTTTTGAAAAACTACATCATCGAATAGCACAAATTCTGAAGGAAAATAAGATTGCTTCATGCATATGTAAAATCAGCACAGCTTTACAATTTCATTAAAAAACATACTTGTTCAGCTGTTATATTTGCACCCACCATCATATTCAGGATCACTTTGAATTCATCTCTTGTAATAAAACCATTCTTATTCAAGTCGTACATTGAAAATGCAACTATAAGTTTCATAAAATATATAAACATATCGGCTTGCAAAATATTACGATTCTACTCGGGTCTAAACATCAGATAATACATTTCATGGAGGTGAAACCTAAAGTAAGCATATATAGGTCCATATGATATAATATTGCTATTGTAGGTAAGCAACAATATTACCATCATGAGTAGAAAGATTGCTTCGACGAAATGACATGATGCCTTTTCAGTCTTAGATTCAGAATATGCACATCTTTTTGCAGATTCTGAATCTAAGACTGAACGAGCATTAAAGTAGCGCATTCTAAACACTCTCCCCACTTCTAATGATATATATATATATATATATATATATATATAAAGAACTAAATCCTCACTATAATGAACGCCAACCACGCAAATGACACGTAGTAATCGGAATAGACCTCATTCATTATAATTCAAAAAGTGAGCTCCCTAAATCAATGTCCGGTCTGAAGAATGTGACAAGTTCAATGTAAGTAATGTCAAAATACTTACATTTCAGTTTCTCTTCCCTGCTATTCAGGATATTCCGTTTTTCTTTACTGATTGGCCTGAAGTGTGCTAACACTCTAATGAATTCTCGAAAATTGATCTTCTGCTCTAAATCATCTCTAAAATACGGATATTAGTTTCTAGCGAACCATTCATAGATGTTTAAGTGTGTCGAGAAAAAATGTAAGAAAGGTAACTTTAAATTCAAAGAAATGAAGACAAATACTACAAAAAGCAGATCAAAAATTAACGAAATTAGTTACGTTTCAGTAAAAAATGCATCAACAATGCGATCACCAAGTGGATTGATTGCAAGTTCGGGAATCCGCAAGAAATCATCACGATCCAAGTATCCACGACCTGTTAATTAATCAGTGAATCATTACTTAAATTCTACAAATTATATACTCGATTGAGTCATATGTTGAATAACAAAAAAAAATCCATATTTGCATGTATAATTGCGAAAAATTAAAAGGCTATTTTTTGACCAATGATTACTTTCCCTTGGATATTTTGGACTATACAGAAGTGCATTCACTGAGCAAGTCAGCTATCACTTAGACTAATTCTAGAGGGATACACAATCAGGTAAGCGCAGCCTGCAGAAACACAAAATATTCATAAAATTTATTTGAAAAGGAAGAACCTGCTTGAACTAACCTTGTTTATCGAGTGACAAAAATCGACTGTACAGCCGAACAATTTGATTTCGTGAAACTGGAAAAATGAGCTCAGTAAAACAACAAATTGGTCATTGATTAATTGCTAGTGAAGGCAAATTATGAAATAAGTAAAACCTTTAAAAACGTTTACATTATCTGCACGGATTTTACTTTTTTAAAGTACTAGCTTCTTTGTTTCATCAATAATTTAGTCAGCAGTAAATTACAGTAAAATGTTAAACTGCTGATATCGTGAAGATTCTTTAAAAAATACTGATGCTTAGCCGTGTCACGAATACATCTTTGTCAGTCACCTTGAATGTTTCAAAGAGATCCGTCGACAGCTAACTACAATCATTCTTTCGTTCTAAGACTGACGAATTCCAAAGAAAATGAAGTAAATTTAAGAGAAAAATGATGAGGCTTACATCCAGTCTCCGCTGAAATCGTTTGAATTTCATCTTCTTGTAACATTAACGAGCTACTATTCCCCATATTGGTCAAAGAAATCCTCTTGATTGATTCAGTAACACTCAATTGTAGGCATACACGTACAGAATAATCAAATATACAATCTTTTCCACCGAAAAAAAAAAAAAAATTAATAGTTTAGTAATAGATAGATGAATGACGTATGCAGACGCAAGCATAAATTTTGGCAAGCCATTTTCTTCAGAAGGTAAAATCTAAAAAGAAATTCGAAACTGATAGTAACTCCTCTATTAAACATTTTGAATTGGATAGGTTGGTGTCTATCAGCTGGTAAATGAAAAGTTCATATTCACTCACAAAACCAGCTACATGATTCAGAAATAAAAGTGAGAAAACTGCGCTCACAATCTATGCACAAGGATTGCAAAAACATCACACATTCGGTTGATCAATTGATATATTCATATATGAAGAGTTAAAACCATTAACAATCCCTTACAAATATATTTTAGCCTAGCTATAGGATCAGACTTTAAATCTAATTCCGATTATCGAATTTTTTCGTTTGTCATACCGTTTTAATGATATAAAACAACAGAAATAAAGCCATATGGAAATTACAACAAATAATACTTCGTTCATAGAATTGACTGTAGCCATTACCAAATAAAAATGCCACAGCCATTAAATAAAAGTACGAAAATATTTCTCTATTTGGGGAGGGAAAAAACAGAGAGAAAAAAAAAAACGATTACAGAGAGATCTGAAAATGCGTGATGGTACTAAAAAATGTTCTTCAATCATAACAAAAAAGTTAATCTCCAACACAAACCGACAAGAATGGTTGCAAACTGGAACAATTCTCTCCAAAAAAAAAAAAAAAAGAAAAAAAAGAAATCCAACTGTATAGACAATGTCAAATTATCAGATAATTGAGGTCAAATTTCTAGTGTGATACCTCATTCCCACAATTTTAACTATTTCAATTTTTAATTCCATCTTGTACGGTCATCATAATAATTTGATTAGCTACAGTAAGCTGTAGCATAGATCAGAGTTTCGCTGACCCATTGATACTGTATTTGATTGAAATACAATAACAATAAACTGGAAAGAGGATTATGGTAACCGTATGCCTGTCATATCATTTTCATCAGCTTTCTGATCACCTTATACTATTGCTAAAACAATGTTTATACTTTTAAAAATCAGAAAATGTACACAATCCGTAAGTATCATGAAACAATTCCAAATGAAAAACAATCAATCCATCCGTATCATTTCACGAGTGATTCATGTTGCCACGTACGTATACCACTCTATTAAACTATCCATACATTATATATATATATATATATATAATTGGAAATTAGTGTTGTTGAACAGTAAATGGGAATCAGTATTATTCAACATTAAATAATTAAAAAAAAATCTTATTTTGAATATTTGAAAGCTTGATAAAGTGGTACATAAAGTGAGAGCAATAGAAAATAAGTAGCAAATAGATAGAAAACGAGTTTAGGGAACATAATGGATTGATGAACTACATTAAAACTTGTTCAGATTGAGATAGCACGCGCAAATATGCATTGATTGTTTACTTCTATTCTTCATATCAGGAAAAATTTCCTAACTAAATAACTTTCGTAATGATTAACACTTTCTAAGTCAACATTTGAACATTCTCAATTCTTTATACCATTAGTAATTCAACGCATTGGAAGTGTGAAACAAATTACAAAAGTAGAATAGTATCTTAAGTAGAAGCTTTGTTTCTCCTACCACCGACCCTAATAAGATAGAAAGATTTGATAGAATTTTCACACTTTACGAATATATGCGTATCATTTAAAGTTTTATAGAAATATCATTGACTATTAACTTAAATTGCTTTTGCTTCAAGTGCTTAAACCAAACTCACAGAAAAAAACGCAACCTTAGCTTTACATATTGCAATTTAAGCAATGTACATAGCAGTTAAAATTCTGCAAACTGTACCTTCACACGCTGAACTTGTACACATTGTCACCGCAAGATTCTTCAATTTAGAGATTTCCGCATTTACAACAATAATAACAACCGATATGGGTACAATCATTAGTGGCAAGATGATGCAATTCATGAAAGATGTCCGAAAAAAGAATTATTTCTTAATTAATTACCTATCGGAAGTTCATGTAAATCAATTTCTTTCGTTTGTGTATAACGGTATTACATCTTTTCATGCATCAAAGTTTCACCTTAAAAGTGCTGTCACAGGTAAATATTGACCATTCGCATCTAGCATTCGATTACTAATGAAAGACGAAGATAAACAACACTTTTTGGAAATTTGCATCTAAGAAGGTATCATTATCAAAAGAAAAAATATCCTAAAAATATAAATTAAAAAGAAATGGTCTAAAGTTATCTTCCTTTCAATTATAACTCATTTATCAACTAATTCCTACTAGGCTTTTTTCATACTTGATGAATACTGTAATGAAACATTCCAACAATCCTGATGAGGCATAAATGGTAGAAAAAAGATTATAGAGAAATATGAAACATGTAATCAGCTGATGATGAAAGATAACAAATAAAATAAGCATAATGAATCATTATTTTGCATACATTTCATACATAAACACAATTTCTAGCATTTCCCGGGAAAAAAAAAAACCGAAAATTTCATTGGAATTTAAATGAACTGTAAAAACCAATACGAATTCATATTAAATTTTTTGGAATCTTGAAAAAAAAAAAAAACAAAAACAATGGAATTAAATCTATCGAGAAACGTTCATCTTTGCAAACTACGAAATCATTCAATTCAATTCGAACCATTGGAAATAAGAAAATAGGCCAGAAATGGTTTTTTTCACGCAAAATTCTCTCTTTCATTCTTTCCTTATCGGTTGTGAACAAATTTTGTGACATTTTCTTAAATGGATTCCATTTCATTTCTACTGTGCTTAATGTGTGATTACAATATTTAGCAAAAGATTTTCATACGATAAGGATGAAAATTTTTATTTCAAATTAAATTTCGATTAAAGTAAGCCATTAATTCATAACAATGTGTAATATCTTACAAAAAAAAAAACACTCATAAAATCTAAATTATTTTCCTTTATTCTAAGTAAAATTTACTCCAGAAATAGCATTATAAAATAACAGTACAGCAGATGAATTCATGTAGCTACTTGGGAGAAATTACGACGAAAAAGAGAACTCATTTGAGGGAAGTTAGAATTTGATCAATGAAATTTAAAGATTGATAGCAACATGATAATTTGTTAAAATATGGAAATGGCTAAAATTTATGAAATTATCTTCTTGCAATCAAGCAATAATTGGACAACAAATGATAACAAAACTAAGAGTACAGACAACACAAATTGAAATGAATAGCAAAAAAGTAATGTAACGACAGATACAGTGATAATGATAACAGTGATACAGAGAGATTATTTCATAATCAAAAATGAACAGAAAAAATCTCCTCTTTAGAAAGAAGAAAAATTTAGATTTTCACACGTTTATTATTATCTCAGTTCAAAATAATTCATTTTATACAATCTCATACCTGAAAAGGTTCAAAGATTACTCTTCGTACGAAGGGGACAATTGATGGAAGTAGAAAATTGAGCATTTCAGATTTTAAGTCTTCGAGTAACATCTTTGAACAATTTTACATACAGATTTCTGATTAGTAAGTGGGTAAATATTTTCATTTGCATAGAAAAGAAATTAGTACACATTCAATTCATCAAGATCATTCGTGCTATTAAGCGTAACGTACTTCATCAATAACGACGGGTAAAATGAAATATCCAAACATTTGCATAAGTACACACTCATAAACATCCATATCATTAGCCTAGCTAGAACTGAAGAACATTGAATTCTTTGATTATAGCATGTAAAATTACGAAACAATAATATGATAAAGTGTTAAACTAATGAAATCAATAAATAACTGATAGAGAAACTATCAGTACAACAAGAATGATGAGAATATTTTTTGAAATACATATATGTGACATCAGGAACAATAGTATCTGCTCAGAAATGAATTTTGATAATTCCAAAAATTATAGCATTTTTGCAAATTATAGAAATACATGCAATTGTGACAATTTAGCTAACTAATTTAAGATGATTTCTCATTTCGCGCGTGGTAAAAAAAACCTTGACTTCACGAAACGCCCACACACTCAGGTGCACGCCCACGCACGTGTGCGTATACAGTTTCACATATTGTGGAACAAACTTCGTACTTTAGAAAATTCGAATCCGTACGTCGCTAACATTATGACAATAGCATTGTCTCAGCAATCCAAATATTTTAATTATTTTATTGATCATTGCAACTCCTCAAATGTTGCAATTTTATTGTCGATTGAAAAGAGTATCCAATCTTTCATTTTTTTTTTTTTTTTTGCATAAAAATACACTGCTTGAACAATCATTGAAGTTAAAGCTAAAATAATAGCAAATAGATCAAATATAGAATGAGTCAATGTATGGAATATAGTAGTTAGAATTAAACAGTCCATGTAAATTATTTGTGATATATTTTAGTTACTATACTAAAAATTTACATATACCTTATAATTTTCACTCAATTATCATTATTCTCGTACTTTATATTACTGGTATTTTGATGCAACATTTTTGAATTAACAATGTTTATGCCCAATTAAAATCATTTGTATAAAAGTTGTTTGCGTATTCATATCATCAATATCATTATTTAAATAAATGTAAGCTTCTCAATGATTAAAGCCTTTTTCACTCTATAAAAATAAGGACTAAATTATTTTTCTGGTGATTTCTGGAATTCATGGTAACTTCTAGGATTACAGTTTCGTTGAAATAACTGACGAACAATATTTTGTATAAATGAAATCTCTTACAGAAACGATTCAGGAACAATTGACATTTCAAATAATGATGATAATTATTGCAATAGATTACCTATAAACATTCAGTTTATTCATTCAAAGAAGACTGAATTTGCATAATTTCTAAGAAGCCAAAAATAAAATTTAAAAAAAAAAGTTCAAATTATAAGTTTCCTCTTACATTTGCTCTCTTTCTAGTAT
>JABVXV010000132.1:0-107393 GCA_013365325.1 Dipetalonema caudispina | reverse complement strand
TAAAAATTTAAAATGTAACTGAAAGTGCTAAGTTAAAATGAAAGGTAAATTTCGGGGATACATTTTCAAGTTAAATGTATAATTTAGATGAGAAATTAATTTTCGGACGGTTTTTCGAATTCATGCAATTTAATCTGAAATCAAATGTCAAATGATAATTTGTTACTGTGTAATATAAGCATGCACAGTTTTGGCAGAAAATTATAGTGGAAAATTGAAATAGTGGAAAATTTTGAAATAGTGGAAAATTTCATTAATCAATAACAAACTAAATAAATAAATACATTTTATTTATTTCAAAGTAACTAAAAGTATCAAATTAGCTAACGGAATACTTCAACAATAATTAGATGCAGAAATTTCCTGCACAAGGAAATACTCAAATTAGTAAGGCGAATTAAAAGTCGCAATTCTTGCAATATATTTCATTTTTCATTTTAAAAAATATATTTTATAAATGTATAAATTGTGCATTTCTTGCTAAATACGTGATACGTGCATGTCTAACGTGAATTATTGGCGATCGCTTTTATATAACTTAGATTGAGGGTGGATATATTGTAGACGTCAATTTTATGCAAAGTTTTCATCTAAAATGTGAAACTTCAGCTTACTATATAATCCAAACAATCCTAACATTTCTGTAAAAAAAAAAGAAGGATTTGAAAAAAGTTTGTAAAAAAAAAAAAAAAAAAAAAAAAAAAGATAGTGAAAGAACGATCCACGACCGAAAGAACGGCCTATCTAATCAGACGAATTTTTAATGAAAGGCAAAACGGAGGAATAAAACATTTCAATGTGAAAAAAAAAAAGAGCATGCAAACAAAAATTACTTTTTCCAACAACTTTATTGCTTTTCATTTTTGCTTTAGCTTTTTTTTTTTTTGTATCGTATTTTTAAGCAGGAAAGGGTAAAATAGTAGAAATGTATCGATTCTTTCATTTTTCCTAATTTTTTTGTTCTTAATATACCATATATGATTTCCAATACTCAATTTATAATTTGTTTATTTGATTATTATTTATAACTCTTTATTTCGTAAATATACTGATTACTATAAATGTATTTCTTGTATCATCCATTTATCTTTAATTAAATTGCTATTTGTACAATTAATTTTACTGTTTTCACTATCGTGATCTACTGTTATGTATCTCTTCCGTAAAATTAATTCATCAATTTGATAAAGAAGTTTTTATAATACGCGCATCAGTTGTATGCCATTCGTTAGCATTAATCATATTAATTATTACTACCTACGGTAAACAATTACAGTATCAGTGAAAAATTTTTTTTACAGTATAATAATAAGTAAAATTAGATTATCAAAATTAATAGTTTTGGAAGATTTAAATGAAAAGCACTAGCAAGTAGTGCAGAATACTTAAAGTTCAACAGATCAATCAATAAATCTGTTCTTTGACACTATTATCCATCCCAGAGGTTCGTAAAACTTCGGAAACTATGCATTCCAACGATTACTTTTGTTATTTTCAAGAAATTTCTAAATTTAAAAATAAATGATCGAAATTTGCAGAAGAATGTCGTTGTTCAATCAAATGAAACTTGGTGTGGCGAAAGTGATAGAATTCAGTACCGATGGCAATATATTTGAGATTCCGGAATGTCCCGCACTAATGACAACTGATAAAGTTTCAATCAAAGTAGCTAATGATACCCAAATGTATTTATTCTCCAATACTGATTTAATACACTTCTGTCATTCATTAAAATTCCACCGTAAAAGCTAACATCAGAAAAATCGAAAAAATACTGAAACATCCGTTATCAACCAACTGAATGGATAACAACCAATTAAATTGATGATAAACTGAAATCACTGCTGATCACTTCCAAAAGATTAGTTTGAGATGTTTGCACACAATTCAACTACTAATATAATATGCTAAATAACTTAGTAATATTTTTAGTTTTGATGACATAATATTTCAAACTTGTACATTAAGGTTAATGAAACAAATCTGGAAACAACTGTTTCGTAAATTTTCAATCAATAATTCCTATCTTTCAGTATTGTATGTAATTTAGTATTTACAACTATAATTTTTCTTTCCTTCAGGATTAAAGCAACAGTGGACTATATTGAACATCATATTGCAAATTTTAATATTCGTTTTCTGATACGAGACGAAAGAAGGAATAAGAAAACAATTATGTCTGCTAACTTGATATCTGGTACGGTATGTTACTTCATTCATTTCTGTGACATAAATAAGAATACGATTGATTGTTGGTTACGGTACGTCGGGCAGATGAAAATAATGGGATAAATAAAACAGGAGAAAAGAAGAAATTAAAATTAAATTGTCACTGATTTTTTTTCCTCTCTCTAATACCTAAATATCATTTTTCTACAGTTCTATTAATTTTAAATAAAATGATTTTTTTTACTACTATCTTTTTGAAATAAAACCAAAATATGGTAGAGAATAAGAGTTATTTTGTTTAAAAATTACTTGTAAATTTGAAAATCTAAAAAAGTTTTATCTCTTTCTAGTCTAAGACTAAATTTACAGGTCATGGTTTTGAAGTAAAGAATTCAACAGGAGCACGGGTTATGGATATTAAGATACCGAACAGCACCGTATCATCATCAATTGGCAAAATTATCCATCCGCTCAGCACTACGATTTATAAGGTAAGTATTGAAATCATTTGATCAATTTATGATTTCATTTTTTTCAATTATTTCATCTCTTGAATTCAATACAGTAATCTATTGCAAGTCTTAAAACCATTGACAGTGACACTTATCTGATAGGTATTAATGATTTAATAACTTATTTGCTCTATAAAATCCTTTTATTAAAGGTACTGCATGATAAAATGGAGACAAATAATCATCGTTTTCAAGTACATCATCTGTCATCAGATCAATCAATAATCAATGTCGAAAAGGCACTTCTCTCCCTTCAATGATCATTAGAAAGCAAATGAATAGTTTGCATAATTTCAATGAAACTTAATGAAAACCTATTGATGAGCTATTTGTATTATATCCCCATTGCCTTTCAAATGGAATTTGTCGTAAATTCCACAATTTCATTGAACGATTTCGTGATGTAATATTCCATGTATCGCTATTAGTACTTCAATCATCGATATTTACAGATATCTTTATCGGTATATCCAATACTTAAAATGATTGGAATACTAGAAACTGAATGTGTATATCAGTTCAAACGTATGGATGGTATTGAATTGGCACGAGTTTATCCTAAAATTGTCTTAAATGGCAGAACGCTTATTTTAAAATATGAGTAAGTGCAATTTTAACATAATTAATTTCAACTGCAAAAATTCCTTTTTTTTTTTGCAAGAGTTTGGGTCAATTTCTGCACAGATGTATGTTAAAATATTGCTTTAAAATGATTAAAAAATTTTTGTGAATTTACAGAATGATGCAACTTGGCATGCAAATGCGTGCAGTAATCTTGGGTACATCATTAATGCTCGTTTTGCATGAAGTATATCCGGATATCCGGAATGCATTAGCGGCATCAATTGTGAGGATTGGAAGTGGTGAAACTAAAAACACCTAAAACCAGAAATACTGTTATTGTATGTCTGTCACTACTTGAGGATTTATACTAAGGATAAAATTAATTTTTTCAAAAATTTTCTTACAAGTATGTAAATTTGTTCCAACAGCTGCTGTATGCATGTATAATTATTCGAAATTTACTTTACAGTTTTTTTTTTGTTTTTTTTTTTTTACTTTGAATTTATATTTATGGTTAGAGTTTTTTTTTTTTTTTTTTACTTTTAACTTATATTTATGTAAATTCATTTCAGGATATTTAGAGTATTTAAACCTATTTTAATATATTTAGAATTTTGGTATTTTGAAGCATTTGAAATGTAACTTCTTTGACAGCATCTATTACATGGTATAATGAATATATAAAATATTCAAGATAAATTTGATAATAGTCTGTTAAAAGATTATTTCATGCTTTTTAAACTTTCACTGATTTTATGAAGTAAACCTTTACGCATATGTTTTATAGCAATCGATAATTTCATTAGAAATTTTAAATGATCATAAATGAATTTATTTTTAAAAAAAAAAGAAGTCAGCAAAACAAGTAAAACTAATAGCGTTAATTGACATGGAACAATTAATCAAATGTATTTATCTTTACGGTATCATAAATCGATACAAATTTATAATATGCAAACAATCATCTTATTCTGCAATTATTCAAAAAAATTTTCCGATCGCTAACAAATGAATCATAGCCAATGCATGCATTCTGTGATCAGAGAAGTAACATTGTGCAAAAAAAAAAAAATTTATTTCACCTAAAACTTATGAATTCTTCAATTCTTTTAAATATATTTGTTGAAATTTTAAACGTTAATTTTTTACTCTAATTAGCAAAACCAAACATTTATTCCCAGTCATATTTAATGAAATATCAATTTGATCATAATAATTTGACATTAATAATATCAAATGTATTGCGCTTGCATGCATCCAATACAGTTAGCATATCCTTGGGCCTAAAGGATACAGTACGAGAAAATTTTCATACTATATTACATAAATTGAAATTGCACTAGCAAATTTACATTGATAAAAATAGTACCATTATGTGATATGCGAGAAAAACTTTACTTAATTACCGCATTTAACAGTATGCTACAGCAAAATAGATATATCATCTACAATAGTTATACTGCATGGAATAAAAATTTGAAATTACATGTAAAAAAATTTCATATTGAGGTGGAATTTTCTTTTTTTTTCTTATTAAGAGAAATATTTAGCTAATTAATTAATGCTTAATTTGAATTTTTTTTTTTTCATTCATTTTCTTATATTTATCGTTTTTATTTTCGTATTACAGTTTTACATCGTTTTTTTTTTTTGCCAATTCCTTTCACTAATTTTTGATTTCATTGTTTTTAATTTGTCTTTTTAGTTCTTCAATTATTTTTATTGAGTATGTCACAAAAAATTAGTGATAAAAAATATCACTGAAATAATTACGAATGATTAATTAATTAAATGGAATGTTTAACTTTTTATGACATTTTAAAATGCCTCTTCTGTTGTTTTTTTTTCCAAGTTCCATATGAGATAGACTGTATTTTGTTGCATAAGAAATTTTTCAACGATTAATTGCAAAAGCTTATGAACAATTTGCATATTATAAACTTATGTCTTGAAGTTTAATCAAATTTCGGCAACATGTCACAATGTCTATATTATGTTAGTCTAAACTTTCAATGCATTATAACTTTTAAACATAATGTTGAAAGATATAAATTATCGATTTCTTGATGAAATGCTAATTTTTTGGACCAATCTTAGTTGTTGAAAGAAATTACTATAACCCTTTATCTCACAGAGTTAATTATGCACCATTTAAAAAAATCCAAATTACATTTTTCTTCACAACCAAAAATTTCAGAAATCAAAAAAAAGAAAATGTTTAAAATATTTCAAACAATTTCGATCGAGATTTCGAGAATTAAAATTATTTGCAATTTTTTATTTGATTTTAGTTGTCATAAATATTTTAAACATTAACTTTCATGAATTGGTAGATTTGAATTCAATCAGAAATGGATCAAAGAACTGAAAAACGCTAATTGGAAGCATATCGCTCAGTGAATTAAAAAAGGACAAGAAATAAAAAAATTAGAATACCATATGTAAACTGATAACGATCATTTCCATTCTTAAATTTCAAATTATTTTGAATTTTCTTTTTTATTGTCACATTAAGTATAGAATCTAACAACATCTTCCTCCACTATTTTGGATTCATGAATGGATATGATCTCTTATCGGATGAAATTTGAACAGTCTAAATTGTTGAGAATACTGAAATTTAAACCATTCTTGACATATCTTCATTTTTTTTTCTCCTTAACTACAACAATGCTACAAATAATTCCACCACTTTATTGATCCTCATATTACAATTTTAAACATTATCATCCTTGTTGTGAATACAAAAATACAACAACGTTATCTCTAATTTGTGCTTTTTATGTTGCTCAATTTTGCTATTCATGATACGAATTGTATCAGTAAAGGATTGTGAAATGACAAAAATTTTATTGTTGTCTGATATATTTAAACATTTCACTCCTTTCATTAAACTATTACTTTAAAAATGTACTTTTTATATCTTATCATTCAGAGAGCATTTATGGCATTATAAATTGACTTTTATGATTGGCTTTTTTTGGCACAAAAATATATTTGATCTTAATGTATAGCTAGCTATACAGCTGGCGAATAAATCGATCAAAATTTCAAATTTTAAGCTACAACAGATATAAATCCTTTGCTTTATATTAGTGAATAATTGTTTTTCTTTCGATTTTTTCTTTTTTTTTTTCTTTTCATATACAGTATAAAAGTATGCTAATGAAGTAAGTTGTCACTAATCATAATTTAAATGGAGCTACTATATTATTTGCTATTTAACAAAAGAGATATTTTGTAAATTCAAAAATTACTGAATTAAGTCATTGTTGCAAGGGAAAGAAAACAAACATATAATTCCACTACTTTTGGAACACCAATAATGATTCATTCCTTTTCAAGATGCTATGTAAAAATTTTAATATTTTCTAAATTTTATTAAAAGTAATGAAGTGCTATTGCAAAAATCATATCATTCTATTTGATAATATAAGACATGTTAAAAAGGAAAAGAAAATGTGGAAAAAAAAAAAAAAGAGTAATTATCATGAATTTAACCTATGGAGAGATTAAATTCATACACTTTTTTTTCATCACTTTCATCTTATATCTTTTTTACATCCTTTTCAACGTTTCATAAAATCTTACACTTCCATATATTCAAAAAACGCAACTGCATATGCATGCAAGCGAAAGCAATCGTTTACAAGCATATGCATGCACAACAATGAGAACAGAAACAGAACCAACAACACAACCAGAATGAATAAGAATGAACAAGAATTTGAGAGGAAAAAAAAAAGAAAAGCAAAAAGAATAAAAGTATTGAAATTTTAAAAAAAAAAAAAAAACGGAAAATTTCAGTTTCAATTTCTAGACTTAACTATTATTTTCACCTTAATATATGAACCAAAACATTACGAAACAAAATTAATAACGAATGTCTATTCCTAATCAACAATACACCCTACTATATACTTTCAAAAAAAGAAAGTAAAAAATTAATAATTGTAACAGGCAAACTCCTATCCATGGGGAAAGCGATACAAGGAAGAGTAGTGCAAAATGTCTTCGTTTTATCATAAATCAAAAGCTGCAAAAAAAAATCCTTCATAGGACAGATTATTTTTCTTTTGTCCCCAGAATTATTTTTATTCATAATGGTCAGTTAGTGATATATACATTGAAGTCGGTTTGCATAAATGACTCTATTTGATAGCCTTCACTGCACAAAGAGAAAAGAAATCTCCAAAGCAACTTCAACTTAACAGAGCTTTTACATACTACAATAACAACAACCTACAAAAAACATCAAAGACAGAAACTGAATTTGAAATGAACTAAAAAACATAACTGGAAATTTTCAGAAAAGCAGAAATTACAAAAATACATAAGTGATTTGGTTTAAGATGAGATGAGAAACCATATGAGATGAAAAATACTTCTGAAATCTGATTTTTGCACCTTAGTTAACAAATAAATATAAACGTAATTCATGAGACCCAATCAGGACTATCCAGTATTGAAATCATAACTACATTTCTTGAATACTTCATTATTTTTAATTATAAATGCTAAATTGAGTTCTTATAACTGTTAAAAATAAAAACTGGAAGAAATTTTTTTTTCCAAGAAAAGTAGGAAATGTATTCAAAGTTAAATAATAGTTTCTATTTTTTGCCTCTACTAAGGCATCCCTATCGGCTTTTCATCACTATAATTTCTTCTAACATAAAAAAGAGACGACAGAAAGACAGAGATAGAAAAAAAGAAAGGAAGCTTTTATTTCTTTGTTTCAAATTACCCGAAACCTGTTTGTTTACATCCGACAAACGCCAAATCATTTCCTTAGCTTCGCCTGTTAACAGTTTCAAATTCATCACCACTAGCGATTGCATCGAATTATTAACGTTGTTCGACAACTTTTATCTGCAATTTAATTTGTTTAACACCGTAAAGTCAGTTTGAAATAACGCTACAAAAATCAGATGACTTTTGTATCTAATTATATTTTGACAATAACTAGAAATACATTGTCAAAACGCAAAATTCAACAAATATCGATAACAATTCGAGGAAAATATAACATACTGACTGATATCATTTTCGATCCGACTACTCTGACCAAATGAAAAACCATGTATTTCTTATTTTTGGAGATTATATCAATTAATCTTGAATCAAACAAAAACTTGATTTAAATTACAAATAGAGGAAGAACCTAGAGAAAAAAAGTTCATTTCTTGGATAAGATCTAAGGAATGATGCATCTGTCTAACTCATAATGTCGTATCGAATATTTCATTTTTCTGACTCTTAATTACTACAGTTAATTTGCTGCTTGTCAAAGCTTATCTTAGAATTGCCCAACTTCGAGTACTTTCTTTTCCATTCCCATTTCATTATCAATATATACAGGCTTTTCATTTCAGTTACTCATAAAGGATGATAAATAAGCAATGTTAGAAGTTAACTGAAAACAAAAACAAGAATTAGCAATATACATGCATCTAAAAAGATGAACAAACACAAACAAACATAGCAACAAACGGATATTTATATGCTAGTGCATAATACACTTATTACTGATAGTCACATGCGCTATTCCCGGATAGTAAGAAAAGTGTTTTTGAACAATAGAAAGGGATATAAGCATTTTCAAAACTATCGTAAAAAAGAGAGAAGAGGTAAAACCGTAAGGGTAAAACAATCAAAATGTCCAAAAAGACTAACCCATATCCTCTTATATATATGCTAAATTCATCTGCAGATGATAGAAAAGGCATTTTGACGTGAAAGCAAGGATGATTGTAACATATGTGCAGTTTGATTGCAGAAATACGTCACGTAATCAACATTAGTAAATTTATTCGCATGGCGAATTGTCAAATAATTAGTAGTTAATACATACATATAACCATGGTTTATAAATTAAAAGGTCAAAGTGAATGATCATGAAGTTATACTAAAACCGAATTTCCAACCACAATGTAACAGCCAGGTACGTAATCACAGTTTATGGAAATGAAGCAATTAAGAAAATCGTACAGTGGGGATCATCCATCAAAGACACGAATATTAGACATGCATTACCAAACCTTAAAGTTCAGTAAGGATGAATTAGAAGAGGAGAGGAAAAGTGTTTATGAAAAGTAAAAACATCAAAATTAAAAGTAAAAATAGAGTTAACATAAACCAAAAATTAAAAGGTAATGTCTAAAGAGAAAAGATGAAGGACAATTTTTCCGCCAATTCATCATAATCGTCCCTTACCACTTCTCCAGGACCTCCGTTCTACCCATAATTAGCGCCGACAAGATCATATGCACTTCTATTTTTCACACGTGATTCGACTCTTCCATTCCCATGTTTTTGCGATCCATTTATTACTTCGCAAAGTTTGGATGTCTGAGAAACAAGTTCCAATTTTCGTTTACATTCATTTTCCAGCTGCTTTTTGAGTTGCTGCAACGTGAAAGTGGTTGACAAAGAGAGGCTAGAAGGCTTGAAAACATACATCCCACCACAAAAATCGTCCATCCATTGGTAGAATCACTAAAATTATCATTTCAGTATCAAAGCTTAGAGGATGGCTTGATGTATGTAGAGACATAAAGTCTCATATCTCATATTTTACTATGCTTTTATGTTTGCTTCAAAAAGATTTGTAGAATCTCCTACAAAAAAGTCATATCCTACTACCAAAAATTGGCCACACATCATCGCCAATTCTGTCTAGTGGAATAAAATCAGTAACTCATTCAGACCACTGCAACAAATGCTGGTTTATACTATTGTTCTGTACATTATTATTTTATTAAAGCAAACAAAAAGCTTTGAAGCATGCTGCAGTCAATGTAAGCAATAAACAACAAAACAATAAAAATGGAAAACTTTGGCAGCCAAACATGCGATTAGTATACATTGAAACTTTTTCAAATTTCTAACAGGTTCAACTATACTTTATTATTGCACCATTTCGTCCAATTCTTTGTTTACATGACGTTCCGGAAAAAAAAGATCTGAAAATTTTGTTTTATCATACAAAAAACATATAAAAATCGAAACAGACCTCGTTTATTTCATGTCGTAAGCGTGAAATTTCACTAAGATATACTTTTTCCTTCGAAATGGCTTCTTGCTCAATTGCATCGATGTGAGAAGACTGCAAAAGCATGCATAAAAACGATACGATAAAACGCTACAAGTCATTTGGCATTTCAATGCATTACGGGGATTTCCTCTCTCTCTCTCTCTCTTTATATATATATATATGATGGCACAACTTTTTTTATAACACAATCATAATAATGGAAAGGATAAATTCAACGGAAAAGTAATCACTATGAAAGGTTAAAATAGCAAAAACACCAGTACTGCGGCAAATTTTTTTGATTATCAAACATTCTATTGACCACAATGAATGGAAATCAGGCAATGGTTTCCTCACCGCTATATAAGAAATCAACAAGCTACTTTACAATATCATCAACCATAATTTTCTGATGCTTAGCAGTGAAAACTTACAAGATTGGCAAGTGCTGCTCGATACCTTCGATTACTTGCTTCCAACTCTGCAACTTTCGCCAAACTGACCTTATTTTCGCTGCCATTGTTTTCATTCTTATTGAACTGCTTAAATGTATTATGCAGATAAATTTTTTTCTCTGTATACCGATCAAAAAATTATCATCTAATCATAAACTGAAATTGTTGACTAATATCTGAGCTAACAGGATTATCCATTCACCCAACTACCTGAGAACAAGCAATTATAGTAAGCCTCTCAACCCTTCTTCAATTCAAACATATGGCCAACAAAACCACAAATCTCTATCGTTAACTCCTCTGACCTTCACATTTCCGCATTTATGTACCACATTTTCGACATCCTTCAACCATTTGTAGAACTGATCCATGTCATAAATACTTGGTAGATTCGGCAACTTTATATTCGACGGTGCAATTGCACAGAATGTCTTGAATACATTACAACAATAATGTTGAAGAGCTTTCTCATGATTTTTCTGCAAAAAAAGTATCACATTTCATTTAATCAAACTTTATGACCAGCAAAATTATAAATTTCCGGAACAATTCCGCATACTTTTTAGAAATCGTACTGATTCTTCATACTTTTGAAATCTTGTTTCTCACCCATCCCTTACAGTCAAATTAAATACTCTGTTAGCCTTAAATTCACCTCCACTTCTTCCAAGTGTTTCTTGAAAATGGCTTCTTGCTGCTGCGAAATTTCCACAACCTTATAATTTGCCTTCCGTAACTCCTGCAAAAAAGATCACAATAGTCAAAAAGATAAGAATTTAGGAATCACTTGCCAGAAGAAATTATCCAGATATAAAGAGTAGCAGCTTAGTTCTTTCCGTGAATTATTCAAAAGCACATTTTTTCAATATTAGCAAGTTGTGTTATGCCCGACTGGGAGTGCAATTCTGATGATTCCATTTGAGAGAGTTGAATCAAACCCGGTTTAACTCAAATGTAAGGTTTAATTTTACAATGCATGTTTTTTTGTCTTCTCTTTATTCTATTTGAAAGTATTTCTTTATTTCCATATATTTGCTGGATTCAACCAGCTTTCAACAATGGCCCCTGATATGGAACTAGATATTAGGAAGGCTACGACAGGGTTGACTCCCTAGATGGGAATATATGACAAGGGGTAGTCCAGAATACTAATATGAGCCGGAGTAAATTCTATTTGCCCGATATGTGGCATTTCAATAAATCGACAGAATCGTTTTGACGTGATTGCAGTAATTACTGAAATTCAACCATGAACCTCGTTTTGCTTTTTCAATGCGCTGACTTCCAAATTAATATCATCGCCGCAAACTGCAACATCAACTTTTGGTGCCGACTGAACTTCGTGCTTCATTATCTGTAATCAGAGAGATTCCTAACAAGCACGCTAATTGTATGAAAAAATTTGAAAAAGAACTTGTTTTTAACTGATGAAATTTTAAAAATCGAATTTTTTAAAACACGGGGTTTAACCTAAACTAATCAATTCTGTCCAGCATCTACTATAAAACATCTCTTGTACTTTTCCTCGCTTCGTTCATCTAAATGAAATCTTAATGAAAGAAAAACAAAAGGAAAATATATATTCATTGATACAATCTTAATAAGAATAAAAGAACGACTAAGTATCTTTCCAGAAGAACATTAGAGTCATAAGTGTCATTCTGAAACAGACAAGAAGCGCATAAACTATATCTTGCTACCAATCAGTTTTGCTGTAAACTGGAAGAGATGTTGTTCATCTTAGTAACGGTTGAGTCTCTAAATCACTACGTCGGGTTTTATGAATAAACAGCAAGAAAAAGGTATGACGCAACTTTTCTCTAGGAATTAATTCATGGAACTGCAAAAATGCAATTCAAAAAGAAAAAAAATGAAGGGAAAGTAAAAAAGTATCTTAATTTTATTTAAATGAAAACCAATTTGAACTGCAAAACCATATTCAAGTTGCTAAAAACTACTCATATTAAAATAAAAAAACAGTGAAAAAAGAACAATATGTGCAAGGAATGATGAAGTACTTTTTCAGTCAAACATGTGCTCATGAAGCTGTGTTAACAATTCATTAACTCAAGCTTGGAAACCAAGTCCCAACCATTAAAAGAATATCTATTAAGAAATACGAAAAAAAGCATTCTACTAAAATGATCTGTCTTATTGAGCTATTGATTTGTACATCAATATAAGTCCCCTCGATCTACACATATTCTTTATCTTTACATAGGTATTCTAATCAAAGAACATTATTTTCCCAACTTTACCTTTATTCTTAAAATGTTTGATTTTACCATCAAAGCGCTTCTTGCTGTCCACTTCAAAGTTAACAGACATAAATTTATAGAAACATAAAAAGGATTATAAAAATTACTCACTTTCTCGCCCACATCCTTATCATCAAAAGAAGACGCCATCGCTTCTCTGCAAAATATTTTCACATAAATCCATCTACAAATATCACTAACAGACAAAAAAATGATCAGCACATTCGAATCTTGCCTCTATGAAGTGAAATATTAGATAACATAACTTACTATACATCCTTGTATAATTCGCTGAACCTTCTCAATTAAAATCACGAAGTTGATAGAAAAAAAATGGCAATATTATGAGTATGACATTATTTGCTAAAGAAAAAATGTGATTCATTTTCCCCAGTCTAATGATCCTAAAGCAAAACTCCTCACCTATGGTTTCTAGCAAATTACTGAATCTTAAAAGCATGAATAAATGCTAATCAACTTTTGCTGCTAACCTTTCCATTTCAATTTTCTTGTATTTCGCGATTTCCTCTTCCAAAGAAACAATATGATTCAATTTTTTATTGTACTCGCTCTTAAATTCGTTCAACTCTTTACGGCACTTTCTGACTTCAGCTGCTTCTCTAGAAATGCTTAAAAAGATGGCGATTATGATAAAGGGAAGGCGACAATTTTCAAAAATCTTGAATTTTGACTAACTATTAAAACACTATGATATTTTATTTTTAATAAGCTGAACTGTTGAATGCTCCAATAATCGGTGGTGCCTTAATCAAAGGGAGAAATTACTTACTTGACAGACAACTGCTTAATATACTTTTCCTTCTCTTCTTCGATGCATTCTAATTCATTCTTTAGCTTGGCAATATCCTGAAAAAATCGGATGTCAAGCAAATCAGAAATAATAAACTGAGAGTACTGTGAACCTTAGGTAACCAAAAAGTACAGTTAAGGTAACATCCACAAATTTCTTATCATATTCTCTTACCCATTTACATATAGTATTATAATTATAGTATTTAGTTTTTTATTGAAGCTTTGAAACATAAATTTGCTGCAAAAAAACCCACCCTTTATCTGGTTTACAGCTCAAAAATTATATTACATCGATGGGTCAGCTGACAGTTTTATTCTTTTCACTTTGTTTCTCTCAGTGATATCAGATAGTAAGAAGTAGTCATATGCAACTTAAGTCTTGAAATTCGAGGCTATCGTAAGAAAAAACACCTTATCACGGGCTTCCATAATATCAGCGAGCTGCTTTTGATATTTTTCAACTTCCTTCGTTAATTCACTACGGTTTGCATCATTGGTTACACTTGCGTTCTGCAGTGCTTCCAGATGACTGTTCAACTGTAATAATATCTTTAAAATAACGCTTAACCAAAAAATAAAAGAGTCTATAAAGATCAAAGTTAATTAATCATAGCAAGTCAGAATTTTGCTATTTGGCCTCACATAAAGCTTTACATAAAATGAATACAAATGGTAAAAATAATCGATTCCCTACCTCTGCGTTTGCAGTTTCCATTTCGGCCAATTTTTTGCTATAAGTAGCACAGTCATTCAAATACCTCACGCGTTCCCGATTAGCCTCCATAAGTTGTGTATTTAAAATATGAATTTGCTCACAATGCTAAAAATATGAAGAAAATGTTAATAAATATTCTTTCAAATATTATTTGATAACTCAAAAGCGCGGTCTTATTCTTTTCGAAGTAGCCTAGCTTTTCTACTACTTCCATAACTTTTTATACTTTTATTTCTACTAGACTCTTTCATAATACTAATATGTGCCTTGAACTTTCCCATTCATTCTAAATTGAGAAAATCAATGGAAATTATGGAAACTAAAAATTCGAAAAAGGAAAGAAAAAAAAATTTCTAAACACATTCAGAGACATACAGTTATTGAAGAACAGACTCTCGATTCTAGTGAAATATCTATATCGTGTGAGGGTTATAAAGTTCACCTTTTCTCGTTCCTGAACTGCTGTTTCCGCATTTCCCCTATGTTGTAACATTTCGTCTCGAATCTCAGAAGTCATCACACTTAACTCTTCTGCTACTTTCATCGTATTCTGCAGTTTCATCTCAAGCGTATCACGTTCTGCCTTCTGAATATGGTATTTTTCTTAAATCTCTCGTTACTATCACCTTTGGGTGACAATAAGTTCCACAACAAAAATGTATGCCAAGAACGACAAGGAATTCATATGCAAGACTTCCTATAATCTATAGTACTAAAATTCAATATTTGATTCATTTAATCACATTATTTGCTTTTCGAAACCTTTCAAATAACATTCTATCGTGATATAATTTCATAACAATCCAAATAGACCTACCGCACTGCCTTCCACATCCTGTAAACGTTTCTCGAGTAAAGCGTTCGTTTTGCTCAAATGTTCGATTTGACAATCTTGATTCTAGAAGGGAAAAGAAAAAAGTACAAGTAAAAGAAAAACGCAATCAGTATAAGTAAAAATATGGAAAACTTAGCTAATAAACAGAGATTGCCTTAAAAAATCCGAATGGAGCACTTGACCATAATGGGGAAGTAGCAAGATATCAAAAAAAAGAAACGAATAAGAGGAAGACATATCTTCTACAAACTGTATTGAATAATGAGAGACATGGACCAGAATCCTGATGAAACGACTCTGAATAAAGCTTGAAAATGAATCTCTGTCTAACATACCACCAAACTACGAAAATTATTTATGTCGAAACGAACAGCGGGAGAATGAGAGCAGTACAATTTGAATCGCCATCTGTCTCGTTATATCACCGTATCTTCCATTTGATGGTGTCCTTATTTGGATCGTATGTAAAACACTTTTAAGATGTGAGCATTAAATCTCACCTGTAACTCCTTCCTTATTTGTTGCATTGCTTGTAATCGTTGATTTAACTCCAGTTCCTGTTGCGAACAACGATTTTTACTGGACGTTAACTCCTAAAAACAAGAATAAAGAAACAATCTTACTATTTGCAATCCTACTATTACCAATGCACAGCTCTCGTACATAATTCTCACATAGCAACTCTAGCAAGTAAAAGATATCCTATCTCTTTAAAAATTAGGGTATTAGAGCTGCAAGTTACCGCTCAATTGAGTGTACACACCCATCCTGAAAGAGGAATTGTGGCACTTACTCCCATTCTTGATTAATACTTACCTTTCACTTCAGTTATATATTCTACAACAATGTCTAATAGCTAACGCTCATTCATAACAACTCCCATCCAAACAAATGAACAAGTGAATAAATGATTTTCTTGTAATCGAAAGAATGAAATAGAATTAAAACTGGAATTTAAAAAAATTAAAACATACAGCTTTCAGTCGGTCAATTTGTTGCTGATAAGGTTTGGTATCAACGGGTGGTGGCGTCGAATGAATAACAGATTGTGCCTTTTTCATCTCTTCCCTCAATGCACCAAATTCTCCTTGCAACTGAGACGAAATTTAAAGACCCTTTCTATTCATGCAATATATATTGAGCGAAAACTAAATAACGTCCAGAATTTCAAATAAACGGCAAATTTTCTGGTTTGTCAAAAGTCAAACCTCTAACTTCAAATTCTTCTTTTTCTCATCTCTAACATATATCACATAATTAAACCATAATTTTGAATGAGATAAACAGCTGTACCTGATCGTATTTTCGCTGTAAGTACGACTTCTCTTGCGCGTTATTGCTCAACTGAGCGCACACTGTTTGCTCAAACAACTTGTACTTTCTCTTCTCTTCGGTTAACGTTTTCCTGGCAAAAAAAATTGTGGCACATACTTTCAATCAATACCCAAAGTGATAACAGTCAATTACTAGCTAGATATCCGATTAATGGGAAACTGAATGAATAAGGGGAATAAATGTTACGTTTTCAAGACTTTGTTGAATAGTACAGAAAAGTTGGGATCGAAAAGGCAACTGCTAGCCTTTGTGATTATTATCCATACATGGGAAATTATTGTCCTGAGAGATCTTTCTACCGACGATGTGAGTCAGCGAGATCAATCTATACTTACTGAAGCATAGCAATTTCTGAATCCTTTTGTTCGGCTGCTGTGAGTTTATTGGTACATTGTAAAACAAGACGATCTTTATCAGCGATTTGTTTTCTCATCAAAGCAATTTCATCATCTAATTTGGCTCTCTGAAATACAAAGCATGAATTAATAAATCAGACAAAACAAGCTATTCAATGCAGTCTGTATTCTTCAATGAAGATCATTGCTAACTATCTCTAGTGCCAAGCTGAACACTTCAATTTACATTTTGATTTATTTTAATAACCAATAACCGATATTGTAATTAAAGCCTATTCTTACGTAAGCAAAAAAAAGCAAGCTAACAGGACCTGTGTATTCACATTGTTGATATAATTCGTGAGAAACGTGATATACTCTGGCTCAAGCTCTGCGACAGCATTCAAACGTGCTTGAAATTTGTTCGCATTGATATCTTTTAATGGGTTTGCTGAAATTTATAGGCTGATTATTAACAAAAACTCTGGCAAGGAAGAAATGGTAGCAGAAATTTCCTGCACAGTGAGTGAATTCCTATTCGATCTTTTTTAACAGTTAGAATTTTTAAAATATCATTACAATGAATTTTTTGGTAACCTTTTTTTGGTTTCATCTTTTCGAGCTTTTTCTCCTCACTTTCGAGAGATGCCATGGCTTCCACCGATGGAACTTCTTCTGTTACTTTAATTTCCTCCTTTACGATTTCACGTAAATGTTCCTCATTTCGTCGTGCACGATTCTTTTTCTTTGCTTTTCGTTCGCCAACTCAAAATGTTTACATTCAATTCGTAAATTAAATTTCGAATCTGAATGAGAAAAACTTCTAATCCCAAAAAAAACAACAGTTCTGAAAATGTTACTGTTCATTCTATATGTAGATGAATAAAAATTGAAAGATCAACAGATAATAATTAATTTTTGTAAACCGATTTACTTACAACCCGACATTATGACTTTAATAATGCTAAACGCCATACAATTCTATCCTAAAAAAAAAGATAACCTGAGAGGAATCACATATTTCTAGGCGTGTATAGGGTATTACGAAAGATTTGGATCCCTTAAATTTAAAAAACTAACCATCATTTCCCTTGTTTTCATCGTGAAAAGTTTTTGCAGTAATCATCTCCGGCTTGCCATTTATCTTCTCGGCAACATCTCGCTGTCCTGATAAACTTTCCACACTTTTAGCAACGGCAACTTTCTCATCTTTCGCTGGTTCTGTGTGTTGCTTGATTTCTGGAAATAATTCCAAAAGTGAAAGATTAATGGTTACACTAAGAGTTTTTTTCTAAAAGATTTAGAGGTAGCCGTCTCCAAAAGTACAACTGATTCATGTTAGTCAACAGTTTGCATCCAAAAAGTGGACAAATGTATTTAATAGTTTTCAAATGTATTAAGAGAATTGTGTGGTAATATGACACAATGCCATAATAGAAAGAAATACTTAAATCTCGAGTTCGATAACTGTTATTAGCTTCCATAAATAGTAACAAAAAAAGTAAACGGACCAGCCGCCAGTTGCTTGCTTTTCGGTTTCTTACGGTTCGGCTTTGCATTAGCTTCACTACCATTCGTACCATTCCATTCTTCGGTTCCACAATGACCATTCGTCGATAACGGAACATAAAGTAAATCACCATTTGCAGGTTTCTGAAATCCAGAAATTTTTTCCCCACAAACCGTAACAAAATCACTAAACAATTATGACAACTACACTTTTCAGTTCAACAGTGACGTCCCAAAACATAACACCACTTTCTGCACGCAAAAAATCCCGCATTTCCTCCCAAACTTCGGTGCTCCATATCAATTTTCATGCGTTCGATCCGATGCTGGATCAAATTTGATGGAAGCAGTAAGAGAACGAGTAATGATAGAAAATTTTCGAGAGATAAAAATCTGGACCCACAATATAGCTCACCTTGCATATGATATTAAAATCAACATCATACGCAATACATTCTCACTACATAGTACCGCAAACCACACTAATTGTAACATAAAGTCTGTAAGTCTGTAACCTGCATTGACGAAGAAAGGACTGCATGAACAACAACTTGAAGTATTTGTCCAAAAAACATTACTTTTCCGAAATAAATCATCAATAAATAATTTCGCCCATTTAAATACTTACTTCACCTCGATTTTGCTTTTCTTCTGCTCCTAAATCTTTTTTTCTCTCACCATTCTTTCCTTTATTTTTGTTTTTTGCGCTTTTTGTTTTAGTCGCACGATCCTCAGCAAGCAATCGCAAAGCATTTTCGCCATAAGCCTACAAAACAAAAAACATAATACAGAATCGACCAGTGACAATAAAAACATTACTGGTTATTACAGTCTAAAAACTTGCTCTCTTACTTAAACAAAGCAAAACTTCTCAACCTAACTTTCCCGACTCTTGTATTTTACGGATATCACTATATCAAATAGAAATCCAATGGATGTTGATAAAGACATACCTTTTCAAAATCAGTTTCCTTCGGATACATTTTAAAGACAATAATTGAAATTATAGTAATCAAAACGGCAATTACAGCCACAAATCCGAGTGATGTCGGATCCATCTCCTAAAACAGCAGCTTGTAAGTGAACCAAGATTAACAGTAAACAATGCACGCATAATTTCAAGAATCTATTACCAATCGTTTTACATTCGTTTAGTTCGCATATCAGAAGAAAGGATCAATCGATAAACTATATTTAAACATGTTCTATCTTGAAATCGAAATGTAAAATCTTTAGAATATTTTTTATAGCAATACGTTGCAATAAGAAATGTGGAAGTAAATTTTCCAAGAACAACTTCACCAGCTTAAGTAAGCTATAAGCTTCCAATTTTACCAATATTTTAATTAAACGAATGAGAGAAACAATTATATGTGCGAATAAATGCAGAAAATTTTTGTGGTACTATGACAACCGTTCACTGTCAGGATGATTCCCTATTTCCTGAGGTTTACAAAACTCTTCAGGCATGGGAAATTCTAATTTCCAATCCGACAAAAACCTTAAACTAATAGTTGAAATCTTAAAACTTACAAACATCAGAGGTAAACCTGTCAATTCGCTCCCACAAGGAGGATATTAAACTGCCACACTCGACCGGTTCTCAGGAAAAGTCAGAGATGCATTAACTCAAACCATATCAATAACCACACCGTCTAAATAGTTATTTTACATATTCAAATTCAAATTGAAATAAAAGTGGAAGATAAATAGATTTAAAAAAGTGTAGGCCAATAACTAAATTAGAGATTGGAAATGTGGGCCTGTTATGAAGAGGAAAGAGAGCTAGGTTCAACTGGATCGATATTTTAAGGCCAATAAGCTGCACCTCATCTTCAATTGATTTTGTTAGTAATACTTTCGGACAGAAAGTACTGTGTAACTTGGGAAGAACAGAACAAAAAAATAATTCGAAAGATACTTGTTAACATTCAAGAAAGATTAAATAAAAATAAAATATAATTCTTTCAATATTACATTCTTCAAATTTAAATTAGATCCTTCAAGTCCAAGAAATTTGGAACAAAATTCATAGGGTACAAGAATAGTTGGAAATGCAAGCATCATTGAAGAAGAAAATTTGGCATTTCGCTGAGCTGAAATTAGTAATAGAACGAGCAGTGTACAAATAGATCAGTTTCTCGCAATATTTTATTTAAAAAATATTCTTCTTGAGGGGAAAAAATAATTCTTCCATAATAAGTATTAACAAAAGTCCATATCCTAGGCATTATGATATGTAATACAAATATGTAAACAGAAGGTACCAAATAATCATTTACCTAATAATAGGACATAAATATGTAGAAATCACAATATACTGAAATATGAAATAAAACATAGTATTTGATGAACGAGGTATTTTCGCTATTGAAAGCATGAAATCTATACAGATCAAGCGGAACTATACCTTAGTACTTAGGTACGTACATTATGCTCATTCGATTTGGTATATCTGCCAAATAAATAAAACAGATATGTTTTCATCAAAATTTCCAAACTTATAAAAATTAAAAAAAAGAAACACGCATCTTAATTTTCACTTATATTAACACTTTGTAAAAAAAAAAGAAAAGAACCAACTCTAGAAAAACTTCTCCCTCTTCCCAGACACTAACTTATGATCTTCCTTCTACCTTTTCTACCAATTCTCATCCTAGAAACTGAGTAAAAAGAGGTTCTAGATAACATAATCCATTTTCTTCGTCCTCTTACTACCATTGCATATATTCAGACAATGATTGTGATGACAAAAATGCTCGTGGTGAAGGTTTTACTTTTCATCTCATTTACATATGATTGGAGGAAAAAACAAGTTAACAATATATATCAAACTTTTAACCAATATGAATCGTCAATTATAGTTGAGCCTTCACTATCAATCTCCATTTGTACATCATATAAAAAATAAGAGCTAATATTTAGAACAGTTGCTAATGGAAATCAAAAATTGTGTTTAAATGTAAATGGTGCAGAAAAGAGTATCGACCAAACTCACGTTCTTTATGTTTCTTTAAATGAAGAGAAATAATTGTAATAGCTGTAATATCGTATAATTCCATATTTCTTTCTTGAGATTTTCGGAATTCATCCTTCAGAATCGGAATAAAACATGTATAAAATTATATCCTCATATCACTTGATCTAATGTTAAGTATTAAAAAGGAAATCTTTTCCAACAATACACGTCGGTTTGGTAGGTAATTAAACACGGGTTAACTAAATGATAATTCGATTGCAAACAACATTGGGAGAAAAGGATGCTGCGTAGGTAATACTGCACATGTACCGTTAATTCTTTCTTCAACAGATATGACTATTGATTTGATGGTTAGAATTTGGTTATATCGTAAAGCAAAAGAGAATTTCGTTGTAAATAATGGAATCAATCGGATGCGCTGGAAGCAATCAGCTTCATATATTTACATAGATCATATATAGGTACTTCCCAATGATTCATCTGAAATAGATGAGATAAAAGAAAGAATCAGAACTGACAATGTCTGTTTTCGTTATGGAAATGATATATGCATGCCAAGATTATCATAACTCAGAAAAAGTGGTGGTATTATAGGCGGTCACAGTAAATTCCTTATAGTAGGACTAACCTATTGATGAGAATCAAAACATTCAAAGCCTATCAAATGAATTGATTTATGAATAATCACATTAACTAAACTTCGGGTAGCATATTTGAAGGTAGAAATTTTTTGAGAAGAAAATTTTCAAAAAATCATTTAGTTCGACAAGAAGCTGAAGAGAAAAACAGGAACTCTGATAGGTTTATGACACTTCCCATGATTTGTCATATGAAAAGCATGAAAGATTCACGTCATTCCGCTAATGAAATGATCGCAGTGCACTAATCATAGATACAGTATGCATACACAAAAAAAATTTGCAAATTAATTTTGAGAGGAATATGAAAACATTTTTTTTTTCTCTATATTTTCAGCTTAATTTATCATGAAATGTAAACAAGTTGCCTGAAGAAATTAAGAACTGAGAAGGAAAACTTCGAAGCATAAGTGAAAATAAGGAAAAACTACAATAGTTACATTATAACAAAATCGACAACTCCAATTTATTTTAGCAATAATTTATTTCGTTCATTCATCATTCTTGGAATTAATGATGGATTTTGATTAACTAATTAATATTAAAGACCAGATAGTTGATTATTCAAATTTAGATTTGAAAATGAAAAAACTCGCAGGTCGAAAATTTTCGAATCAATGATAGATATTAATAAAATGATATAGATTTGGTTAGTTATATCAATTGCAATATTCTCATTCCAAACTTGCAATTATTTTCTAACAGCAAATAATCACAAATAATTTTAACATGAGATAAACTAACACTAAGTAATGAAAGAATGGTATGGTATGTGATAAATTATCCATATTAAGTACGATACTCAATTGATACGTATGATAGGAGTGCTAATTTACAATATCATAATGGTAAACGATTGATATATATTGAAGAAGGGTTAATTTACAAAAATCATAATGATAAATGATTAATTACATGGCTAATATAATAAATTAAAATATGATTTAAAATCTTGCAAATAATTATAAGTTCAATTATAAAACTAATAATAACATTAGTATTAATGAATTAAAAGAATATAATTTCACAGAAGGAAAAGTATAAAATATAAAATTTCAATTTCAATTTCAAAATAATAAAATTTCGAATTAATAAATCCCAAAATAAAATCTCACAAAACAAACCATACGAATGAAAATGTGAACCCCCCCAAAAAAAAAAACAGTGCAAACTTCGTTAATCAACGCTCGTTGTTCGATGGATTCATTTCTTATCAAATTCATATCGCTATTCATCTAACTATCTGGCATTCTCTAATGAATGTAATAAAACTTTTCCACTCTAACTGTCTGCAACATTCTATTTTACTATTTGTATAACTTGATTGGTTTCAGGAAATTTACTCAATATGAGAAACTTTTTTGTAACCGGAATGTTTTTAGTTGACTTACCTTTTGTAGTCGGAATATTTTTAGTTAACTTAGCTTTTGTAACCGGAATGTTTTTAGTTGACTTATTTAAGTGAACGAATTCCGACTTTTCAAGGGAAATTTTTATCGGATTGTAATGATACATTACTATGAATTAGATTTAACTTATTAGAATGTGAATATCTGTAACATACAATTGTTATAAATCGAATTCCGGATTTATATTACCGTATTTTACATCTTACGCATTCAGAATTGTGTGGAAAATTTGGATTGTTACATAGTAAAATTTTACGTTAGGCATAGGATTGATTTAATGTTTCGATTGTTGCATGCTGTAGTTTCCTTGCGTTTCATTTTACAGTTAATAATTACAAATAAATATAGGTTGCTAGAAATGGCGAAGAGTATTCGATCAAAATCAAAACGACGGGTACGTGCTATTAAGCGTGAACGACTTGCGCCACGTGTATTGAAGCGTTTGCAAGCAACCGTCTCAAATTTTGACTACAATAAAATAAAGATGGAAATTAATAACTCCGGTAATTTCTTCTGTTTATCTACTATCGTTTTTTCGGATATTCAGTGAATTGTTATAAATAGACATGAGGAAGGAGTACATCATGCTGAAACTATTAAACTGTCAATGGCTAGGACTAAAAATACAGTTATGTTGGGATAGAAGTTTAGATATAGATATGGTTTAGAATGCTACACTTATGCTTTTTCCTAATTATCATTTGTTTATTGCAGATTTGGCAGCTGATTCTGATGTCCAATTCACAAGGGTGAGTTATGTTTCAGTACATAAAATTTATTGGACTGGTATCGAAAAACAGTGTTCTATATGTTTTCTCTTCACAAGGGAGAAAAGCAGTCCTTTTTTGATCTTAAGAAAAAAGTAAGAGGGCCGATCGAGAATACAGCTTATATGAAGGATAAATTAAGGCTGTAGTTTATAATTATGTGTTATCAGATGGAATGCATGGATTCTGTAGGGACTGTGACTAGTGTCAACTATATAGGAAGGATTAGTTCTATTTTTTTCAGGTCGAAAAATTTTTAATTGGGGTGACAATATTTATACTGTGATAAGAATGTTTCTTTCTTTGTATTTTTACAAACAAGTTGATATACTAAATGTATGCGGGTTATCTGATCGATGATAGAATGTTTTTCTATTTGTTACTGTTTCTTTAGAATCATGTGGCAAGGACTGGATGGTGGGAGAAAAGGAGAAGATTATTACTTTTCATCCTTTATCATTCTTCTGCAATTGTCGGTGTAATGTAAAATAAAAAAGATGTTTTTTGGAATTTCAGATGGAAACTGATGGTGAAAGCATAAATTTGAAAACGATGAAAAAACCAGATGGTTCGTATCCGGTATGGTTGAGCCAGCGGAAAATAAAGAAAAAGAAGCGTGAACAAAAAGTTAAGCAAAATGCAAAAAAGAGAAAAGCCCGAAAAAATCGTTAAATTTGCACTTTCTTTAATTTTGGATCTTTTCAAATAAAAATGTTGGCTTAATTTCTGTATCGTTTTCGATGCTTTCTCACTGGTAGATTATCTATAAGTCTTTTTAATAAAGTATGTTGTGTACTTTTATGGAATTTATAGATGATCCATTGCATTTGAGAAACATTAATCGGAATTAATGTCAGGTTGTTACAAATATCCGTAGCAACACTGATGGAAGTTCTTGATTGTTAAATTTATAGTTAGAAAAATAATAGGAAAACATTCTAGTTATTGAAGTTAATTTCTGGATATAAGAAATTGCCCCGCCAGCAATCACTTTTATAATCTATCTTGTTATTTCCTTGCGTATTTTGTTGGTATTTCAAATCTTTTTTAAAATATAATTTGTGATAAGAGTGATTATTGTTTATGAAATATCAAGTTCAGTATCAAAAGCAATTTGTTATTCGTTTGCTTAAATACAAACAATTTATCCGTTCCATAGAATAGTTGATCAAAATAAATCAGAGATATCGAAATATTTTGTTACAACATGTCTGCTGCATCGTTGAACACATATAACAGATAAGGAAACATGTGTTCTCTCATAAGGCGCATATGATCCCGACTTAAAAGATTATCATTGAGTTGTAATAAAACAAGATTAACTCTGAATGTGTCACTCATTTTCAATTTACATTTTTCTAATTTCTTTTCAATGAATGAGGCAAAATATAGCAAAATTTCTTAGAGAACTAGGTAAGTCTTAGAGCTATTCTATAAAGTTTCGATTGGTCGTTGATAATGTTTCCCTTATTAAACAGGTAACATTCTGATATATCCTTGATAGATAGAAGGTAAACTTGCTTTTCATCCCAGAATCTATTGCTTATTTCTTAATTGGTGCTTCTATAAAATGTATTTTTTACTATATTAGAGAAAATAGACCAAGTATAGGAGTACGGATCTTTAGAATTTTAAAAGAAGGAAAAAAAAAAACAAAATTATATTTTTTCTTAATTAAAAAGAAACCCTTATGTCATAATATATGATAAGTTAGAAATTTTACATATTTGATTGCATTAAAATAATGTGCAGTAAATGTATGCTATACATTCCGTTGTTGAATGTCAAAGTATAGCATTAGTACCTTCATTGCAGTAAACAAAGTATCACATCACATCAGATGTAAACAATCATATGCATGCAAAAATTACTTACTTATTTGTTTATTTTTTTACAGTTTTCTTGGATTGAAAAGTTTCAAAATATCGGAAAAAATGAAAATGCATCATTTTTTCTTTTTTTTTTTTTTTTTTTTTTTTTTTTTTTGTTCCACAACTGTCTCACATGATAGTGAGTAATGATGAAAATGTCTAAATTGAACTTTTTATGAAATTTTTTGAGTTCAGAAAAAAAAATCCTCTCAAAAAATTGAGACGTATTACATAAAATGCGTGAAATTTATTATAAGGAATGAAGAAAAGTAAAAGATTTGATAAAAGTTAGAAAGGAAGTAAAATTAAGTAAAAAATTTGATATTTTCGTTTGATGCTCTTATTTTTTTCGCAAGAATTTCACTTATTCCATCAACATTCCTTACAATAAGTATTTCTATTTGCTATGTATAATATTCAAATTTTTTGAAATAATTTTTTGTTTTTTTTTGCGAATTTCCTGAATTTTTCACATAATTTCAAGATAGAAAATTTAATTTGAGTATTTTTACAATTTACAATTTCAAATAAATCAAAAAATTTTGGTAGAATTGAAAGATGTGAAGATTGATGATTCATAAATGTTAATAAATGGACATAACATGGACAGCATCTAAACAGGCTCTTCGAAATCAGAAATAGCATTAAACAAAATTTTAATTTAATCGGACAACAGGAAAAAAAAAAAAAAAAAAAAACAAAAAACAAACTGAACAGATGAGAAATAAAAAAAGCAAGAAGGAAAAAAGAAAAAATGAAATAAAGGATACGCTTTTTCCTTTTAGCCTAATCATTAATGAATTGGCAATTGGCTATTTACCCAACCAGAAGATATTTACCCAACCAGAAGATTTCCAAAATTTCTATTTTTTGCTAAGCATATATTAGATTTGATTTGATTATTATGAAAACGATATTTTATCGTTATGTGCCAACAATCACTGAGAAAGGCAATGCTATTTTAACTTTTAACTTTGGCTAATTTATCTATTTTAATGCACCATTTCTGAATGCATATTAGTTAAATCTAATTAGCATTATTTCTTGCTGTATGTAATTTTGAGACAAAAAGAAATCAAAGAAAAAATTAATTAACAAAATAATTTTATTAAGTTTGACAACACCTAACGCTGTTGTGGTTAGGATGAATTGCGAATTCATTATTAGTTCGATAGGAAACAACGAATTTATTCTATTATGTTAACTTTTTCAAATAAAGTAAAAATTTCGTTAGAAGTCGTTGACGGATAATTCTCTTTCATTAGTATTTCAGAATTGATAATCATCACATGCTGATTTTCCTGAAATTATTATATGAATTGAAATCATCCTTTTTCTTCCCTATTTTATGGAAATATTTCGCTAAATTAAATTAACCTCAACATTCTACTTGAAAATGAGTTATAACCAAATTAATTCTTTTAACGAAGTTTGTCGAAGATTTATTCCTGATTTTATTTAAATAATGAATTTTTACTTTATCATTTGCTTAATTTTTTTTTTATTATTTGTTGTTTATCTTTCGTTTTTTTTTTTCTTTTTTTTTTGCTGAATCGATTTTTTCTTCGCATTTCCAAAATTAATAACTTTATTGCAAATTATTCGTTTACAAATGTTAATGCATTGCATTACTAATATATGCATTTTAATTGACATATATTTGACATTGATACACGACATGCACATACGCGAAGTGACGCTTCATCAAGTTTGAAATCTTCGCCTTCAAAGTATTTCTTTTATAACATATGTGATATGCGTGAGTATGAGAAGATTAACGTGACTATGCAACAGATACGTACAAAATGGTTTGAAAATTCCTCCGTAATATGGTCAAAATTACAATGTTTTTATAGAACTACAAAAAACTGCGTAAACCGAATGAGCAGAGAATTAAACAATATTATATTAATCACTGAATTATAAGTATTATTATGAAAAAATTATATTAGACATCATACTGTATTTCTTATTTACAGTATAGGAATATGGAAAAAAATTGAATTCAAGCTTATTACTTGATAGCAATAATAATTTTAGCTTCACTGTAACTTTCCGCTAGATCATTTATCATAATATGTCGTATCGGAAATTCAGCAAAAAAGAAAAAAAAAAAAAAATTGATATTATCAATGTTCTCAGTAGCTATGTTTTGCAGATACTGTAACCAGATGTTAGCTGAGGTACTGTAATCAACACTTTCTCGACAATTGTCCGTCCCTGATACTGCAGCTATTTTTTTCCCAGCAGCAGTGTCCTGAATATTAGGATACATAGTTGTTGTAAAAGAATGACTATAGTATCCAAGACTTTTTAACTCATCTTCAACAGCTGTAAATGAAATCTAAATATTGTAGCTGTATATGTGTTGAAATTTGGATGTGGTTGGAAGTAGGAAATAATTTTCGAATATGATAATGGTAGTGAGATTTGTGTGTATGTTTATGTGTCGATGTCTATATGTTAACTGAGTTCAATTTATGTTTCAAATAGTGAATGTGAGATGTATGCTTAGATGAACAGTGGAAAAGCTTTAAAGCAAGACAGGCCGTAGTAATAGTACTTACTGATCGATGGTTGTTGTGCTGATCGGATCGGTTTCTATGTATGCAATGTACTCCTCCGGCATTCTCCTCTTCCTCCAACTTCTCTCTTATAATATTATTACTTCTGCGGATGAAATTACGCCAAGTTCTGATAAAATATGGACTATATACTATCCACATCAATTTGATAGAAGTAAGTAAATCTAATAATCACTTCATTTTCATTTTCCCTCTTACATTTTCTCTTCTTCTTTTTGCTTATCAAAAAAATATAACCAAATGGTATCAACAAGTGAAAGAAATATTGAATCGTTATTGTTATATTTGCAATATTTTTATTTATCAATAATTTACTCTTCATTGAAATAAATAATTGATTTGATCCATTGAATACAAAAAAGATTTAATTTGCAATTTTTATCACTAATTATTGATTTGCTTATCCATTTGTTTATTTATCGATTAGATAAATAGTCTTGTTATCCGTTGTTGTATGCAGAAATAATGGAAGAAATAATACAATCACATATTATTATTGAAAATATAATGCATTGAGCTTTTTTTTTTTTTGAGTAATAATAAATATGCATTTATAATGATTTAATAAATGATAGTTATAGCGATAATGATAACCGCATATGAAAGAAACTTAAGATATCAATACTATTTGAAACATTCTTTTCAATTATTCCACTAATTAGACTATAAGCAATTTGATTCTATTACTTTATATCCACTTCCATTGATAAAGATGTAGCAATATATCTTTTAGGGTCAAATTATCCTATTTTGATACGAATCAAGCAATTGTCGTTACTTTTAATGATCAAAGCAAATTTTCATATTAAATTTCTATGATAATTTAATGAATGTTTAGGGAACGATTTAATTTAAATCAAAATTTGATGGAAATTTTTTCAGATCAATATTGCCATACATTACGATGTTCAATTGATGAACTATGCGTTGTAAACGTAAAAACAGCACGTTGCATTAAAAATGATAAACTTCACGATGTGTACGTCCCTGATTATTGCAATTATTTACAGAATTTATTTGTTTACATGAATGGGAAAATATGTAGTTTAAACGATAAGTTTGATAACCTATTTGTTATTAATAGTAACAATATGATGAATATTTAAAAAATTTTAATTTGAACTTGAAATTCAAGTTCTTTATATTAATTGAATCGAAATATCAAATCGATAATATTCATGTATCAAAAGATAAGAAAGTTAAAAGTACTGTTAATGTTAGTATTTCCATTGTTATATGTACATCTGCGAAACGATGTAATTATTACTTTTTTTTTAATTCCAATTAATTTATTGTAATCAATTGTTAAATCATTTCATATTTCTTACAATTATCCGCTTTTTTTTTTCTGCTTTCCTTAACACTGAAATCTGAAGATATTTGATTCTTTTTAATTATCTTATTTAGTTTAATTTTAATTTATCCAATGAACGATGATAACAATCACATGCCAGAAATAACTGATAATTTTTTGTAGAGATGGTGTTCATGTTGATTTTGCTACCGGTAAACTAATTCAACATCATGCTGAGGTGATATGATTATTACTATAAAATATATGTTGAAATTTGATAATCTTTGATAGTTAATTATTAATTTGTTCAGTTCGCTAATTAATCAACTTTACTTAATAATATTAATACTTATTAGATTACAGTTTTGTGAAGCATTTTCAGGAGATAAGCCATTATAAGACAAGTCAAATGAAACCTCAACATAAACATGAGCATTTTCCACGACATTATGAACATGTCGAAACGACGAATTACGGTATTCATTAACTTTTATATATTTTTGAGAGTTTTAAAAAATGAATGAATTTTAAGCACGAAAATGGAAGATCCAAAAGTTTTAACCTATTTATTAAAAATTTTTGAAATCCATTAACCATACATACTTTCGATTCATTTCCTTAATCTTTTCTTTCATTCAAATTTCAATTCATGATATTGTAACTGATCGATGATTGTAACTTATTTGCTATATTAATATTTGTTAACTCATCTTTTAATACCACACTTAGAAGAAAAAATTAAACACAAAATTTCGAAATTAAACTATTCAAACGATGAATGTAATTAATTAAAAACATTTCTTTGATTCATACAGAGGTAGCAAGGGAATACAATAAGAACATTCAATATAAATTTCCGAATACATTAGATATTATCAAACATAAAAAAGTACCAATGACACATGAATGCTTTGAGAAAAAGCTTTCTTAGATGGGAAAGAGCTCTAAAGTAATATCTTATCAGATACAGTATCCAATTATTATCATTTATTTATTACATTTTCATATCATATCCAAAAAAATGACAATAATGGAAAAATGAACATTTTAATGACAAATCATATTAATAAGTAAAACAATAAAAATGAAAAAAAAAAAAAAAAATGCAAGCAAACTTATTATCTTTTAATTTCTTATTCTTTTGTTATTTGATAACTAATTAACATAATAATTTCCCCTTATCATATTGATAATGTTAAAAATGTGTTATCAATACACAATAATATCACAATTTGTTTATTATTAATAATAGTAATCAGCTAAAATTTTTAGATATATAAAAAAAGATTGCAAAATTAATTGTTATTGATGAAATTTATAATATGCAATGATTTTATTCCTACAAATTATTATTCCATCATTTGCGCTTCTTTTCCTTATAAATCTTTTTTTTTTTTCTCATTTATAGTAAATTTCAATCAGATATTAACATTCACACTATTCAATCATTTTATTCAAATGATAAAATGCATCGAAATATCTTCTCGTCTATCAAATAAATAAATATAATATAATATTTACAGAATGTGATGAGAAAAAGTTGCACAGTATTGGTGGACGATTATTGCAATGGTTCAGTGAGATGCATAAATTAGCAACCGTTGATTCCGGATTACCATTACATAGTATGTAATGCTTTTTACCATTTTACAGAAGTATTTAATACCGTATTCCATTCACTACTTCCTACAAAATAATTCATTTTACTGAAAAATAATGAAATAATTGAATTGATCATTAGGGATAAAATTTATTTCTTATTCAAAATTCTTTTTTTTTTTTTGTAGAAATTTTAATTTTATAAATCTGTTCCGAATAAATTAAGGATAGCAGTGTAAGGGACCTAAAAGGAATGATTGATGTAAGATATGACTGTTTTATTTATAGTTTTTTCTTTGTTAATTATTTAATTAAAATAAAAGGAAAAGAAAAAACTAACCTCGTATGGTGGTGGAGGATCATTTACACATCCTTCTTCAATTTGTTTTTCCTTTATTTCGTTAGATTCGGCTGATATTTTGATTATATACCTAAATAAAATAAAAATTTTTGTCAAAATTTATTTCAAAAAATAACAAACTTTTTAATAGAAAATTTTAATTTTCAATTTTTTTTTTTTCTAAAAATTTCTCTCTTTCCAATATATATTATATAAATTGTTTAATAATTGTAGTAATAGTAGTAGTAGTTGTAGTAGTAGTAATAATAATAATAATAATAATAGTGATACTATGAAATAGAATGAGAATTATGATATTATTCCATAGATGATAGTAAGTTGCGTTGATGGCACCCTACTGATTTTTATGTCCTCAATGACCTTCTTCGGTCTTTTCTTTTAGCATTCGCTTGGGAAAATTGAACCTTACAAATTTCATTTGTGATTTATTACAATTCATCCATGCCTTAAAACAATTCATACTCATTCATAATCGATAATGAAAAAAGTTAAAATTAGGCCTATTAAGATAATTAAATCATACAACATAGCATGTATTTGTTGTTGATTGCTTAATATGAATTTAAATTAAGCACAAATGCGACATGTATTGTTCGAAAATAGACTTGCTTAACTTTTAAATATAATATTTAAATTATTTTTTTTTTTTTTCACTGATTAAATGATTATTTGAGAAATGTTAGACAAAGATATTAGGAGAGGAAGATTAGATAATATGGATATGGTAGTAATCATTTGAAACTTTTACTTTCTTATAGCAATTAAAAAAAAAAAAGTTAGCATTATTCGATTACTTATTCATAATTTTGTTCTAAGTTTTTAGCAGCAAAGGTCACGTGGACATAAATTGTATGTTACGTTTAATTTTGAATTATAATAAGCAAAAAAAAAGACTTTTCTTACTAATTGACATTATTTTTCTTTTTTTTTTTCTTATCTTTGGCTATTAATTTTGAACAAAAAAAAAAAAAAGTAATAATTTTTGCAAGAATTTAGATTTAAAAAAAAATAAACTCTTAAAATTTGTTTAAATTATGTTTTTGTGTTATAACATACTAATTACTATTTACAATAGTTATTACCTTTGTAGTTATAATTGCTGATAGATAGGAAAAAAGATGTCATTCAAAATAATAATTGTATGAATTAATTAATATTTAAATTGTATCATTTTAAAAAGCTTTCCTTGTGAAAATCTTTTGTAATAAATTTCTAATTTTTAAAAATAAAATCATCGACAATAGTTCAAATATTTTAATTATCTTTCAGAAAGTTAGCAAAATTTTGCTTTTTTTTTTAATATCATTTGCTAGCAAGAAAATATTATTTGCCAATGGAATAAGTTGTAACTTTTACAAAATTATGTCAAATAAATAAATACACATAGATAAATTTATCAGAAATATTTAAAATCTAAATTTAATTTTCCTAGTGATTCCTTAACTAAGGCAAAAATATTTGGTTGATAATTGCTTCATTTCTCTTTTTCCCTTTTTTCTCCTTCTAAATTTTAAAATCTCCCTTTTCGTAATTTTACAACAACTTAAACGATGACCTTCTACCTTCATTTCTCCTATAACAGAGCGGTACATATCAAAGGACTAAATACGTACATGTAAATTTGTATAATGTAAGGCATCGTTAACTTCAAGCAAAGAAAACTTATGTTTCGGAGAAAATTAAAATTTTTAAAAACCACGACACTTATACCTGTAATGATTTCTGCTATCGGAAATTTTTTTTTTTTTTCTCTCTTTTTATGCTAAAAATCGATGGATAGTTTGATAATGATTAAATATTAAGAGAAAGAGAGAGAGAGAGAGAGTAAGAAGAAAAGAAAATGATAAAGATGATAATTTTCAAATATTTTTTTGATAACAATTAAGACTGTTACAATTAATTTTTTAAATTCTAAACTATTCCTTGTAAATTTCAGTAAATAATAAGAAGTTAACTAACATTTTCTTTTTTTTTTTTTTTTTGTTTGCTTATGTTAATTTTTTTTTGAGGTATGTAAAATTTACTTTTGAAATAATTGAAAAACAAAAAAATTAAGATGTAATGTTGGGATATTATTGTAGTTTATAATAGATTGATTAAGTTATTTAATTCAACAAATAAAACAGTGATTGCAGTAAAAAAAAAAAAAAAAAAAGAATAAGAATTATAATTAATAATTGCTAGCTTAAACTAATTAATATATATTTTTATTCATGTAATAATACACTTTACTATCTAATATTTTATTACAATAGTGTAAATATTACATAAAAAAAAAAAAAAAAAAATGAAACAATTCCTTAACAAATATATTTCTTTTTTTTCAATTATTAATTAAAAATTAAATTTAAATAAAAACTAACCTGCAAACGAAATAAAGGAATACAATGAATGCAACTGTTGCAAATATACCATTACATACTGAATAGAGTAATAATTCAGTTTGTCGTGTTAAATGTATTTGATCATCTTTTTGATTATTAAATTTTAAAAATATTTCTGATTGTTGTTGCATTCCAAATTTCTTCTTCTTCTTCTTCTTTTTTTTTTTTTTCCTTTTTCACTTTCCAATTTTTTCCACTTACTTACAATAATTTTGTTTTTTCTTTTTTCTTTGAGAATAATTTGAAATTTTGATAAAATTTCTTCCGTAGCATAAAAAGGTTTTTCGTTAAACCTTTTTAATGCTTAAGATGGAAATGATAAATGTACAGAAGATCTGAAAATAATAATTTAAAATAGTTGTATAACAATTCTATTATTATGATAATATGCGATTGTTTATGAAATATCGAACACTTACTTAAAAATGGTATGTAGGTAAATTTACAATTTTTTTTTTTTTTTTTTTTTTAAAACACGATATTACAATTTTAATCAACATGTAGCGGACAAAAGAAATACATTTGATCTTTTAGCATAATGCAATATATAAATAATAATTATTTAAATTTTTTTTTAAATAAAATAAGTTAATTAATCCAATTTTTAGATACCTAAAATAACTTTCGTCACTTTCCTATTTTTTTTTTCCCATCATTCTGAATATACGACATTTTGGTAAAGTGATTCACATCATCTTTTTAAATGAGTCTATAATTAGTCATAAAAATCGAACAAATGGATTGAGCGGGAGGATAAGAGAAGGGAAAACGCGGGGGGAGCTTTTATGTTCGGGGAGATTTGGTTGAATGATAGTAATAGATATTGCGAACAAGTATCTGTTTGTGTCGCATCACCGACTAATTGGATTATCAGCGATTTTGGAGCAATGACGAAAAGGTGGTGTTGTTGGACTATTGTCCTGCCCTTGTCGTAACTACCAGAATTTCTTCCTATCCGATTTCCTCTCTTTTCTTATCTTCTCTCTTCTACAAAGTTGTTTTACCTCTATCGGATAGCTTCTATGTAAGATAGCATATAAACATATTTTTATGATAAATAGAAAATTAAACAAGTAGGAAATGAAGATGAATCATACAATGTTACGTCAAATAATTATATTTGTACCGCAAAAAGTACCGGTAGCATTTCAATATTTCATTGAATTAAAAAAGTTAAGAAGCGCAGTAACAATCAATATTGCAAATTTGTTAGTCATAATTTCACTTAAAGCATGAAACAAAAATGAAAAATTATATTTATAAAATTTAGAAATTGTTACGAATTTGAAAATTATTGAAATTCCATTTCATATTATCATTACGGAGAATGGGATTAATCGGATCAAATGAATAAAATTTAAGGTTACGGTAATCATAAGTTTTGACTGTGTTGATTGACGACTATTGACAGATATACCAATCATTTCCCGAAAAATACCAGAAATTAGAATTATATCGAAATTTGCTCAAAATTTATGAGCCAATTTATAGTTAAACGTTGTTCGGCGGGAAGATTGAATGATACAAGAGAGACCCTCAATCCCTCCAATTTTGAAAATCTATCGATAGATGACGAATTTCGATTTTCATCAAATTGACAGGCACACCCACAGACTCTTCTCTTCTACCTGTTTAATACCAAAGCATGAATTTCAAATTCTTTCTCAAGTGACCCTCAAAGTTTTCAAACTAATTTCACAGCCTATCAATAGCCATCATGCAATTAGTCAATCATGATATATATGCTTTCAACTGATTAAAATCTATCAAATTAGGCGCCAAATTTTTTTTTTCTATATTTTCAATTTGATGTAAAAAGAAAAAAAGAGAAGGGAAAGAGTGGAGGGTAAATAAAATTCCTGAAAAGAATTCAAAAAATGATTGGTGAAAAGATAGATTTTGACGATGGTGCAAGTTGAAATAGATTAAAATGGAAATTGATAGATAAATCAAAATAGACAGATAAATCAAAAATAGATAGATAAATTGAATTAGGTAAATAAAGTGGAAATATATGAATAAAATGAAAATAGAAATAAGTTTTGTATTTTGAATTTTCTGAATAATAAGGTAAGCAAACTAGAATTAATATAAATTATAGATTTGATTAAGTAAGTTGAGTTAGTGTAAATCGAATTCACACAGAAATTTTTGTAAATTTTGGGATTTTCTAATTTGTGCGTTTTCTTATCTTTTTTATTTTCAAACAATATTGCCGGAAATAAAAATTCCTGGTGATGATTAGTGTGAGCTATTATTCAGTTTATTTTTTAAAGAATCCGGACTGTATGCAAATTTTGACCTTCCGAATCTTCACCATACCTTTTGCTTTCTCTCTCCATCATAGAGTTAAGGTGAAGAATTATACGATACGAATAAAGAATTAATTAATTTTCTTTTAATTTCACATGGATTAGGAGGTTAAATTCTTTCATAACTTAAGCAACTTATTAAATTTAATTAAAATGATCAGTTTTTGTTCGATTTAAAATGATAAAAATTTGATTTAGCTGAATAAGCGAAGTGCAAAACTTGCATGAATTTTCAGTATAAAAATTAAAAATATTCAAATTCGTATTGAAGGAAATATTATAACAATTATTGATCGTTAAAATTAAAATTAAAGTAAAAATAGGAATAGAATGGTAGCAATTGATCTAACAAAAAAAACAATTTTCTACATTCTAAATTTATTTTTATTCTATGAGAAATCGATAATAATAATAATAATATTTTGCAATATTTGCAAGAGAAAATAAAAACATTTAAAAAAATAATTTTGAAATTAAACTGTTAGCACAAAAAAAAAAAAAAAAAAAAAAACAAACAAACAAACATTTGGCAATGGCATAAATTGAAACTACGATAGAAAAAGTTATGGTAGAAAAATAAAATTGACAAATGATAAAGTTTGAGGATGAAAAAGATGAAGTTGATGATAGGTCAGGAGAGAAATGAAGGTTAAGATGAAGATGGATAAGGATCACAAGGAACAAATTAAACGGGTCAAACGATCGGTATGCCTTGAAAATATCAGCATTAACTAGTTCTTTCTCCCTTTTTTGATGCTTATCTCCGATGACAAGTTGCAGAAGGCGACAAAAGAATGTCATATCCAACAAACATATGTTTTCGTCATGTTTTAACAACAGTCAATCATTTAGTTTCACTAATCAATTTGATGTAAAAAAAAAGGAAAAAAAAAAAAAGTTACGTTAATTTGAAATTCGACAAAATTTCATGCTAATTTGAAGTGATTGATCACAAATGATTGATACAAAAAGGATGATGAGAAGTGTTGTTTCAATGTTTTGAAAAAAAAAAGTGTAATTTTCACTTTTTTTTTTCCTTCTCTAATTATAATAATAGAAACTTGACAGTATCCGTTTTTCTTTTTTTTTTTTTGTCCCTGTTTCTAATTTTCCGAGATATATCGGGAATGAAAAATGTGATATTAAAAAATCAATCTCCTCTCCACATACATAACAATAAATGCACATCGTTCATTAATATGGTTGCAGGAAAATCATTATTAAGATATTTCTTGTTAGTAGTATGAAAATGTCGGATCTTTTTCCGTATCTCCCGCAATGTTCTCCGTACTCTATATCACATTTTTTCATTCCTGATATATCTCGGAATTAGAAACAGAAACAAAAATAAGGTAAAAAATTTCTCGGATAATTAGGATCCATGAAAATGGAAATAGTTAAGTGGATACAATTAAATTCCGTGAATTTGAATTAAAAAAGAATGGAAATTTGGAACAAGAAAAATTCAGGAAAGAAACTGTTAACTTACCTTTATGTTAATTATTTGAATTATTTAATCAATAAACTATGAAATGTGCTGAAAACTTGAATGTAATTCTTATTTCTGAATTATATAAACAGAATGAATAGAAAGTAATTTTTTACTTTCTGTAATTTAAGAGAAATAACAAAAAGTAAGTAAATAATGAAGTAGTATTAAATGTTAAAAATGATTAAATAAAATGATTGGATAAATATATTATTTAACAAAATAATTCAATCATTGATTACAGAACACAAGATGATATGTCGTAAGGATGTTGCATGGATGTTTCAACAATGGGATGGTAATAATGATGGAGAATTGAGTATGAAGGAATTAGCACCATTAGAAGAAGATTTAAAAGAGAAATGTTTGAAAGCATACATCGATCGTTGTGGTATATGCTATGCTTCTTTCTTATACGTTATTTTTACGTTACGTACGTTACGTCATTCATTAAATTACGAGCATAATCGATTATGTTTTTTTGGCATAAAAGATATAATATTTTTGTAATTGATATGAATTTGTAGAATTATAGCGTAAGAGCACTTTTTTTTTCTTTTTTTTTTGGATATTATAATAAGCTTTATTGCTTATTTATGTCGTAATTTTTCTATTGTTGCAATAATAAATAAGCATATCAATGACAGATACGGAACCAGGCAATGATAATGTGATAACGCTGGATGAATGGTGTGATTGCTTTGCTTGGGCTGATAATGATCGTCATGAACCACCATGTCATGCAGCAAAACATCAACAAGATCCGCATTTATTAGGTAGGTGTATAGATATATCGATGTATCGGTCTGTTCATATGTTTCATCTATGATATTATTGAAGAACTGTAATGAAAGCTGAACAAAAGATGCTAAAAGGATCCGAAAAGATTTACCATCAATAATTTGATAGTAGTATCAACTAAAATTTGATAAAGATGTTGTAAACAGTGCAAAATAGAGTTTACGGAAGATTCATTTAATGCTAATGATTATGGTTTGAAGAAAATTTGAATTTACTATATCATTGTAAAATAGGTATACTTAAGTTTCATTTAATATCCAAACCTAATTTACTATGATGTTGTACTTATCTTTTACTATAATAGAGCATTTTACATAATGAATGAATATTTTAACATTAAACCTTATATTTCAGGCATATTTCATCCACGTTGTACATTGGAAGGATATTATAAAGCAGAGCAATGTCATGAGAATTCTTGTTGGTGTGTTGATAAATACGGTCGAGAATTTGATAAATCACGAGTAATAGGTCATCTTCCAGATTGTGGACAATATGGTATACTTTTTTTATTTTTTTATTTTTTGCTATTTAAAAAGAAAAAAAAAACCCTGAAATCTACAATTTTTTATGAACTTGCTATAAATTTCATTAATTTTATTAAAATTTAATAGTTATGCTCAGTATAATTTTAATTTTTGATAAATATTTGTAATTTGATAATCGTAAATATTATTAACAGTTTATGAATGATTTATTTTTAAGCAACCGAAATGGACGATAATGAAAAAGAGGATCTTTTGGCGGAATTGTAAATCCAATCTTTTTTTTTTTTTTTTACTAAACAATTTATTCCTTTCATTTCGTTATAAATGCCAGTATTTATTAAATTAGCCATATATTTGCATATTTTATTAGCTACGACAAATGTGACATTGCTTAGGTATGTCATTTCTTGAATTACATATATTAAAGATCATTTAAACTGTTCATTTTCCAAAATTATACACCAAATAAGATAATTTTTTGAAGCATATCAAAGTGTTCTTCAACAATTGCATTTCGACATGCTGAAATCAATCGACTAGCTGGTGCACCAACTGAAATGTGAAATATATATCCAAATAAGTATTTAAGAGAAGTTTAAAAAATCAAAATAAGATGATTTAATAATTTACAAAATGATGAGAATATACTTCAAAAAGAAAATTGAAATTTAAAAATTTAAATAAAAATATCGGTTGTTATACTTTCTCTGTCTTCATAAATTATAATAATTTCGTTATCAATTCAACTTAGCAATAAATTACTACTTTGGAATAAGTTAAAAATAGTACTAATTAATTTAATTAAATGAACCTCGAAGTCGTGAACCTTGTTCGATAATTTTGTTAAGATTTCGAAGAAGCTTAAGCAATTCTTCATGATTAGTGCAACGTATTTTATGTTCCGCTATCATTGCTCGATTTAATGTATGCATCTTTTGGTAATATTTCCTCATTAAACGGCTGAAAATTTTCACAGAAATTTAGAAAATTTTAAAAATTAATCAATGCTTAATTAAATTAATCAATGTTACTATCTCGTAGCATTATTAAATTTGTTGATAAAACAAAAAATTGACAAAAAAAAAGGATTAAAAATGAATCGTTTGAAAGGTATGCGAAAAGATTGTTGATCCTGAAGTTATCTCATGAAGAATATCAAAATTTACAACTGATTGATAGTTCGAGCATCTTCAGCTCGTACCAACATTTCTTTGATCGAATTCGATCGTTCCGCTATCGTTGCAGATAATCGATCACGCATAATGTACATTTCATGTAACTGTTAAAAAAAAAAAAAAAAAAAAAGAAAAGAATGTTTATTTTATATGAAAACTTTTGATAAATGTTTGTTATTTCTTAATATTAAAGATAATTAATATAACAGATCAATGTTTAAGGAAATAATTTCAAATTATTAATTCAGTATGATCCATTTAATTCAAAACAGTTCCGTTTTTATTTTTTTTTTTTTTTTTCTAATAAAATTCCAATCTTATCGAAACATGGATCAGATGTATAAACTGAGCATGAAGTAATATGTTCTTTTAATAATACCTTTTCTGTAATATCATTAAGTTGGGCAATTTCATGAGGAAATTGTGCCGTTGTTTGTATTTCAGTAATTTCAAAACTTTCGGCAATTGATTGAATGATATTACCAACTAATTCCATATCGTTGTTTTGAATTATTACCTATAAAAAATTTTAATGAAATATTTAAATTTTGCTCTTTCACTTACACTTTTTTTCTACTATAAAAATTTAGTTGATCTCTTCAACTGTAAGGAAATATGAGAAAAGCGAACAAAGTATCAATTAACCTTAATCTTAAATTTTTTGTATTTCCTATGATAATTTCAAATATTAATTTGATTTTTTCCGTTCCATGGTAAATTGAAAAATTTTAAAAATCGATTGATAGCCTTTAAAATGCTTGACACTTTTTTTTTCTTCATATCCCAATGAACATATATGGTAATAATTTGATAATGAAATATTTAATTAATTAAATATACATTTGTTTAAATGCATACTTATCGGTGCATATGGTGAAAATTTTACAAAACGGAAGTAATTGAAATAAGCTTAATAGTTTAGCCTAATCAGATATTTTTTATTTAATATAGTAATACCATCTACGAAAGCTTAATGGTAGATTGAATCAAACAGTTCAACATTCCGGTACTCTAGGAATCAGATAATTCAACATTCCGGTATTTGCATAGAAGGTTGAATCAGAACAGAAACCGATATATCCTTACGTCATCATTAGAACTCTTCTACTATACACAGTTTTTCTGATTTGTCGAAGAGAAATATTTCACATATTTTGGAAAAATTACTTAACAAAAAAAAACATTTTTTTCTTTTACAAAAACAAATTTTTTTCCAACCGAAATTTTTTCCTCCAAAGAAATTCTTCAAATTTTCGGAATGTTTCAGTAAAAATGATTATAATAAACCTTTCCGTTTCCATCCATTTCAATAATCAATGATTCGTTGTTTCGTAAACTGATAAATTTAACAGTTAGATTGAATTCATCTTCGCAAAGGATTTCATTAGCTAATAGAAAATTGCTATTAATCCATATTGCTAACTGAAATAAATATTATTTCGGTGGAAAAATTTTTCGATAATTTAATTTTCTCTATTTTCAATGCTAATTTAGATTAATTTCAAAAATTTTGTTAACAAAATTAATAAATTACACGTGGCGGTCGTTCATTAATATAAAACACAGCTTTTCCATCAGGTTGCATTGCATTTTCCATATCCAATGCATACATTACAAAACGTGGAATATTACGTGTTATTTCAAATACGTGTAATTGAGTACTGAAATAATAATGATACATTTTGTATTTTAGAAGATTATGTTTTGCTTCTTAGCATTACGTATGATTTTTTTTTCAGAATGATTCAAGAAATTTAGGTAATTTATTATAAGGTTTGTAATACTCGAAAATTTGAAGTATTAATTGAGAGTAAAGTCAAAAAGTTCTTTTTTTCTGCAATTCTGCATCTAAGCTTTCTGTATTAATCAATTAACAAAATTACTAAAATAATTTTAAATGTTTGAGTGAAATATTCGTCAACCTTTTAGCATATCCTATAAAGGCTTTAATGTGAAGATCAACAGCTACATCTTTGATAGGTCGAAATTGTATTGCAATACAGGAAGAAAAATTTTCGGTTGGATGTCTGAAAATTTATTTTCCCTAAAATATTTCATTTTTATTTTCCCTATAAAATTTAGGAAGAATTAACTGAGCGAAATGAAATTATAAAGATAAGAAGTATAAAATTTTTTCGATTAAATAGTTTTAAATAAGGAATGAAAAATAAAACTTACATAATATGTGATTCACCATCAAAAATACCTTCAGCGAATAAGATAACCGCTCGAATGATAGCATTGCTAGAGACGATCAGTTGTAATTCAACGGATGATGCATTCGCTTGATGATTTACTCTTAAAGAAGTTTCCAAAGTTGTATTGGCCTGAAATGATTAAAAAATTCAAATAAGTATGAATCTAAAATAAGCGATCAATACGTTATACTTTTTGATCATACAAACTGTAATCTGATAATGAATTAATTATCTGTCATCATTTTACGCATCTAATTGAAATTTATCAAGCTCATAGAAATGTACATGAAGGTATGTAACAAAATGAAATATAAAAATGCAGACGAATTAAGGAGTGGTAAAAATAAGGTAGCGTAAAATTGATGATACATAAATTGTAATTGATAAAAAAAAAAAAAAAAAAAAAGAGAATCTTATGGAAAAGAAAAGATTTGATATTATTACGCTTAAAATATTGATGAAACATACCGGAATTATCTGTTCATTTTCTTCATTTTCATTTGATATTGCATCATTTTTACATTGTTCGTAATTTTGTAATTCTGCCTGAAATTGAAGAAATATAAAAGAATGAGTAATAACAATTGAAATTTTAAATGAACTTATCCAATATTTTAATAAAAAATGAAACTTTTGAGGTGAAAGAAAAATATGCTAAACCTTTGTAAGATTGTAAGAAGGTCTGATATTTACTCATAGTAAAATTAATACCTAAATAAGTGAAAATTTGTTAGTTAGGTATGTAAACATCTAATATTTTTCCATAATAGTTACTTATTTTTCTATTTTCATGTAAAGTAAATAAAACTAAGAATAGGTATAGTGTAACAAGTATAGTAATAATAAAAATAAGACATATTTCGTAATTGAAATTAATTTTTAAACACAATTAGTGACACGTATTTCACGTCTTTTAAGATCAACCAAAACAAAAATGATTTAGGAAAAAGAAGCATTAGGAAATTTTAAATGTTTAATTTAAAAACATACACTTACCAATAAGTCGTATTTTTTTAAATTAAGTTCATGTAGTAAATTTTGTCCAGCATTAGTTTCATCTTGCTTCTTATTAATTATAAAACCATAAACTGGAAAAAGTTGTTAAATTTCAATATGAAATAAATGATTTGAATAAATGAAAGATTTTTTTTGATACAAAATTTGTGAGTTTCAGTGATTTAGCGTTGATTAAATAATATCGTTATGAAAGATGGTAAGATAAGTTACACGTATACGTAAGGTATTTGAAGTTAAGTTAAGACGTGAATGATCCTTCTGCTGTATCATACAAAAATTATCAAATAAACAAACCATTTCCATCTATAGAAACAACAACTAATTGATCATCGGTAATAAAAGTGGTAGCAATTTGATTATTATTAACTGTTTCTTTCAATTTTACTTCACCTGTTGTTGGATCTCTCATATCGATCTGTAAACAATGATCACATTACTTTTTCATAAATTACACTCTCAAAAAAGTTGCAAAAGATTTGTTTCCATTTTTGTTCTGTTTGTTTTAAAATTTTCTGAATGAATATTACTACATAAATAGCTTTCATACAATTGCATAGATTCAATTTTTAATTATATCTTTGATTAATTAAGCTAATTACTTACCTTACCATGAATCCATGCGCATACCAAAATTCTAGGATCCGGAAATTGTATTAATGCTATAGCTTGACTCTTACTTTTTATCCTCCACAAACGTTTATTCCCATTATAGGCTCCTAATGTACCATTCATAAGGGTATATGCAAAAATACCATCACCCAAATCACATAAACCGGTTATCGCATCCGTTTCGGTCATTTCGTAAAGTAGTAAATCATTCTTGAAAATACGAATATCAAAACTTTCTGAACCAATGATAAGCTGCAAAAAAAGAAATATATGCGTATCAAACAATTAATAGAGGAACGTTTTTCCTTTTATCATACAATAATTTTCAATTAAAATTCATTAAATCTTTTCATTCAATTTCATTTATCCATTGTGATAAATTTTATTCACTATTGGTTAATTAATTACTCTTATCTGAATAAAATTTAATTAATGAAGAGAAGAAAAGATCACGATATGCTAATTTAGGAAAAAAAAAAAAAATCATTTGAATGAGAACAAAAAAACTCGTACCTCATTGTTGCCATCATTATCGACATCTGATAAACAAAGTGATAAGATATTATCACCAGTTACAGTCCAAAAAGCATCTTTTCCTTCAACATCTAAACCCCAAACAGCACAATTACCACCACAAAAGATAAGCTTTTCATAGGTGTTAAATTTTCCCACCTGAAATTTAAATTCACAACTATTTATTATGATAAAAAAATTTGTGTAGCAATAAGTTAGTGTCATAATTATAAAAAAAAAAAAAAGGTAAAGTATAAATATATGAAAGGTCAAAACTATAGCATCTCTTGTCAAGATATAAAGCTTTTATGAATTTTAGCAAGATTAGTTTTGATTTGAAAATGGTAGTATCAAGAAATTATAATTTAGGTTAATTTGTCAAATTTGAAAGATAATTATTTCATCTTTTATTTTAAAAATCATTTAATATCATCCAAAACTTTTCCTTCTTAAATGAAAATACCAAAAAAAAAATACCTAAATTAATTACCTGTATACAATTGATACCATCAACAAGTTCACGTTGAATTAATGTCGTATTATTGTATGCATCATAAATTAATATACCGCTTGCTGTACCAACAATAATTACATCATATGTCGTATTCAATGTTGTAACTTCCAAAGCTCGAATTTTTTCATTTATATTAAGAACTATTTCATTGTCATGAATTATAATCTAAAATATGAAAATATTTTAAAATTTCAAAATTTTGACAGGAAAATTTAATGTTAACAATAAAATAATAATTTTCGGATATGAAATTAATGCAAAAATTGATAGTAATATATAAATGATATTGAATTTTCATATAAATTATCAGAATTGTATTTACAAAAAAAAAAAAAAAAAAAAAATTCGTTATTTAATATAGAAAGTAATGAATGATTGTAATTTTTTATAGCTGAATAAATTTTACCAACCTTATTTGTTGTTGTTGCAACAATAAGTTGTAGCTGTCCTGTATCATCAATTATACCAAATCGTGCACATCCAGGAATGATATGATGAGATATTCGATAGGCAAATTCTGATCGAAGACTTAACATCAAATAACAAGATTACTAACAACAAACAAAATTGAGCCAAGACGATTGGAAATGTTTTGTTGCTAAGGGTAACCAATCTGGGCCAAACATAATAATTACTTTTAAAAGTATTGCATAAATTCAATGCATCACTATGAGAGATTAACAGTAATGTATAACATACATAGACTTATTGATTCAAAAAAAAATGATGCTTTCTTTAATATTTTAGTTAAAATTTTTTTTGATGTGAATTTTACTTCGAATTTTTTCGAAATAACAACCGGCAGAAAATATTTTAAAAAATTGATATGAAACAAAAATAAACAACAAAAAAAAAAAAAGAAAACACAAAAAGTTATTTGTTTTTTGCATCGTGATGATCGCTAATTTAGAATTCTGAAATATCGTCAAATTCCATGTTAAAATGAATCTAACGCTTTTTTGAAGCTGAAATCTTTGAATAGCATTGACATCAAGTCAAGCACTAATATCATTTTTCAAAAGCTTAAAATTTTGCAAATAATATTTCTTATCAAATTTCAAAATTATAAGCATAATTTGCAATTTTACGCAATGATTAAATCACAATAAAAATGCAATATGAATTTGATAAATGATCATTTTAGTAATTGTACATCTGTGTGAAAGGTTGTTGATTCGAATTTTCTGTTGCTACACTAATGGTCGGTTAATTAAAATTTTTTTGAAGTGAATTAAAAAAGAAAATTACATAATGATTGTTTTGTCATTTTAAAAATATATTAAACTTTTTAGATTTATAGTTTTACTTCTTCCAATTTTTTTTTTTTTTTTTGATTTTGCAATTTCTTTTTTTAATTTTGTTGAGAATTAACAAAAGGAAATCTAAAACAAAATAAAATTGTTAAAGCTATATGAAAAGAGCGATGCATGAAGGAAATGGCGATCGAATCAGAGTCTGATAATTCTGAAACTATCACATCAAATGTGGTAATTTTGAAACGTTTGCAAGAAAAAGGAATTCATTACAAGCAAATTATAGGTTTGCATACATTTGAAATTTTGGAAGATATTATTAAAAAAAGTTCCTTCTTCATTGTTTAAAAATTCAATGATTTGTCATTGAATAAATTTTAAATAACTAACTTAAATTCAAACTTAAACTTAATAATATATCGTATTAATATGAATACAAGATTTAAAAATATTTCGCAACATTTTTTTTTAAATTCTAGAATTAGTAATTATTGGCAAAATTGTTTTTTTTTTTTTTGGAAATATGAAGAAGTTGAAAAAAATTATACAATTGAAATATTTGAAGAAATTTCATAATTTAGGAAATTATTACAAATGATTAAATATTGTAAGATAGTATGATTAAACATTTAGAATATTTTTTCAGGTAAGGGAACATTTTCATCGGTTAGATGTGCATGGCATGATGGAATGAAAAAAGATGTCGCACTTAAAATTATCGATACAAGGTATGCTGTAATTAACTCATTAATTAATTAATTGAATCGTTTTTTTTTTTTAAGAAAAACATTTTTTTTTTCTTTTTTCAAATATCATAATAAAGTTATCAACAATTATTGTTACTTTCAGCTCAAATTCTGATTTTATTGTACGTTTTTTACCACGCGAAAAAGTTATCGTCCAACAACTTAATCATGCAAATATTATAAAAAATTTTGAAGTTAGTCATTAGTGAAATTTCCTTCGGAGAATTTTATAACAAATAATAGTGATTATGATAGTGATAATAAACGATAACACTAATATTATTAACAATTTTAATTAATAGCAATAATAAAATGCCAATTAAATGTTGGATTAATTATATGTATTACAACAACTGGTGCAATTAACCAACAATATGAATATACATCTTAATTTTTAATAATTTAAGTTTAATCTTAATCATTAAAGGTAAAGTTAGTAATAGAAGCTTACCAGAAAGAAAAAAAAGGATGAAATTTATAACAGTTAAAATAATTCTACAAATAATTAAAGTAATTAAGGGAATAGGAAATGAGTGATATATTAGTAATCATAAAAGTTAACTTTTATTCTATTTTTAATTAATATTAGATCATAAATGAGGACCCATTTGTATGCTTCGTTCAAGAATATGCTATGCATGGTGATTTATTACAAAAAATTAAAAAAAATGATCGAATTGATGAAGATGAGAGTCGATTCTATTTTCGACAACTTATTGAAGCACTTGAGGTATTTTATTATCCAAATGATTATTGCACTGATTAATTGTTCAAAAGCAGAATAAGCAGAATTTTTATTAAATTAGATTACAAATTGAATTAGATGTATTCAGATTAGCAATTAAGCTTAGATTATAATGGATTAGCTAATAGCATAAGTTTATCTTTTAGTTTATCGTATAAGTACACCTATGATAGTTTAATCTTCTACAGCGTGATATTCTTATTAGAATAAATTTATGAAATTTCGTATAAATCAAAAAAATTTATATATGTCCAAATTTTTTGAACTTTCATTTTGTGAAATATTTAATTAATTAATCTTTAGTAAAGTTTCATTATTGCAGAAGAATTGTATAATGGATATTATTATCATATATTGTTAATTTGTCAAAAATTTTAATCAAATTTTTAAAATGATTCAGTATCTGAAATCAATCAATGTAGCACATCGTGACATAAAATGTGAGAATGTATTATTGGATGATTGTGATAATGTTAAACTTGGCGATTTTGGCTTTGCTCGATTTATGAAAGCTGACGAAGTATCCCATACATTTTGTGGATCACGTGCTTATGTTGCACCTGAACTATTGCGGTAAAAAAAATTAATTATGAGAAGCTGGATCTTTTTTTTTTTTTTTTTTGTGATAGAAACAAAAAATTTATACAAAATTTTAATTTTGCAAAAGTTTTCTTTCGATTAATACAAAAATTAGAATTGTATGTTTAGATCATATCCATATAATGGTTTTCTGGCAGATATTTGGAGTACAGGTATATTGCTTTATGTCATGGTAACTGGATTTATGCCATATGATGATCGAAATATCAATAAAATGCTTGAGAAGCAATTAAACCATCGGTAATTTTTGCTTAAATAAGCTATGATATACATATATATATATATAAATAACCGTCGTAAATGCTTTAATTTAATAATTAATTAATAATTTATACATTTAAACTATCATTTAGATTTATTAATTTATCAATGATTGAGGGAATATAATTTCCATTTGCTTTTTTTTTTTTTTTTTTTCCTTTTTTTGGTGTAAATTCTAAAGTAATCTGAAACTTAGGATTGCATTTCCACGTCGTCGTTCATTAAGTGTTGAAGTTAAAGAACTTATCTATGCTATGGTACATCCTGAACCATTGAAACGACGACCATATCATGAAGTTATCAAATCTTCATGGCTTGCTGATACAAAATACGAAATTCGCTCAGAACCATTTCCACAGAAGTCTAATGAAACCTCTTAAGAATTAAGAAATAATAAATTGATGATTTAATTTCTTCTAATAAAATTCATAATACATTTAATTGTTCAATGCGGATATCTTTTGCATTTTAACCACTTAAAATTAACTCTATTGATTTGATTTCAAATAAATTAAATATTTCTTTTACAACAATCAAAAATTCATGTTTTAATCGCAATATTGTTTGCACAAATAATATTTATTTCAATATCATACACTTTGTCTTTAGCAGAAATTAGGAATGCAACCTTTTTGGCTTTATATAATTTGCATATTTCTTATTCAAATATAATAAAAATACAAAATTTGAAATGTTTTGAAATTGTAATTGATGCGAAAGTAATGCAATTTTAAAAGATTGCATTGTTCTTTTAAAAGTAAATAAATTGAAGTGTGAAATTTTAAAAGTATTGACGATAAATTGCTAGATTTAAAAATTAAATTTCTTTTTTCTACTACCTTTCCTGTTCATAACACATCTGCCATTTTGATTATATGACCAAACTTTTGCAGGCAGTATCAAATAACTTAATGTTTTAATCAATGAAAATTAAGGAATTAATAATTGAGATGCTATTCCTTAACTTGTAGTTTAACCATTTAAAATTTTACAGTTTAGTGTTAAATTCAAAAAAAAAATGCAAATTTGTGAAAAAGATAAGTTTATGCTAATTGTAATATCAAAAAAACCGATGGAATCTTTATGGATTCATAGAAAAATCATAATTATCAAAAGTACAATTAGTAATTCAAAAATTAAAGCAACAAAAATAGACAGAAGTAATAAAAATATCATTTATTTTATTCGGAAATTCCTTCCTTAATGTTAGATTTAACTATAAATTTGAAAAGTCCAAAAATAATTAATTAATTAGTGCGTGCACAGAGATATTCCATGATGATAACATTTTTTTTTTTTTTTTTTTTCTTAAAATAACTTAAAAAAAACAGCATTTTATCCTCCGTTACGTATTTTTTTTCTTGTATTACAACGAGTAATTAGTCAATTTAATTAATTAGTCCACTATTTCAAAATACACTTTAATCTGTCTTCTCTGTAAATTGTTACTTAATTAATCTAAAAAAAATTAAGACAAAATGATTATCAAATGAAGTGTTATTGCAAAAACTATTACAACTATTAGTCATCTTTAATACTTATTCAAATTATTTTTAAATGTATTTTACTTTTGGCAATAATTTCAAGTCTATAGACGATCACATCAAATTTGTTATTGAATCTAATTATCACTGGGAATTATCATTGGATCTATTTATCACTGAGAATATCGCCGGTTGAGTGAAATGATTTCAGATGATTGTTGTTAGCAGCAATTTAAGGTTTACAAATTTGTTCATCATCAAGAATTATTAGAAATAGAATCCACCTAATGAAACTTTAAATTGTGCAAGTAAACTATCATTTGATCTTTTCGAAATGATCGTTGATTAAATCATAATGAAGTGACAGCGGTTATTAATGGCAGAGTACAAATTGTTATCCTAGAAAAATTTCTAAAATTTCAAAGACCTAGGATGAAAATTTAAATTTACTTATCAAGAATTAATACCCGTGCAGACGATAGAAGTATTTTGTACGATATATGTTTTAGACAATCTTTAAGGGAGGCAATTTACATGTATGGGAGTAAAAATGTTGAAATTTCAAAAAATAAAGTTTAGAGATTGAAATATTTCTTAGTATATTTGCTAAAACTTTGAAATCCATGGCATATTTATTAATTAAGTCGATCGTAATTTTCAAATTCACAAGTTTTTCGCATGAAAATTAATTCATTTATCATTTATTGAGTTGAGATATTGCAATGAATAGATTGAAAATTCGTTAAATTTAAATATAACTTTAGCTAAAATCACACGTTCGCTTCAATTCATCTCATTGGTAACATTTTTGGCTCAATATCATTCATGGCCATAAGATAATTATGATATTTTTCGTTGTTTAATTTGGATGATTCAAATTTAAGCCTTCTGAATATATCATATCAGTATTAATAATATAATAGAAACAGATGAAAAAATAAGTAACTATCAAAATTTTCTGAAAAATCATTCTTATCCAATATCTTTTGATGGACGCAAAAAATTTGCATCATAAAAATTTAAATTAAACTATAGTATGATTTTTTGAAGAACTATGGCCTCCATTAAATTTTTATGTTTTATGAATAAATAATCAATACCGGATCAATATATGATTTGAACTCTAGATTTGATAAAACTCGAATTTATACCAACTTCATATGTCATTCTTATCTAAACTTAAAGTGTTCAAATATGAAAAATCGATAGTGCTATTTTAAAACACTAAACATCTTCTAACAATTATTCGAGAATTGTATAACATAGTTTGTTGATTTTTTTTATCTTAATCTAAATCTTTACTCTTCCACAATATAGCGATATTGTTTAAATAGCACATAAATTCACCCGAGTTATATCAAACCTAATACAAACTTCTACCAAAACATTTTGTATATCTACAGTATCACTAAGAGTAAAGTGATATTTTCAGATTGAAATGAAGAAATTAACAAAATTAACAAATGCACAATTCTAAATAACTGTTAGAAGATGCATAATGTTTTAAAATAGCACTATTGATTTTTCATTTATCTTCATGTTTAGCAAAAAAATTATTTAGAAAAAAAAAAAAAAAAAAAAAAAAAGAAGAAACAAACGATATTGTATAATATATCAAAATATTGCTATAGCATCGAATGAAATAAGGTAAAAATCTAACTAATTGATATGTATGTATCATTGACGTAAATGAAAAAGAATTTTATATTAGAAATATTTGTGAACAATTAAAATAAAATAGTTTATAGTCAAAGAGGAGTAAATTGCGAATATTTGGCATTCCGGTTGTTGATACATGGATTCAAAAGAAATTTCGGTACTTATCATTATCGCTTGCAAATTATACGCTTATTTCATGCCACTGGAGTAAGGTAATAACAGAATGTGAAGATGTGATTCAAAATATGCAAATGGTACTAGTAATTGATTTATATGAATTGAAATAATAAAATATGGAATATGTATCTTTAAAATGATACAGAATTGTTGTCCTTCGCAAAAAGAAGGGTACGAAAATCAGAAAATTTTTATTATTAAAATAAAAATTATTACAAAATTCAGAATGGATGATATTCAAGCTATTTAAGAACAAGTAAAATGGAAAAATAAAAATGGAAAATGATTATAATTTTAACTGTTGCAATTTATCGATCGCTTTGAATTCTTCAATTGCTTCTTCAATTTCTGCGATATGTATTGGTGGTGCTGGAAAGTAATTTGCCACTACAGAATTTGTTCAAGCAAACTAACAAATTTAAATTCGGAAAAAAGTGAAACGAAACTTTATATGCTTACCTGAATCTATTATTGGATTATTACTCGAAAATTCTTTCTGATCTTGCGGTAATGGTAGACTTTTCAAAAGTGATATCCATGAATTAGCAGACAAGTTACGACCCTGAAAATAATTATATTTCGGAAAGTAAATCAGGAAAGTTTGTAGAAGCTCATAAATATATTTAAAAGATTAAAAAATTGAAAAATATACTTGCAAATGATTGGCATGCTGATTTTTGGCGCCGGTTGGGAATGCATTTTTGATTTTGATAAGTGCCTTTTCGTCTAATCTTCAATATGAAATGCTATTAATGAGTGAATTTCGAGTAATTTACAATTTCAAATGTAACCTTTGACTTCACTAACGAATAAAACGAATTACTTGTAATCATTTAATTGATCTAATGTTGTAAGAAAATCACATGTTTGTGGCATAATAAGCATCATCGATGTAGCTATTGGACTGTATACCCAAGATTTGTGCAATGATATCAACGGTCTGAATAGTATTTCCTGTAAGTAGTAAATAAAGCATAATTGATAGCTATTAAAGCTAAATAGAAAATTACACTAAGCTTTATCCTGTAAAAAATATCTATAACGGAATTTCACCGGAAATATACTACATAATATATATAAAACAATGTATTATAACCTATTCCTGATCATTTCATACCTTCTAGAATATTGGATTAATACTTATTTGAGAGTTTCTTAAATGGTCATTTTTTGCATAATAAATAATTTTTAAATTCTAACCAAAAACATATCACCACCAATATCACTACAACGTTTGTTGTATTTTTCTCGTAAGCATTGTGTGTAACATGATAATGCGCTAAAAAAATATTTGCAGGGAAAATACAAAACGATTAATTTAGTATTTCGTTTTTTTTTTTTTTTTCTTTTTTTTTAATCTAATCTATAGAATGATCAAACTACTCGGCTTTTTATTTGATAAATTTTTGTTAATGATAAAGTTGGAAGTCAAAGGTTAAATTAGTCAAATTCGTTTATTTTGCTGACTGGTTAGTTAATTTCTTAATTTGTCAGATTATTTACTTTCATATGGTAGCTAAATTATATTTCATTTCTTTATAATTAATCTCAAAAAAAATAATAATAATAAAAAGAAGGTATAAACATACCTACAAGCATCACCGCTCATTTTATTAAAATATTTCACATTTATTTTAACCGGTACATCAGGTTCCGGTAATGAAAACGGTAAAGTGGAATGGATATAACTGTATATGAACCATCCAAGTACTCGACGAGTTGTTTGACATCTTTGTTGACATTCTGCAAAAAAAAAAAAAAAAAAAAAGAAAAAATTTGCATATTATTTATTCTGACTGATTTTGACATATTTGTATATCTTTTCATTTTACTCTGTTATTACTTTTCATCAAAGAGTTGGAGTAATATATAAACATAGATTAAATTATTAATTGATTTCAAATTTAACTTATATAACTTATACGTCTTACCACGTAAAACTGCTGCTGAATGAAGATCCAAACATTCGAAAATATACTTATATGCTATAATAAAAAGATAAATTCAATATAATAGGTAAAGTTAATTAAAATTACTTTGTGAGAAGAAAAAAAAAAAAGGATAAAAGAAATAATTTTGATATACTAATTTCAAGTATCTCTTAATTAAATAATTCTTTAGGAAGTTTGATTACTAACTTATAATATTATCTGCACTATCATTATTGTGAAATAAAATATTACAAAAAGTAACAGTTGAAATTACCTGAAAATTGATCCATGCAAAAATACCGGAAACTATTTAGCAATGATTCAATTCCTGTTTCTTTTGAACATTTTCCGGGTATGTGACTGGTACATTGCAATACTCCACGTAGTCTGCTGAAATAATCACAAACGTGATAATTACGTTATTGTTTGTAAAATTTGCATTTCATTAAAGTCAGCTTTTATCAGAAAAAAAAAAAAAACTGGTAAAATTGTATACGATTTGGAAAATGATAGATAGCATATTTATGCTACGTGATTTACGCTGAAACAAAGCGTACTCGCAAATGTTGATAAATCGCTCGAAATGATTTCCCGATACTAATGCTGCTCGAATCGCTAGAAAGATTGGCTTTGTGCATCCTGAAATTCCCGTAAATTGATAAATATTCTCGTTAAAATGAATAAAATTCAAAATTTAACGATAACTTACGTAAGCAGCGTACAATTTCCGACATTATCGATTTGGGCGCTATTGTCGTGATGTTTAAAGCTCGCTTTAATTGTTCCATTTGTTGATTTAGCCAACCTTTTGTTGGTGCACCTATTGTTGTCAATGTTGGTGAACGTTGAAGTTGGAAGGAAATGTCATCCAAACGTAATTCTTTCATATCTGATGTAAAAAGTATCCGTGTTAACGTACGTAAAATTTAATTATTTCAAATATTTTCTCAAACTTCATATGAAAAGCTTTTTTTAGTATCAGGCAGCAAATTATCGGAAAATTTTCTGTGATACGCACTACGAACTAATTAACTGATTAAATCAGATAAAAAAAAAAAAAAAAAAACAAATTTGCTGAAAAAATTTAATAGCTTTCTAAGAATACTGAATTTTCATTTCACGTTTGATCATTTGGTATAACACGTGTTCCTCTACGTCATCCTTTGATAGCACCATAGCTGTTAATGTATGTTATGAAGTGCATAATTTCATTTAAATGATTCTAAATTGAAAATAGTATGCAAAATTCATATTCCTATTCATTGATATTTTATATATATTAATCATTTTCACGCTTATTAATTATTGGCTTCATTTATTAGATCATATTAAAGTCAAAAAAAACAAAAAAAAAAGAGAGATTATTTTCAACAAAACTAACCAGAAATGATCATTTGATTGGAGAAAATTGAAATAGCAAGTATAAATCGATGTAATATATTCATCTTTAATATTAGCATTTAATATTTCTGTAAAAATTTCAAACTTAAAGATGAAATTATTGATTGATTTCATTATGATTTTCTATTGAATATTATATAATGAAAAGTTAAATATGAAATGCATAAATAAACAAAATAAGAAGGCGAAAGTTGAAAAAAAAAAAAAAAACGATCAGGAAAAGAAAGTTAACAGCAAATGAGGTATGTAATCCATGGAATGATTAATGTAGAACAAAAATGGATATATTGTTGTAAACTTGCCGGGAATTGAGAAACTTTTTCCAATGATCATTATATTTGTTATAGATGGATATTTGATTTATTCATTTATTTTTTTTATTTCATTCCTAACAATGCAATGATCGATAAAAAATATTGTTGGCGGTAAGTAAGCGAAAAATTCCACAATTCAATGCAATAAAAATAATTGAAAAATTAGCAAAATCTCTTAATATGCGACAAAATTCGTTATCAAATATAAAAAAAAAAAAAAAATTAAACTTGAACATTTTAAAAATTGCAATAATTTTCTTTCCATAATATATATAGTATCAAATGTAATTTTTTTGATATTCTAAAACAGGTAACAGGTAAGAGGTTAGATGTTGAATGCTCTACTAGCTACTTGTCTGAGAAATATAATTTATCTTAAGTAGACGAATCTTCTTAAATTGGATATGAAATTTTTTTTAGAAGTTAATCAGGAGGGAGGATAGTTTTTTTACTTTTAAAGGTTATTTGCTAGTGATATTTTTAATTTTAATTTTAATATTTTCAAAAATGTAAATTTTTGATATAAATGTAATTTTATTTAGATGTAATTTTTATAGCTAATATGCTTATTGTTTTATAAATAATACAAATGACAACATCAGGCGATAGCATATTGTCTAAGGGTATTTTCTAAATTTCAATTTTTGAATAGAGATGAAAAATTTGCAATATTTTGCAATCGAAATTTAGTATTATTATCTGAGAATGAATGTATTTATCTCAGAAATTCTTTTAAAGAGTTTTCTTTTCGAAATTAACCATTCACTTTTTTTTTTTTTTTTTGTTTTAATTCATCGATAATTAATCGATAATGAAATACTTTTTACCAATTACCCATTTTTCTGGAAAAAGAAAAAAGTGAAAATCTTTTTTGCATTCATTTAAATTACTAAATATTTTAAATTCCCATTGTTCGCTGCAAAAAAAAAAAAAACGATTGCAAAAGTATTATCAATAAAATGTGAAAAATAATTATTACATATATTTGACATAATTGAATTGAATTTACTTTAATGTGAAGTATATTGTATGATAAATCTTTTAAATCATATTAAAGATTTAATCAATTTAATAAATATATTCCCAAGTGAGTGATAAATTATCACTTTCAAAATGTTTAGATTGATATGAAAATTAAATTTTGCAACATTATCGTTACCATCAACAGCAAGCGAAGTTCAAGTACCACCAATTTGACCTTAATTATATCTTTGCTCATATAATGTCAATTGGAAGACCTAAAACGGGAATTAGCATTTCTATCACTGAACAAGTTTGAGTTTTTCTTTTTCATCTGAGAAGTTAAAAAATTTTATATTTGTGAATTTATGACATAATATAACTAAGCTACGTAAATGCAAAATAAAATTTTTACATCATGTAATTATAAAATCGATCATTATCATGATCAATTTATTATTTCATATGTTTAGGATATCACAGATCTATTGCTAAATGTAATGGTATTATTTATGGAACAACCGGTTATGTTAAAATTAAAACCACCAGTGACAGTTTGTGGGGATATTCATGGACAATTCGGCGATTTAATGCATATTTTCAATAAAGTGTGGGAAATATTTCATTTGTTTTGTCTGACAATTATTTGTTGCTCAATTCTGAAAATTAAAATTTTGAAATTAAATTCATAAATAAGAAATTACATACATACAAATCAATAATATAAAAGTAAACATTGTGTAACTCTCAGAATGGTTTCTAGCATAAGACAAATTATCTTTTCCTTGGAGATTATGTCGATCGTGGAAAGATGAACCTGGAAGTAATCATTTTTTTGTTTGCATGCAAAGTAATTCTGACTAATAAGTTCGAATTTATTGTCTAAATTTGTCAATATGTCATAGGTCATTGGGAATAACGAAAGGTATAAGTTAACAAATGTGTATATCTGTAGAAATAAGAATTTATACTATTACATTATCTTTGGTAAATCTGTTCAGAAAGACATATCGGACGGCTTGTCGTTCGTTTTCATATGTTGAATTTTTTAAGTTTACATAAATCCTTCTAATTTTATCTTTGATGCCATAAGTTTTCTCGTAATCCTGCAGAAGGATTATGTGAAATTTCGAATAGCGCGATCATAAAAAGCATTGAAAAATATTCAATGTTTTTTTTTTTTTTTTTTATTACAGAAATTGATTGATATTCTTAACGATCCTTAAAGTAATCCCAAATTTATTCAAATTTTTTTTATGAAGAATAATTTATATATAATTCTTTCTTTTTTTTTTTTTTTTTTTTTGTAGTTACGATACCCGAGAAATTTGTTTCTACTCCGTGGAAATCATGAAACACAGCTAGTAAATCGAATTTATGGCTTTTACGACGAAATAATGCAACGATGTCTTTTTCTACCACTTTAAGTTTCTATTTTTTTTAACCCTAATTTTTACTTCAAATATTTTCGAATCTAGAAAATATGAATAGGATGCAAAAAAAGAGAGAAAAACTTTTGTTTAATTGTGAAATCTTTTTGAATAATGTAAGATATGTAAATTTTAATGCACAATAAAAATTCTCAAAAATATGCAATTTCCTTGGTGGAAAATTTTGCGAAGATTTTGAAATTTTTATAAGAAGACAAGTTGGAAAAAAAAAATGTCATCTGAATTATAAAATAATTCCATCTGATTATGAGCTACAATTATTAAAATAAGCAAAATTCAATGTTTAACGATAACTCAAAATTATGAAATATTTACCTATGTTAAATTATCTTGTTTATTAGTTTATCTTAATTCATTTAGTAAACGATTAATATTTCGGAATTTCCGATTTTCAAGTTTAATGCTTAAACGTTAGAAATGAAAATGTTCGAGACAGAGATATTCGTAATTTACAGAGTGTTTTCAACGTAATGCCTGTAAGTGCAATCATTGGTGATCTAAATACTTTGCATGCATGATAGCTTATCGCCAGATTTGCTTAAAGCTGATAATCTTAACATTCTCCAAACAATCTATCGACCATTAACCGTAAATTTGATTTGTTATTCTTTGAATAATCTATATGAGATAAATCAAAACATTTTAACTTATGCAAATTTTCTCATCCATTATTCTTATTAATTAGATCAAAATGATATAATCAAGATTGACTTTATTTTTAAGCATAAGTTAGCGTATTTTTTGATTTTTATAAAATTCACTCTTTTTTTCTTTTGTTGTTGATGACTTTTCTAATTAACGTTTAAACGAAGTTGTGGTTGATTGATGGCACCAACTTTCAGATAATGTTAATGCTGATTAACTGATAATTAATTACCTCATGATCTGAGTAATATTGATTTCTAAATAGTCTCGTTGAAATTAGACTTCATTAATTCTCTTTGTCAAAGCTCTCAAGAGTGAATAAATAGTTTTTAAATAAAATAATTTTTACTGTAACCACTGGGATCTTTCAATAGACATTTAATTGATTGACGAAATTCAATACTTTTTAATCTCATTGAGATGATTACAGTAGTTATGCAAATTTATTTACCTCTTTCTTTTCATCCAATTCTATAGCATTAAGATCCACCGAATTCATCACTACCATTGGATTTACTATGGGCTGATCAAAATTCATACACAGATGAATTTAAATTTAACGATCGTGGCATATCCTTTACTTTTGTTGCTAAAATGGTCAATAGAATATGCGAAAAATTCAACTTAGATTTGATCTGTCGTACATATCAAGTAAGAAAATTTAATATATATTTCGATATATTGGAAATAAAGGAATGAAAAACGTATCATTCTGTACATTTCTGTATCATTTTATGTTATATTTTAAAAAGAAGTTATAATCATTTAATTTTTATGCTTCATTATTACAAAAATTAGAAAAGGATAACAAGAAACTGTAAATTTTATTGCAGAAATAGTAATAAAGTACAAAAATAACTAAAATAAATCAATAATTGATATATTTCATTACACTAATAATTTTAGGTTGTTCAAGATGGGTATAAATTTTTTGCTAATCATAAATTAGTAACAATCTTTTCGGCAACTCATTATTGTGGTATATTTGACAATGCTGCTGGCCGTGATGTTAGTTGATGAGCAGATGCAATCAATGCTCATTCAAAGTTTGTTCAAATATATATCAAATTAAACATTTAAAGATAAATAATCTATTCATCTGAAATACATTAAAGGTATGATGAAACTTAGTACTTTTAATATTTTAAAATTGAAAGATTGATTTTATCGTGTTAAAAATACTTTTGATAGGTTTAGCAATAAAAATTGCAAAATAATCATAGAAATTGAATAGTTAGAAATGATTTCATATTTTTGTAAAAAATATTTCAGATATTCCAATCAGCATTTCCGGAAATTGAGAAAAATAAATTTGTCCAAAAAAAATATGATATGTTACGGCGAAGCAAAAGTTTAATTGCTTATGCAATGATAATAATAGAAGTTGTCGTATAAAAATATCTTTTATGTTCAATAAATTGTTATACGATGATAAAATGAATTGATAAAATGATTTGGTGCAAAAAAATTTGTCACTAAGTTGAAATTATTATTAAACGAATTTTATATCCAATTGGAAATAAAGCGATGTAAAGCTGATATTTATGAAGAATATTCAAAAGTCTAACACTGATATATTTGAAATTTTTTGCTACATATTATCCATCTTTTTTCATTTTTTTGAACACAACAAAAAAATATTCGTTGACCTTTTTTTTTTTTTTTTTTGTAATTTGCATATTTTTGAATACAATTATAAATAGCTGAATTCCTTCTTGCTATTAGTTAGTATTATTTGTCTCGATATTCGAGAACTGTTGTTTAAGTTACAAATTTGAGATCGATTATTTTACTCAATAACTTTAGCATTATGGTCACTCCATTTGCTCATCCGAAAATTAGTACTATTATTGTCTTTTTTTTTTTTTTTAAATTTACTTAAAAACGAGAGAGAGAGAGAGTGAGAGAAAAGAAAATTTACTTTTCTATATTATGAAATAAAAATTCGTTTATTTATGAACAATTATTTATTATCATTATCTTACGACAATTTCACACTTTCTTCTTGGTTTAAATAAATGATTAAATTTAATTAAGTATAATTAAATTAGAGTAGTTAAGTTATGGTAAGAATAACTAAGTTAAAATTTCGTCGAGAAATATTCCATTTCAATAAGTTGAAGGTAAATTAATACAAAAGTACTGATTTACTTATTTTGACTTGTTTATAAATTTCAATTGAAATTTGAGTAAAAATCAGAAATTATCATAGACGACTGGGATTGTTTCCCATTAATCGATTTTGGTATTCGACTATTGAACAAAATTCCATCGAAACGTCTTAATTTAGAATATTTACCAGCGGAAGAATTGGTTTGTATCATTTCAAATTATTTTGTTTTTACTCATTGTTTTTTTTTTTTTTCTGTTAGATTCCACTCATAATACATGGATTTATATTTTGAAGAATAGACGTAAAGACGTACGTATGTGATACACGTTATGCATTAGAAATGGAAAAAAAAAAAAAAAAAACGAAGATTTCAATTTACCGTTTAGTTGTAGCATCAAAAAAAAAAAAAAAAAAAAACATCGAAATGATCGTTTTGCAAATCTTAAATGTTTATTGTTATTTTGTTAATGTGAAGTTGCTTTTTTTTTTTATCTTAACAATTATCAAATTTATATTTAAAAATTCTTTTCCCATTAAATTATGACTATAATTGTCCGGATCAGTTATTGTTAGGATTAACCGGATGAATTCATCATGTATGAATAAATGACTAGTGGAATTAACCGGTTGAATTATTTTAATACTGGGTGATATGTTTTTGACCAATGTCTTTCGGATGATGGATAGTATATCGAATTTCACTTGTTATGGATTATTTCAATATCGTATTTCGAATTTCAGCAAAATTTGCGTATTACCAATGAAGAATGGAACTTAGCCATTTCACCGTTGCAAATTGTTCGTGGACTTACAGCTTTGTATATATTAGCTGATGGCAAATGTAAAATTAAACTTGCAAATTTGATTTCAAAAGGTATGAAATATAAAACGAAGATTTGCGATAAATTAATCAGTCGACATGTATTGCAAAGTAGTTGATCGAAAGAAACGTTTGATCAAATAATTGAATAACTTATATAAGATTACAAGAGTATTATTAGTAACATTGATCAAAATTGTAAGAATTGTATCGATAAAAGCAAAATGTCAACAAACTAGGATATCCTTTCATATTCGGAAAAACTTGTTGAAATTGAGTTATAGATGATTATCATTAAATTTCTTAAAATAATTTTGTCTTCTTTCTATAGCTCTCTTTGGAGCAATTGAACCTCTCGGGAAAACCATACATGAAGATTTGAACGATCTTTGTATCAATCACTTGAAATCATTATCAAAAGGAGCAATACAAATATACTTTGAAGAAAACCATTTATTAAAACTTAATGATGAATTAATTGAATATATTGAAAAGTATTACGGTACAGAGGTTAGTTAATTCAAATTCAGATTAATTTATCCATTCTATTCGCTTTCATTCTTTTTGCAGTTTCATGAAGCAGAAATGACAATGTTTGATCCGGAAGAAAGGATGAAAAAAGAAGTGGTGCAAACAATATGCTTCCAAATGAATCCAAATGGACAAACGCTTGTAAATGAAATGAACAAAAATATTAAAGTAATTTAATTTGACAAAATTAAATGGAAATTTATTTCCTATCATTTTATCATATCAACTTATTCTTTCTCATATTAAATGATACGAATTATCGATTTTTCAATCTTTCGGGAAGATTTCATTGTGGAATAATAATTGTTGCTATTATTTAGGAAGCAACACAAGGAACTACGGAATATGTGGTACGGCAAGATTTATCACCAAAACAAGGGACACGTTTAGTTTTGATAACTTCATACAATTCAACATTTTATTGGAAGCCATCTGGTCAAATAATGGAAGTGGAAACATTTTTCTATGAAACATATGAGAAAATTTTGCATACACGTAGCGTGGTAAATTTAAACTTACTATTTTAGCATAGAAAAGTAAAATGTTTATGTTTTAAGCTAAAATTAAATTTATTAGAAAAGATTTAAATTTAAAATTATAATTAAATCTAAAATTAAATTTAGATAAAAGCATATCGATGTGATGGTTTGTTTCGTACATGTCTTACCAACGATGATATAAATGTCGTGGAATTAGATTCGGAAACTGTTAATCTTAAAATGTAATGTTTTGATGAAATTTAAAAGTACTGATATGGATGATGATACTAGAGGAGAATGGAAAATTTTGAAATTTCTTTGCAAACAAATTGATTGATAAAATTTTTATTTTAGGCATATTTTTCAAATTTAGGTATCTTTTTCAACCAAAAATGCTATTTTCAAAACATTTCTTGAAATCACTTAACGCTAAACAACTACAACATTATATCAATCAAATTGATCTAGCACCGACGAGAAAATCGATAAGTCTACTATGAACTTTTAAAAATTATCCAGTTCAATTTTAACTATTATTTTAAAAATTTATAGCCAAAAGTTAATATGAGAAATCCTTACATTATTACGAATTAAATGCTTAATTGCTTTAATTGAAGCACATTCCAAATATTTCTAATTCCGTATGTCAAATCGATATATGGCAGTAAAAAATATTCAATTTCAGATTATAATTCCATGCTTTTCAATAATTTCACCTGTTGGTTTACGATCGGTATTTGCTCCATGCAATCCGCTCTATCATTTTATATTCAAAAAGAAACATCCACAATTTCCATATCCTTGTATTGCTCGAATATTTTCACCGGATAAGGCCGAATTTGGAATGATATATGGAAAAAATTCACAGGAAATTTATGGTCCATCTCAAATATATCCACTTTGGGACTATTATCACAAGACTAAGATGGCTGTATGTTTAAATTATAATTTAAATTAAAATTAAAAACTTTCAAATCATTTTCATGATTATGGCAATAATTTTTCCGTAAAAATTTTGCTAACAAAAACGTAAATATCAAGCTAATCTTAATTGTCCTTTTTTGGATTTTATTTGCTTTTTCATTCAAATATTAAGCGAATAATTTTTTTTCATCGTCCCAATTTAGCTGTTATGATTACGCAGCTTATATTATTTTAAGTTATTATTGTAAATTGAATTTAGCAAACTATCGAAAATTAAATTTAACATAATTCATAATTTGTGTTGTAGTTAAAAATTGGACAGCCGGAATTGAAGAAAGGAAATGATGATGAAATGCGAGCTGTAACTTTCACTCAGAAAAGTAATCACTTTTTCGTAAAATTAATTTTCAACTTTTTAACAAAATATTGGCCAGAATGGTAAAAGATACACTTTATTGATTTTTTTTTTTTTTTTTCTTTTTTAAGGAAATATTTTTTGTTACAGCAATGAAAGATGAAACGATGGAAAAAAAACATCAGGAAGTGGTAGCTGTAACCGGAAAAATGATGATTATAGAAGGTCAAGTTGGAATTGATCGAAAGCATTATATAATTGGAATTCTTGGAGTTTGTTCCTTTCATTGTTTTACATTCTTCTTGCATATAATCGTGAAGATAATACATTTATCCGTCTAGTAGCCATATTCACTTTTCTTTTTATCTCTCACAACGTGGGTTATAATAAATTCCCAAATATTAATGGATCGTTGAATTTCCATTTTGCTTTTTACAAAAAAAAAAAAAAAAAAAGAAATCAATTTACAGAACGGAAATGACGAAAATTTTGATGGTAGACGAATATTCAGTTCATTTTCTAAGCCGAAAAAGTTAAAGAAGACCAAACGTGAAAGTCCAAACAAGTATTTTTAACCTATCAACATATAAATTCAAGATGATGATATCAGATATCTCGTTTTTTGGAAAGCCATCGGATGTACAATTCGTTATGGTATACGGTTAAGCGATTAGTTGTATCGTATAACCGGGATACATTGACAATTACTGTAAAAAAAAAGAATTGGAAATTACTGAAAAAATCTAAGATGTACACATATGCTGCATATTCATCTATTTACCTTCAACGATATAGGTCAACCGTAGATGATATCAATAATGCAGTAAAGGAAAACAGGCGGAATGTGGTAAATCGTAGAATCTCACAACCAAAGAAACTGCTACAGCATTTCTTGGAAAATACAATGGAGCAAATGGGAATTCAATTGGATGCTAGTCGGAAAAAAGAATTATCACAGCAAAAAAGTTCAAAGAGGTAAATAGCACTAACACGAATTTTTGTACTAATTAATTAAGCATTACTTCCAAAATTTTTCATTTATTTACCTATAAGTTGACAAATATTTGATTGAGTGATATGAAATTGTTCTCAAATACTATGTTCCACTCTATTCTACCCTATACTATACTATTTTACACTATCATATTTATTTTGTTCTATTCTTTTTCTTCATTTTATTCAAAATTTCGAAATATTTTATTTCAATTTCCTCATAGTTCGTTTTAATTTCTTTTTTTGCCTTTTCTTCCCACAACGATTTGCTCATTTCGAAAATTACTTTATTTCAAGCATTTATATATAAGATTTCACAAAAGTTTCTTTTTTTTTTATTACTGAATTTGTTGTAAATTCCAGAATATACAAAATATCCCCGATAATTATCAATTAATAGCAGTTATTTTCAAAGAACTTATTTTCTATTATCGTATTTTTTAGCTATTATTAAATTTAGAAAGCAGTCCATAACCGATGAAATATTTGATGATACAAAAAAAAATTCAACTAAGTCATCAACAAGCAAATCAAGTGTAGGTAATCAACAATCTTCTAAAATAGATGATCAAACGCAACGTGATAATAAGGAAAACGATAATGATGAAAACAAAACACAATCATCAGTGTCATATCAATATTCGGTAAATTTTACCATCAATATGATGATTAAGGAGTATGATAACTTTGACTTTAATATTAGGTTAATTAATTATCAACAAACAGTCTTGCAAGTAACGATGATCTATTATATTATACTTTGGCTAAAGCTTTTATTCTTTGTTTTTATGTGAAAATTGATGAAAGTATGAAAAAAGGAAGAAGAGTAGTAATTATTAAAGATGAGGAAAAGTTAATAACAGTGAAAGGTCAATTAAGCTAATAAAGAGTTAGTAAAGGTTAAGTTGTAACCGAATACAAATACGAAAAATGGGATAAAAAAGAAGAAAGAGAAGGAATTTTTTGTTCACTGATGAAGAAAATAAATCATATTTCAGCGACGTTTGGCGGCAGGTACAGAAATCAAAAAACAAATTTCAAAAGTAAATTTTTGAATTTAAAATTTGCAACAATTATTTCTATTTTTATCACTATCATTATCTTTCATCAATATTATGATATATTTTGTTTCCTCCTTTTGTACGGTAAGCTGCTAAAAGTTATTGAATGTGTATCCGATCATAATTGTTGAATTACATTAGCTTAAAATTGAAATTTCTTTTGTGACACTTATTTGTTCCTTGGAAATCCACTTACTATATCTTGGTCATTACTTAATACTTCAATTTCGGTCAGAATATTCAATCTATCACTTTTCCCTTTCTTCCCTGTTCCACTTCTTACCATAACTGTTACATTCGATTATCTCAAATTCTGGTATTTCTCGATGTCCTGATGTTATTTTCGCATCTCTCTTGATAGGGTTCATCACTTTAATTTCGTTTAAATTTTAATAATATTCCAATTATGTGGTAATATTCAAGGTATTATATATAAGTATTTCTAGCAATTTGTATTTTGATTTATAGGCATCTGTTGGCGAGATTTCAAAGGAAGAAACAACTGGAAAATTGAAAGAGACAACTTCACAAAGTATAATTTTGTAGAATTTCAGTTGAAACTTTTGCTAAATGTTTCAGATCGATCGTTTCATATTATTTATTCAACATTTCAATCATTCTCTCCAACATTTTCACCTAGTTTCTTCTTATCGTTTCGTCCACTTTTTTTTTTTGTTATTTTCTTGGCACATTAAAATCCTCCTAACTTTTTGTTTATATTGCTGAATTTTTTTTTTTTTTACAGAAAAACTACCTATATTTCGTTTTATAAAAGAACCTGAAATAGCACTTACTAATAAAGGAGATACTATTATGGTGGAGCAAGATGAATTACCTGCTATCAATCCATATTTTATGGTAAAGGAAGATCAAGTCAAAGGTGTGATACAATTAAATTATTAGGTGACATTGAAGTTTATTGTAATCTCGAAATCAAATATAAGTTTTTAAATTAGTACTTCGTTAACTAAAGTAGTTCGGTTGGCTAGATCTAACCGATTGAATAGCTATCACATTTAAATTCAAATTTTTGATATTTCTTCGCAAATTCTTCTACTAAACAAATAATTTTGAATTAATAAATCAAATACAAAAGAGAAAATACTTTCAAACTGAATTTTCTTTCAGATATACAAGCGGATATCATTTTTGATACACCGTTTCTTTATATGATTGTTAGCAAATCAGAAGTTGGACGATTTCTTGTTGTAAGCATGGGACGATTTGTTAGTTTTTCTTTACCTCATCTTTCTACTCAATTTGTTTTTTTGTTTTTTTTTTTTTTGAATTTTAATGGAAATGAAAAAATGAAAATAGCTAAGAAGCAAAACAAGCATTTTGATTTATTATTAAAAAAGGATGTCTATTATCTAATTACCTGCTCATTTAATAATCTTTCATATTTGTTCATTTGGCTCTCTTCAGTTTATTTGGTTTTAATTCTTAACTCTTCATTTGTTCACTAAAATGTTGAAATATCTTGATGTTGACAATTACAGACAAATATACAGGAAATAAATCCACCAGAAAATATGTATGATAGAGAACAACAATGATACTAATAGATGAAAATAATTGAAGTATGCAAATGAATTGCTCAAATTAGCCTTAATATATTATCCAATATATGTAGCATTTGAAAAAGTTCGAGAAAATGTATAGGAAAAATTTGAAATGAATTAAATACTTATATTCATTGTGTTTGAAACTGCCATCTGCTAATAACAACTTATGTCCTTTTTTTTTTTGCTGTTTTGCTTTTTCTATCATTTTGCATTTCTTTTTAGTTTCAGTAAAAGTTTGTGTGTACATGGTATTCGATTTAAAAATTGCTAATTTAATTTAATTATATTGATGGACAAATAATGATGAAAGGAAATGAGTCATAATTAATCATTATTTGTTTTAGAAAAAGTTAACATTCTATGGATTTTCAATGATTCTTGTAAACTGTGATATCATTGCTTCCATGCAACAACATATTTCCCATTTATTAGTCATTCGATATCGCATTACAACAAAAAATTATAGCATATTATATTCGAATAGAAATACATATTTAAATTTGCAATATTCTAAAATTTAATTTTATTATTATTTATGGAAAATAATTTTTCATCAGTTGGGAAATGATTGATTAAACTGCTAACAATTTTAATAATAAATAACTAAAATAATGCAAGAAATAGTTCATGGATAATAATAAGAATGAAAAAAAAAGGTAAAGACGAAGAAAAACTGAAGAAAATCGGAAATGCAAATGATCTCTTATTTCATGTAAGTAATTAAGTTTTCTATACGAGTTACAGTATTACATAATGATAGAAAAATACGTTATAATATGAGAAGATTATAAAAGATTAATTATTATTGTATGTCTGAAAAAATTCTCTAAATCACACCTATTTGATGAGATTTACCTTAGGATTACGATCTAAATGTTATCTATTGAATTACGGTATAAATTAATCCTATTGCTATACAAGATGAGAGAACAAAAGAATGATTCCTTAAGTTTACAAAATTATAAATGTATAATAAGAGAATAAAAGAATAATTTATCCTTACAAAAGAACAATTTGGTATTCTTCTTTTTTTTTCATGGATACGGTATTTCATAAATACCGTATCTAAAGATATAAGCTTATTTCATATCGCGTCTGAGTTTAGGCGGCGTGGTTTGTTTGGTTTTGTGCGAATTTCAGCTACTATTGAAAGCAAATGTTGCAAGAGAGGATGAGGGAATGGGTAAGGTTAGGTTAGGTAAAAGATTGAGTTAGAATAGATGGAGTAGTTTTAGATTTCATGTACTAAGCTAGAAATATATTAATGTTCGATCTGTCTGAAAGTCTCATTTTTTTTTTTTTTTTTTTTTTACCCGTAAATTATCTATTATAAACTTTCACCCATTCATGTAACTTATCAAATTCCATTCCTAAAAAGCAGTGAAAATAGGTATGGTAGGAATTGATAAAATAGATAATATCGATTCTATGTAGGAGAAATTGTTAGTGGTACTGATATTAGTAAAAAAGGATTATTCGTAGCCTAAGAGAAGAAGTAGCTTTTTCTTTTTAGGAGATTCTTTTTCTCTATTATCATCTCTGATTTTGTGAATATTTTAAATTTTTTTCATTATAGAATTGGAAAGTTATCCATGGTTTCTTTTTTAGACTTCTTTCTTTTTTTTTTTTTTTTTTTTTTTGTAATTCACAGTTGTGAAACCACATATTCAGGTTACTGTGGAACTTAGATTATTTGCATATAAAGTAATGAAAGTAGTCTTAAAGTGGAACAATACAGGACTTAACTATAGATGGAACAATAAGAATCACATATTCAAATAGATGAAATAGAAAAATATCATCATGGACTTGAATATTCATAGAATAAAAGGACGATCATAGATGTGTATAAAAGAGATGAAGATTATAATTTAAGTATACGTAAAGCAAAAAAGATGTTAGATTCAAATATGTAAAATAGGAAAATATTATAGACTTGAATAGGAAAAAATGACCGTAGATATATGTAAAAGAGAAAATTATGTATTGAATATAGGTAAAATTGATTCTATTACATGAAATAGAAAGGAAAAAGCTATGAATCTTTGTATGAGAACAGGAAATAGGACATAGATTTTCAACATTTTCATGTTTTTTTTTTTGTTTAAGTATCTGCTTGGAAAAAATGATTTACTAATGTTGTTTGTGAATCAGTTTTAAAGGTTATTGATTTTTTTTTTTTCTTACTAGGTAGTGTTTTTTAACCGTCACCGAACAATTTTCACAAGGATCGCACATCAGGAAAGTGTCAGAAGTACATTTGCCACAACACGGCACGATGGATACTGAAATACGGGTATCTTATATTATTTTTTAAATTTCTTAAGTAAATGTGAAATCTGATGAAATCCATTTTTTATTATGAGATATTTTATTTTTAGTTTGTTGAAACATTTATATGTGATAATTTACTTAAGGTTACGTTTTAACAAAAGTATAGTTGGAAAAAGAACAGCTCTCTGTGGAGCACAATTCTCAGAGAGTTGGATTTTGTTAGAATATTTGCTTTTAGCTATTTATGAAAGAATATACACACATTCCATTTACTTAAAATTATACATGCCTAGGAATTGTCTGTATTTAAATGCTTTCAAGAAAAACGAAGATTTCACTCATTTAAATATTCATTTTATAGATCAAAATAGATATTTATAGGCACTTGACAATTTATGTAAGGTACTGTATGAAAGTATTGACGGTACGAGAAGACTTCAAGCAGAACAAAATCTAGCCGAACTGACATCATCGCCCGATTGCTTAAGGCGATGTATGTTACTCCTTCAAAGCGGAACTGTACGTTATATTTATACTAATTTTAAAGTAACTTGATGAGGTTGAAAGTGTAAGTTGAACTTCTATGTTTTCTTAAAGACAAAACGGTTTCCTTTTTTTCGGGAAGGTATTTTGGTAAAACAGAAAGTTCCTTTGAAGATATAATTCCTAGTCTTTTGGACATTTCCTTCTTTTAAATTTTTCACTTTTCACGAATTTTAATGTTTTGAACGAATTCTTTCTTATATTAGGTTCCCTAATTTATGTATTCATTAGATGTGAATAAGGACGGTAACTCCACGTATTGCCGTGTTAGTGTGCCATTTACTTGTTTCTTAGTTTTACTGATTTGTTATTAACTTAAGTAAAGGTTTTTGAATTTGAAATCCATCATTTCAGGCACCGTTTGCTCATATGGTTGCTAGCAATACACTGATGAAATTACTTAGCTCAAAGATTGGCGTATCTTTACAGCAGCGATTAGAATTGAGTATGTAATCAAATGATTTTGAAGAAGGTTTTATTGGGTCAAAATAAGGATAGCAGTGTTTATGATGAACGGAGATAAGATGAATGAATTGTTTGACCTTCAGGGATGAGGCAATACTATTCTGTGATATTTTGCTCTGAGGGTTTAACTGATCTAATCTAGGCATTACTCCAACTAGCCAGCAAATGAATGGAATAAAAAGTGCCGGAAGATCCCAGATGATGCATCGCAAATAGAACGAGATTTACTCTAAATATCTCTCAACTTCCTTAAACTCGCAGCAAATCTCTTTTGGCTTTATATATTTATCACTAATTTCACTTTTACCATACTGCAATTATGGATCAGGCTGGGTTTCATGTAAAATTTAATTAGCAAACCGAAGAAAATCCATTACACTTCTAAGTCTGCTAAATATTTTGAATAATTTGTGATTTCAGATACGTATTTACTTCATTATTTGGATGAACGATCAGCAGCATTGCCACCATTTGTACTGTCCTCGCTGTATCAGTTGTTTGCCAGAATAACAAAGCTCGGATGGCATGATTATGACATGGAGAGTCAAACTTTTCCGTTCCGTGAACCAGTTTCCACAATCATCAAACTTGCAGAAGTAAGTGCAAGCTCATTTTTTCTCCGTGATAATTGATTTTCTCAGTTCTCTCTTTTTTAAAGAAAATCTGACTACTTGTAGTTGAGAAGGACATCAGTGGAATTACTGTTCGAAAGCATGATTTAAGTTGACAAGCTACTTTACTTTTTAAACATATTCTGTTCAAGAAATGGTTGTTAAACGTGCTCTCTTTTTCAGAAGAATTCAGATAAAGGTCCGTTGGCTGTACAGTTACTGGCAGTGTTAGTATCAGACATTAATTCGGTGAGTTTTCACGGAGTTTCGATGTATGTATCATTACCCATTGTTTCAGGAAACTTCGCGACTCAGTGTTAGAGTAATTTTTGTGTTTTTTTAACCAACATTTTTATTATTAAAGATAATGCGTTTATATGGGACTGTTTTTTGTGAGGGATGTCGTAATTTTAAATTATTGGGATAATGAGAGAGGAGGGAAAAGATGCGAGATGCTGGAATTTTCAAATGTGATGGTATGACTATATGCTTTTTGAAAGGATCGTACTATGGAATTATGTATTCAAGTATTTTAAAACTTTGTGTATTCGAAATAACCTTCCACAAAAAATGTGTTGTAGTGTCGTTGACGACTTATTTCATATACCGAATACTGGCTAATAACATCAAAAATATGCTAAAAGTTTATATGGTATATGTTGTAAATGATATTTTACGGGAAATAGTTCCTCTTCTATAGAGTTTCTTAAGTTGTACAAATGTTGATATAAATCATTTCCCTATAGAATTTAAAAGGATGGATTTTTATGATCCCAACTTTTTTAAGAAGTTTTTGTTTTTTTTCTTGTTTTCATTTAATCACGAAATCTTATTGATCTCTACTTGTCTATATGTTTCATAACATTCTGGAAACTCTAATGATTTCACTAAACTTATTTGTGAAGCGGATTACATAATATGGAGTTTTTAAAATATATGTTCATCCTTCACCCTATCGATCTTTTATATTGCAATGCCCTATCCGTGGAGCATGTAGTGTAGTTGCTACCATGCGATTGTATTTTAGCTGTCATGCTACTCTGCCCTTGATGCCTAAATAGTCCTAGAGGTTTTCAATCGAATTATTGCACGAAATCTCTTTGAAACAGTGTTTGGCATAAATTTAGCAAACTATCATTTAAATCTTGATATAATCTTTTAAATGGATAATATGGTAGGAAGTAATCTTTCGAAACACTCATTTTCAGGCCATTGGTTTTGAAACTGTTACAAAACAACGGAAAACTGCATCAAGTTTCCGTGATGGATATTTATTTGACATATTTGAATTGTCGACATCAATGCTGCGAAAAACTATGACTGGTGGTGGGATAGGTGAAAGAGAGGTACGTAATTAGTAAAGTAAATATCACGAAATCTAATTTTTAGCGGATTGAAAATGGCTTGGTTTTTGTAGCACATTGTCACACTACATAAGGACGTATTTTCGGAAACTTTAAGTAACCCGAAAGGCGAATCGGTAGAAATAAGAGCGAAACATAGATCATTTGCATTATTTTGCATGGACAAATTTATTTGATGGTTTTTTATGAGCCCATTTCATTTCCTGCTTATAGCAAAGTAATTTATCACGAAACTATGGAAAAATTGAACTTTAGACTTATCAAGTCAAATTCAATCGAATTCTTCCTTTTTAGCTTTCAACAGTCAGCAGCTTGTTACAGCTTTCTTTAAACTGCCTGTCTTTCGATTTTATTGGCAGTTTAGCGGATGAAACGAATGATGATAATGCAACCGTTCAAGTACCGACTCTATGGAGGCTAGGTTATTTTTCGCATTTCTTGGCATAAAGAAAAATATTCTATGGGAACTATTAATCTTTATCCATTTAAGACTGCTGAGGTTACTTTAGCCTTTTTGGATAACGCTTTTGATACTACACACTACGTTTAGCATATGCATACCTCACCTGACTGTCTTATTATCTGCCTCCATATTGATTTTAACAGCTAAACATATTCTGAAGGTGACCGGGCGTCGTTTTTTTAAAATTTCTCTGTTTGTTTGTAAAAAATATGCCGAATGATAATATTTTTAATTGGTTTCTTTGGTTTGTTTTTTTGCTCATTCATTGTTTTAGCATTTACCGATGGGGAATTAATAACGATGTATTTTCGTTTGTACAACGAATTACCTATTGAACTAACAACACGTGTGCTGCAAAATATTGTTCAGTTGTGCTCTCTTCGACGAACATTATTTTCAAATCCAGAACGGCAGACATATTTGGCACATATTGTCAAAGGTGTTAAAGGAATTATGGAACAACCGGACAAGCTTCGGCAACAGGTATTACCGGGAAATATTGCGTTTTTTAACTGTAACTATACCCAATTAAAATATATCAGTGGTGAAAATTTGATCGTATATGGGCAACATATTTTCTATATCATAGTTTTCTTATTATTGAAAGCGTCAAGTACCGTTATTAATGTCCAAAGTCGTAACTATTTATTTATAATTTTAGATCATTATTGTAATACTTTCAGTTTTTCTCACTTCGTAGAATTTGACCGTTTGAGTGATTTGTGTTTTCAGGAAAGTTTCCATGAATTTTGTCGCATTGTATCGCGTTTGAAAGGGAATTATCAATTAATTGAGTTGATGAAAGTTGAAGAATACTCTACAGTTATCGCCCTTTTGGCGGATTTCACTGAGCAAAGTTTGCGGGTAGGTTTTCGTATTTCGTATTTTGTATTTAAGTTTCAGGATGCATTGACTGCTCACTCTTTGATTTATTAGAGAAATTAAACAAGGATGTTTAAACAGTGGGCTTTATAAGTCTCTTCAGAAATCTCAATCTGCAATCATCTAAGATAAGTCGTTGTTCCTCTGCCAGAAAGTCGTGAAAATCTAAATCTATTGTTTTGATGAAAAACTCAGGATGTTTGGGAAGCTTTTATAATCTTCAAAAGTTTGTGTTAGACTTTTATTTCAGGCTTATGAATTCTCGGCGAATAGTACTTACTACTTATTATCGTTTTGGCAACGTATGGTTTCATCGGTACCATACGTGAAAGCTGCAGATCCACATCTACTCAATTTATACTGCCCTAAAATTACTGCTACTTACGTGGAAAGTCGTTTGCAATATGCACGAGCCGTTGCAAGGTCCATACATCTTTACGAACAGAAAATTTTTAGCAAGTAGATTTCTTGTTCATGACGATATATATTTTTTCATTCAGGTTATACTGTTGCTGTACGTAAAATGTGTTTATACAAAGGGCTTGTTGAGTCCAATTTTGATCAGTACTACAGTACAGTACTGAATAAGGTACTCTCATTTGATCACACTCATTTTTCAAAGAAGGATTAAGATCGCTGAGGACCAGGGAGGAGAAAGCAGTTGGTTCTGAAACTGGATAAAAACGGGGCTTAGTAGGAAGAGGAGCACTTGCAATGGCTTTGACTTTTAGGGAAGAAACGGTACATAGAGCATATTAAACTTTTGGCAAAAAAAGTACAAGCAAGGTTCGTAAAACATGAATGGTGCACATATCGCTTATCTTTATTGCTTTACTATTTCCTGCTTCTTGTAATTTCAGTTTTTTTCAAGGAAAATTTTGGTGCGGTTTCTGATGCTTAAGTTTTCAATAAATCTCGTTTTTATTTTTAAAAGGTCTTGTTCTAAGTCACCTCTTATTGCTGTATTATTTTGAAACTTCCGTATTCCTGAACATTTACAGGGGTGATATAGGCGACGATCCGTTAGACGACCAAGGTGCCATCCAACAGGTTATGGAGCAGATCGCTATCATTTGCCGCTGTGAATATGAAAAATCAGCGGAGTTAATTGTACGCTTATTTGATCATGACTATACGATATACGAGCGGTCAGCCAGTAATCCGCCGGTATGAATTGCTTAAAATTCACTTTTAAAACTACCACGAAATTTACTCTTTTATGAGTTCGTGAAAATTTGAATTTATAAATTTTAGTTAAAGTTCAAATTGCAACCAGTAAATTTAACTTTGATTATGATCATATGATTGTGACATGTGCTATGGGTATATTAGAGAGTTCATTACGGAAAGTTATAAAACCTGTGAGATAGTATTTAAGTGTAAAATATCTTTCATTATAGTCGGCTGAAGCACGTGAGTCAGTAGCTTGTTTGACATGGTTAGTAACGATAATTGGCGCAGCAATACAGGGTCGAGCATCATATAGTAACTGTGAAGAGCATGATGTCGTTGATGGAAACCTGATTTGCCGGTTAGTACCATTGCGTTTTATTTTTTCTTGGTTTTTAACTTTGGATATCTAAATATTCCCCGTAAGTTGGCTGCGGAAATTTGAAAGTTGCCACAGACTATTGCTATTTTGTCCCTATAAAACAAACAAGAAATAAAGGATTTAACTGTGTTAACCTTCCATTTATCCCTAATCTTCTTTGCACAGGTTTTCCTTGTTCTAGCATTTAGGAACTAATTTAAGCAAAATCTTGTGCTTAATCATTAAGTTATAGATCAGGTGACTTTTTTCTTATGAAATCTTCAGGGTATTGAAACTTATGGAATTGTCGGATTCACGACTTTCGGCTGGTGTGCCAGGGAACTTTAAGCTTGAAGTGGCCTATCTTTATATGTTAGATCAATTTCGAAAGATTTATGTTAGTGATCAGATCCAGAAAATTAGTAAAGTATATGATCAACTCGAGAAGAACCTTGGTTTACAGGACGAAACTGCTGTAATTACTATATATGCTCGCAAAATGTAAGTTTTTTGTATACTAAATAGTCTTAATAGCATAATTTGTTATATCGAAGTTAGCCGTTTTATCTTAGATGCAGGGATGGATAATCTGTAATTTTTAGTTTTTTTTTTTGTAACGTCTTTATCGCCATTAATTTTACTTCATTATCGATACAGTCCTGTGTTGTCCCTTCCCTCCACGCTATCATTTCATATTTGTCACCATTTTACTTCAGCTAAATAATGTATTTAAATGTCAAGCAACATTTGTCACCGATGAACAAGTGATAAAATAACAGTCATTGCAGTATCACGAATCTGAAATACTGGGGAGCAGAGGAGAAGCTGGTGGATGACAGTTTAGTGCTGCTTAACGAACTTTCACTGGGTTTTTCTGCTGGTCGTCGCTTGATGCGATTACCTGACATACAATTACTGCTGAATAATCACTCGGTATGTGTTGTTTTCTACTGATGATTAAATAATTTAACGACATCGAATAAACGATGCCAAAAGGCAGGTTTTTTGTTCGGTTAATTTTGAATCAATTTACTAGTTAGGTGAAATATGAATGAGTCAAACGTGTTGCCACTCATTCATACATCAAGTATTGGGATGCAGTCTTGGTGACAGAGGATGAAAGCAGCTTGAACTGGGTAGTTAATATCCTTAAGCAATCCAAATGTTTAGCATAGTACAGAACTTACTGGTGGTAATACAGATGAAATGCAATTGAAGTATTCGATTGGTTTTTGAACCGACAAGTCATTTTGATTTGCTATACAAATTTTGTTCAAAAATTTTTCCTCTTTTTCTCAGCTTTTAATCGGTTTTAATTTACAGTGTGAACATTTCTCATTTTTGTCTTCGGAAGCTGATTTGATGACAATGCGATCACGGACAACATTTTATGCGTCGTTGATGCGGTTGTTATGTTTGGATTTAAATGACAATGATGCCACGTTCTATTCATTCATGCAACCTTTGACAGGTTTCTTTCTCTCCTTTTTGTTTAATTATAAAAAAAGTAGAATTATTTCTAAATCATTCATTTCCGGAACAAAGTTTTATTTGTGATGTTATTGTAATTGGAATTGTTAGTGCGTATCTCATGGCAAAGAGTTTTATGCAAGTACAGAGGTCTTCCAGTTTGACAGTTTTAGACAGAATTTAGGAATTGAAATTTATTGAACCTGAAGTAACGTAGTATTTTTGTCTTCCTGAAACATTAACTCTTTTCGTTATTGCACTGCATATCCTACCTTATATTTACTGTATCATTTATAACTATTATTTAATGCAAGATAATAAAGTCTAATAAAATCATCTCAAAGTGAGTCAGTTTTCTCGTAGTATTTTCGTCAGATATTTCTACTATGTTATATAACAGGGTGTTCACAGATTACTTAACTTTTGAAAAACAGAATAATAATGAAGCAATTTGAGAGGCTTTAATTAACATCTAATCGGTTTTTTTTTTTTTTTTTTTTTTTTTTTGCTGTAATTTCGAGACTCATGATTTAGTTTGACATCTTCAATGATAGGCATAGTTCTCGCATTATTAATTGGTTGCTGAGCCTTATTGGCTGATGTTCTTACTTACTAGTAATTAAATTGAATTTTAGATGCTGTGCGAGAAATTTATGATGTTTTCGCGATGAGTGCACCAACCGTTGATCAGGAACGTGTTAAGGTTTGCGTTAACTTGTTGCACATAAATTTCCTATTGGCGAAAGGTGAAGCTACGTTTTTAAGTAATTTCGTTCCCCTTACTTAATATTGTGGCAGCGAATCCTATACAGTGAAGTCCAAACCCTATGGAAATCAAAGTGAGGAATCGATTAATTCTGCAGTTTTTATGTATTCTTTATCTCAGAATGTTAAATTATTCCTGGAACACTTCCCGAAGCAATTTAGTACCTTAAGCTGTAATTACTATGGATAGACTTGTTCATAACGACTTTTTCGACTCATTTTGTAGCGTGCTGTTGTTGGTCTTTGTCGAGATCTCCGAGGAATCTCGACAGCATGTCATACGAAATATGTTTTTTCAATGCTATTCGACTGGATGTAAGTTTCGGAATGTAATTTGCAATTTCTCAATGATATCTGAGACACAGGGATATGGTACTTTGGAGAATAATTATGAGTAAAGCAATATGTGAAGCAATTGCTCAATGCTTGAACTGATCTTATAAAATGTTTTAGAAGCGAATAAGCGGAATCATGTTAATTCTGTTTTAGCCCTTTAGTCTGGACTAGGTACTCATTATTGTGCAGTACTTCATAATTTTAAATTAAGAGGAAAGAGTTGAAACAATTTAGGTCAGATGTTTTTTAAAATAATTCTTACATCGTTTATGGATCTGTGTTTTGATAAATTGATTTTTTGATTTTCCAATATCTTTTTTTTTCTTTCCAAAACATATACTGTAACTTGTAAAAAGTTGAAATAAGACTTAGCATCCCAGTAGATATTATCCATAAATACATTATCGTCTATATGATGTGTATTTTCGAGTGTTATTGACTTTGTGCGCAGTTTATTCCTCTTAATTTCAGAACTTTTTTACTTTAAATATCAATTTAAAGCAGTCTTTAGCACAATTAATTGATATGAATGAAAAAATAATATATCAAAATTATATTTGAGTGGCTTGAAAGTTAAACGAAAATAAGCGGTTAAGCCTGAGTGAGTGTGGTATACAGTGTTCACATACAAGCAATGCAAAAGTTCGAGCAAGCGGACCACACTTTTGACAGAACAATTTAAAATTCTCTGAATCAATTTCTTTGATTGGTCTGCTACTTTCATTTTTTTTAGGCAAATTGAAGATATGAGATGCACTGATTTGAAAGTTTCAGGTACCCGAATGTATTTTCAATTCTGGTTCGATCAGTGGATGTTTGGGCGGATTGCACGGAGGTGGTCAGTCCAATATTGAAATTATTGGTAGAATTATGCCAAAATCGTCAACAGCGATTGCAGTTTGAGATGTCATCATGTAGTGCTGTATTGTTGTTTCGGGAAGTATCAAAAATCATCTGTACATACGGTTAGTAGATATTTTACTGTGCACGAAGTTTCCAATAACATCCGCAATGCAAACTAGAAATCTTTTCCCTTCGGTAATATTATAGATAATTGCATGGATTTTTCATGCTTCCAATATCCTATTTTTTCTTTTTTTTTTTTTTTCACGCGTTGAATTGAAAGAAATGTTCATGATATATTCTCTTTCTATCTTTCATAATTTTTTCAGGTACAAGGATGTTAGCGCTGCCTAAAGTAGTCCCTGAAAATGCTTATAAGCAAAGGTATAAAAATATTGGTACGGTTTTTGCTATACTGAAAATGGCTTTAAGCGGTTCATATATTCCATTTGGTGTATTTCGATTATATGGTGACACATGCCTTCAAGATGCCTTAGCAATGTTTGTAAAGCTTCTCATGTATATACCAGAGGAAGAATTTCAAGTAAGTCTTGTGGGAAATGCTGAAGTACTTCAACTTAGTCTATGCATCGAGTGGTTAGCTGTAAATATCTTTTATCAGTTTCAACGGCTGCCTGATATGAATTGTCTTGTTTTGATTGAAAAGCTTATGGAAAGTAATACAGTGTATGAGAGTCTTAAACTGAAGACAGATTTACGACGAAATATTCATCAAAAAGTTATGCGGTCTTTGAAAATGTCCTTCAGAACTGTTTGTGGGCTAATTCATTAAGGGCGTAATCCTTTAATACGTTGCATTTACTTCTTGCTGGCATCTTATTTGTTTTATTTTTTTAAATGAATTTTTCTCTTAATCTTTGATCTTGTTTTTCAGTCTTATTCGAAAATAATTCAAAATTTCCATTCGTTATTAGAATCTATTGCGCAAGATAATATGTGCTTTTTATCGAATATTAAACCAGAAGTATTTACCGTTCTGATGCGGTATATCGAGCAAGCAACTGTTTCATTAGATGCCATTGTTGTAAGTTTTTCCTTCTTTTCGAGATAACACTTATTGTTTCTTTTCAAATTATTTCTTTAGAACTATTTGATTTTGTGGTAAATCAAATGTTTTTATTTTTGATTTTTGAGCAAAAGTTTGATGGTCTGGAAATAGACTGAAACATGAACGAAAGAAATCGAAATCCATTTAATAGATCTAGTTTCTATCGTTGAATTCGATTTTGTGACTGGATATAATCATTTCATTGTTTTCGTTTAAACTTCTTTGGAATTGAAGTTGTACTTCCCCGTAATTGTTTGGCTCAGGTGACAGCATCATGCTCAACCCTGGATCTAATATTAAATTATCTATACCGTCGGTTAACACGCGCAGCTCCACCTCGAGCTCATGTTGGCGCTGAAGCAGAAGGAGAAAATTGTATACGTGCACTTGAGGCTCAACCATCTTTGCTACCTCAGGTTAATTAACCTTTTTTTGTTAAAGCGTTAATTTAGTAGATAAATCAATTGGAAAAATAAAATTAACTGAATTAGTTGTGTTTGGATGGCGAGTATTTCTTCACCAAATTTACTTTCCCTCCGGTGTCAACATTATCCTAAATATGTACTTCCCATTTCTCATGATAGTAACATATTCGATGAATTGAAACAAGTCAAATTATGTTATTTTGTGGTTAGCTCTCTGATAAGACCGGTCAATTTCCATCAAGAATTATGTTTATAAACTTACGTATTTAAGATGTTATCAACGATACTGAATGCTTCGTTGTTCGAGGATGTTAAATGCCAATGGTCATTGTCACGACCACTGCTTGGTTTAATTTTACTGCAAGAAGAATGCTTCCAGCAATGGAAAATGGAATTATTGGCGAATCAACCGCAGGATAAACGTGCTGCATTTGAAGAGGTTGGGTTTTTTTTCTTGCAATAATATCCAGTAAACTTAACTGTTCACATGGGTTATTGAATGGAATCAGCATGAAACGTTTAGGCTTTTATATAATAGATACATCGAATTATGATTCCGTAGAATAATGGGGTGATATCCAGTTACATTTCATCAAGGATATATTTTGTTTATACAAGTTATAGACGTTTTGTTGCCTTTGTTATCATTTAACGTTTATCATGACTGTCACCTTAGCCTGCCATCTCAACTCTTGCTACTAAGATGTCGATGCTCGTTAAACAGAGATACTTTATCTCTTATTTTAGGCATTTCAAAGTTTTCTGATTTCATCTTTTAAGGCTTTTGCATCTCTAATGGACGGTGTAGAAAGAAATGTAAGCACTCGAAACAAGGATACATTCACACAAAATATGAATATGTTTCGAAAGACGGTAAGTACCCATATGAATTCTTTCAATGTCGATATCGTCTGTTTTGCTAAAGCAGTCGTCCAGTCTAGCTGTGTTTGTGAGAATTTTTTAATGATTCGAATTAGTCGACCGAATAAGATTTCCGTCAAAGGATTTTTTTGCCTCGTGCACGTTTGTTTTAACATATGTTTTTAAATATGACTAGGTATCAGTTTCTTTTAATCATTTTGCAGTTTTGTCCATTCATTTAGACCAATCTAGTATAATTTTTTGACTTAATTTGACTGTTTTCTATCCTTAATTTTTATCGTTATTTCACATCAAATCAAAATGAACACATTCGTATCATGTAAAATCCGCCATTATAAATTCAGATCCAGGAAATTATCAAAGGTGATGTTATGTCAGCAGTGCAACCACTTCCAGTTGCTGATATGATGTCGTAGTAATTTCGAAATTTCGATTTTCACTGCACCTTTGCCATACTTTCATATCACTGCTATGCTTCTCGATAGGGAAAAAGGAGTGAGAATTGTTGCTGATCTATTTGTGGTTATGGAGAAGTTGATGTTTGCACCAATAATGCGTTTGTATCGGCTGTTTCAGTGGATATTTTTAGTGACATTTTTGCTTCTCAAATATTCATATCCAATGATTATGCTGTTTTATTGATTGATTAATGTTTCAATTTGTAAACATAATGCTATAGTGAGCTCAATGGAATTTGTAAAAAGAAGTTTTTGAATGATTTGAAAATATCTTAGTGTTGTCTTGGTTACCACATGATTTTCCATACCTATATTCTGAGGGGTACCTTTACATTTATATTTTTCGAAGGAAACTTATTACATCCTTGCTGTTTTATCGAATTAAAATGCTTTCAAAAAATTGAAAATTTTTTGAATATTGCTTCTAATTTGTTTCCGGTGTTAAGAGTTATCCAGAAAATACGTTCTGAATTCCTCCGGTTTCGTGGCTGAATGCCATGGAATTGGACTTTTTTTCTGTAAGAGAAAAAATGTTTAGTGCTTGCTTTGTACGGGTTGTTTTAGAATGTGCATTTTGGATTCACATATTTTTATACTTTTGATTGCTTTGCGATTGTCCATTATGTTGGGTACATTTCAAACTTCGTTAACTCCTCTTTGATACCGATATATTGCAGTACAATGTTCGAAATTGATTTATTGTTTTCCCTTACCAATAATGGAGCGGCATGTTCATCGTACTATTCGTTTTATTGTTAAACAACTGTGTATTATATCAGGAATACCGGAAAAAAAAACTTGTTTGAAGCTTGTCGCTATTGATGTATTTCATTCTCCTGTAAATGTCGCTTAACTTTGTACAAAGGAAAATTTCTCACCTGCAGCACTTTTCAATTTTCCACACTAGTTCAGGTAATAGATTCTACTAACAAAACGATTAATCTTAGGTACAAATTTTCATTACCGGAGCGTAAGCTTAGATAGAAGTGTTCAAGCTAAAGTATGTGTTAATATTTTTAGGTTCTGCTGTGCTTTTTGTTCATTTTTGTTTTCTATAAAGAACCGCTTTGGTCGGTAATCCGTTAGCTTTATCGGCTCCATTCAATTATGTCCATCTTTTTGCCCTGTATATAAGTGCTCAAAGTTTTACTGAAAATTTTTAAGAATTCATGATGGTTGTGATGGTAGCACAATGTCGCTTGCACCATAGTTGATTTGCATCTTTTTCTCATCTTTTTTTTTTTTTTTACGGGAATTTTTTCCACCCATGCAATTGAATGAGAAGAAACGTGTTATTAATGAAATGGAATGCATGTTGATTTTGACGTAAATGACGTAAATGTGCTCAATTAAATGCCTTAAGAATGTAAACGTAATGAAGCGACATTTTTTGGCGCAAAAATGTAAGCATGGATAATTCTGTAAATCTGAAACTCTAAGTAACATAAGTTACAAATCTGCAAAAAAAAAAAAAAAGATAACTCTTCGAATGCATTCAACTCTTATATATTCATCAGCTGTTATCTTCTATCCATAATAGATCAGCCGCCTATGGATGCAATTAATTTCAATTTGAAAATTTTAAAACGATGCATATTCTGTTAATCTGAATGTTTTTCTTTTTTTTTTTTTCTTTTTTTGTTTTGTTTTCCTTTCATTCCTTTATTGCTTACGTATCGTTTTCCTTGTATAATTGGCTTTATTTCTTTCTTTATTAATGTTTGTTTATTTGTAGCATTAAAAATTTGAAATATATATATATATCATTCTTGTTGTTTAACCTTTTAATTGCAAAATTTTGAACTATAATTTGTTTCATTGACAATTGAACTTCTTCCCAAAAATACTTACAGGAATTTTGCATGATTTTTGAATCATCAAGAAGTGAATTTTCATTTCAAATACTTTTGATTAGGATGGATTAAAATTTGTTTTATTAGTAATGTATAAAAGAGTGAAAGATTTACAACAACGTAGAATAAGATCGAATTATTTGAATGATAGGTATAATGTTTTGCAACTTATAATCATCTCTTTACCATGTTGTAATTTTCTCAAGTCAATAATTACAATAATTTCCAAAATTTAATCTTATCATGGAAAAATTTTAACCTATATTAAAATTATTTTCTCTAAAATATGATGATTATGATGATTTGAACTATAAATCTCTTTAGATTGATCTTTTCAATCGAAAGATATGATTATTGTTATAACTTTTAATCTGCTAGCATCAATGATTAGTTACATTTTAAACACTAAAAATACTTATAAAATATTTATAAAGTAATAAAAAAAAGTATTTATCCATTCTTATTTAGTGATTATTTTGGATAATTAAGAAGATTAACCAAATATTATCACGAATTAATGATATACATATATCACAGAATTAATTATTAATAATATCGATTTTTTCTGATACATAATAATATTCATTTGGTTCATTAAAAAAGACATTTAAAATATGTTAGATTATTTTTTTAAATGGAAATATTGATCCTATTATGATAAAATTTCATGAACTTCCAGATCTACCAGATTATGAAGGAATATATGATGATGATAAGTTTCTTATCCCGTTCGAACTCTAACTCTTCCGATCATAATTCCGCGATTTCCTGATGCTATACATTGTTTTATTTGCTTAATTACATTACATCCCACAATTTGCTCAGTATATTTCGATCATTTCATGAAAAATTTTACATTCTTCTCCAAACGTCTGTCTGTCTGTCTGTCTGCATGTGTGTGTGTGTATGTATGTATGTGTGTTTGTGTATGTCTATGTGTGTAGGTGCTTGTGTGTGTGTATGTGTATGTGTACGTGTGTGTGTGTGTGTGTGTGTGTGTGTGTGTGTGCCAAACGACATCAATAAGAACAACATTGAGGGCGAAATGCTGCTATTGCAAAGAGTGTTTGGATCGACTTCTTCAATTATTTTGAAAATATCAAAAGAGATGGCACTCTTTTAATTTGGTCTTTATTAGAAGAACGAACCTTCACATCGATTGTTTCGTATGTCCCTTACGTTCACGTTCTCGAAGTACAACATTCCTGTATTCGTTACGTTCGCGTTCTCGAAGTACAACATTCCTGTATCCGTTACGTTCGCGTTCTCGAAGTACAACATTCCTGTATCCGTTACGTTCGCGTTCTCGAAATACAACATTCCTGTATCCTTTACGTTCACGTTCTCGAAATACAACATTCCTGTATCCTTTACGTTCACGTTCTCGAAGTACAACATTCCTGTATTCGTTACGTTCGCGTTCTCGAAGTACAACATCCCTATATTTGTTATGCACACGTTCTCGAAATACAGCATTCCCATATCCTTTACGTTCACGTTCTCGAAGTACAACATCCCTATATTCGTTATGCACACGTTCTCGAAATACAACATTAGTCCATCTTTACTTTCGATTTCCCATAATATATAAATTTTAAAATAAATAATAGATTGAGAAAATATTTTTCTCATTTAATTATATATTAAATTTTTACCACATTATTGCATTAGTATTACTATTTATTTCCTTCTTTCTTTTTCCTTGCTTAACAATCGTTTTCATTTTCAAATTATTAAATAACCAATCTTTAATCAAATTATTTTTATCTCATTAATTGCTTGCATTATTTAATTGATCATTTTCTCATCTTTTCTTTTGTATAATATCATTTTCAGTGATTTAATTAACCAAAAAATTTGTTCAATAAAATTAAAATTCTCTTTTTTATTTATTTCTTTTAACGAATTTCAGTTTACTATGCAAATGTTTTGTCGTTATTGTACTAAATCGATACAACTATGATATGAAATAACTCGTATCGTTTGGCATCGTATAGGTAAAAGTGGAAAGCATTTCGAAGGTATGTATGTATCGTAGATAGTTTAAATTATTATATATTTATTTCTATGATATAATTAAACAATTAAGTATAGGAGAAAATTATTTCAGGAGTTAAATTAATCTCATTATTAGTTCAATTTTTGAAATTTTTTTCTTTTTTTTTTTTTTTTTTATTTGTTCTATCAAATTAGCTCATTCATGCAACAATATAAAACTCGTTTTCTATTTTAAAATACATTTATAGCAGTAAAATCGATTATAATTTTTATTTATTTACTTTTCGTTACCTTTATTACATTTCAAAAAAGGTACAACTCTCATCAGCTCAAATGGATACATTGAATGTTTTGGAATATTTAAGAGTTTGAATCGTCGAGTTGGTTCTTTGAAGATGTTCATTTTGTATGGCCGGATCCGGAATACTGCATTTGAACTCTAATCATTAGGGAAAGAAGAACAGGATAAGTGGAGAAGTAATGTTTAGTAAATTATGAAAATTGTGGATGTAACTTATTTGATTTTTTATTTATTTATTTCCTTTTTTTATTGCTTTATTTATATTTGATTTAAGTGGATATTTAATATGAATTAAGATATTTAAATTCATTTACTTATTTCGTTGTTTATGTACTTGCTTATCGGCTTAGCTAGATTGTCTGTTTATTCCATACTTATCACTTCAAAATTATTGGTATTAATATTAATATTATTATTACTGTCGTTAATTACTAATTATTAATTATTCGTAGCAATAAATGTAAACGATAATGCTTCTCTAACTTATTACTCACAAAAGTTAATGATAAGATTGATTTGTAGGTAACTCAGTCATTGCTAAAGTTGCTAAGCAACAACATGGAACTTGATTTCTAAAATACAAATGATATTTGAAGTCACCAATATTAGTACAGTTTATTTGTTTACCTTATTTACTTAATATTGTTAAATGTTAAATATTACTATTTATTCTAAAGGAAATCTTTTTTTTTTTTTTTTTTAAATTTCTTCATGCTTTTAATGTTTTCTCTATCGTTTTTTATGAAAATTTAAATTAAGGTGAAAAATTTAAGATTGTGATATTTCTACTGTGAACTTTTTCAGTGATTTGCTAGAACAGATTCTGAAATTCAAAAATCAAAAAGATTATTTTAAATGTATCTTCTAAAAGTTATTAAATTTGCTAAAAAAAATTAGCAGAATTTTATATTTGCAACGGAATGATAAGGAAACTTTTAATTACTCTTTTGATTATCAGTAACAGTAATATTTAGCATTAGGATTAATGTTTAATTAACTTCACCTCAACTATTTGATATCATTCTTGTTACTTAAAATTTACTATTTACTTATAATAATATTCAAGTGCTTTTTTTTTTTACCTATTTTGCAATATTTGTTATCAATGCGAGGTATCAATAACAAAAAGGGTTTATTGATAGTAATTATAATATATTGTTTACTTAAATACACAAGTAGTAGATTTTAATATAATTTATTAATGTACATGTGCTTTTTGAACGATTGTACAACTCGATGTTGTCTATCATCTGTTGTATCAAATTCAATATCAAAAGATTTAAATCGATTAATAGAATAGTAAATCAATGATTTCGTATTAAATTTTAATTTAGTTTCCTACAAATCGATAACTTTAATGTTATTGATGTATATATGATCGATGATATTGAGTATTGAAATCTAAAGTATTTAACAAATATGTCATATTGTATTCATTAGTTGTACTGTATTCTAAGAGTATTTGTTTTAAATAGTTTGATTTTTCGATCATTTAATCGAATTTTAAAAATTTTTCCTTTTCTTATTATTTTCATGCTAATATTTTTCAGTAATGGGTTCATCATCGATTGGCATCGCACTGTTGCTGATCCTTTCCAAATGTTATTGTTTGGAATGGGATGCATCGAATTTTCCGAATCCAACAGCCGGTGATTACAAGCGATGTCGTATGCGAACAACATCGAATATATGTGATCCAGACGAAGTATTAACCGAATCGCAACGTTATCGATTGAATCATGAATTACATCAGCTGGAATCTCGAACCCGGCAGGTCATTTGCTTATAATTATATTTTTTATTAAGCATAAGATATGAAAGTAATTCCAGTTATCGTTATGTTTAATATTAATGCTGTAATTGTACGCCGCTGGCGGTCATTTTTTTTCCGGAAATATTCATATCGTTAAGCTATCAATAAAATTCATTCCGCTCATTACAGTTAACCTATAAGTATAATTTTAATAAAATTTTAGTCTATAAATAGGAGAAATTTCTAACAATTATAATTAAAAACTTTTTCTTCACCTTGTATTCAAAAGTCTAACTCTTTAACATCCGTTTATAGGATCATGCTCCCGATTTTTGTCAAAAAAAGGGAATTACAGCAGCAATGGCTGTTGTCAAACATATTCGAGGAAATTCAGACGAAGTAAGTTAATTCTCGACCTTATATTTAAATTAAGATAGTCGTAGAAAGATTTAGTTTTTGAATATCTGAAAATGAAATTAGTCCAATCCTTTCCCAAATACATTTTGTAGTTTACATCCTTGTTGGTGCTGTTTTCCTTCTATTTACTTCATAACCATTCTTTTGATAAAGAATGATATTGTTGGTTCTTTTGCTGCTTCTTTACTCTGAACTGTAAAGGCTAAAGCATTCGATTTTTTTTAGTCATAACATTAGGATGAAAAGTAGGATTCGGTATTAAAATTATGCATAAAATTGTCAGAATGGAAATATAAAATAAAAAATTTTGAAGGCTGTTAAAGAAATGGCAAATCAAATTCTTCGAAAATGGACATTAGATAATCAGTGTCAGAAATCGGTGGTTTTCGTGATTGCAACCGAAGATCGTCGATTTTGGGTAGCACGTGATGCACGGGTTCCTGTGTATGCACAAGAATTTACCCAAATATTCAACTCTCAAGTAAATTATAACTTTGTATTCTTCATTCATAATATCTATCCTCTATTCGATTTATAATCTATTTGGCTAAAAAATGGATCCAGCATAGATTATTTGAGTTGTTATGCTCCAGAGGTTGACTTTATGAGATAGTTATTCGTAATTGTGAGGAACTCAAAATTTATTACTTATCAATCCATCGGGATTTAAAAGTAGGGATACTAAAGATCGTCTGATTACATTTTATAAGATTTACCATATGTTTTCATGAAATGTTTAAAAAAATCATCGTTAGCAAATTTTACATATGGTAGATTATCGTTGGATTGTTCAGAAATGTTGTGATAAAACTGTAACTATTTTTCATCATTATTATTATGATATAAATTTGAGGGATGATAGATTTTAGTATAATATGGTATCTTATGATGTGCTTTCTGCATATCATATCACATTGCTTTCAAAGAAAAAAATTTATTTCACAACACATCAAGTTCTTTTCTGTTTTTTCCTTTTTAAAAAAAAAAAAAAAAAAAAGTGCCAAGAGCGATAAGTGAAGCATTTGGCAGTGCATCAGGCACTAATAAAGTGAAAGGAGTTTCTAAGAAATTAATGAATCAGGTGATTGATTGATTGAGCAGTCAATCAGCTGATTGATCGGTTAATTAAGTCGATCAATCATTTAATTATATTTTTGGTGAATTTTTTATTTTTGATAAAAAATAATATGATGTTACAGAAGCAATTTTTCCAACAAGGAGAGTATCTGCAAGCGCTGGGCAATATCATACAGCAAACATGGGAAAAAGCTATATCAAAACAAGGGGGAGCTGAACGACCAGATGATGCGGGTGGTTTCGGTCCAGTTGTTCCTCCAACACCCCGTGATATTATCCCTGGACCAGATGATACCAAGAAGCGTGGAAGTCTTCTGCCACATATACCATTTTGGTTTTGGATTGTACTTTTCCTCGTCATTGTGCCTATCCTTTGTTGTTGTTGTTGTTTATGCTACTGCTGTTGTTGTCGGAAGGGTGGTGGTATCAGCAGCAGTCCACGAAGACAAGGGCACTCCGATATTGAGGGTGGTGGTAGAGGTCCAAGAGATGACGGTGGTAATAGATCAGGACATGGAAGAGGTGGAGGTTTCAACAGTTTCTTGGGCAGCCTTGGAGGTGTTGGTTTGGGTCATTTGGCTGGTCAACTTTTCGGTGGTGGTAGTAAACGTCGTAATGTTCCCCCTTCTCCAGGTTATCAGGGTGGTGGCGCATATCCCGCGGCACCATTTCAACCTGATGGAGGTTACAGAGGTGGTGCTCGTGGTACTGGTACGGGTGGCAAAGGACTTTATCCGACAGCTCCTGTGCATGATGAAGGTGGTGGAGGTGGATGGTAAATCGATAGAATTTCATTTTCTGTCAATTCTTATTTAAACAAACTATATTGGATTTTTAGCTTCTGCAACGTAACGATTTATATGATTTTCTCCTGAATATCATATACGCTAATCTTTGTGCTTTTCTTTCACCACAAATAAGTTAAGGCTACAACTTAAATTACTACGAGAGATTAGGTAGCCAGATTGAGATCATACACACCTTTCCAGGAGGGAAATTACCAAAATAATCCATCTTCCTTTTGATTAGCAGCTCAATTAAGAGAATTATTGGAAGAGAGAGAGAGAGAGAGAGAGAGATTAAATGAAAAGATTTACAAGCTCTTTTTTAGGATGACATTGTTCGGCAACTATTATTGATATTGGATAATCATTTTGATTCAAAATGAGATTATTAATTAGATTAACAAGAAATTATCATTATAAGGAAGGATCAAAACTATACATCGAGCAAGCATCAATTTTTAAAACTGTTTAGATCCTTAAATTTTATTTAATTATTTGATATTCCTTTCTTCTGTAATGAAATTGAAAAAAAAAAAAAAAATCAAAGCATTTCTTTTAAAATGTTTTCGATTTTTTTACGCATAAGAAGCATTGTTATATATCTTTTGCTTTTACGTCCATTTATTTGTACTTTTTATTTTTTACGTTGTAATGGGATAGTTTATAATCGTTCCTTTTTACCTCTGTTCAATTTTCTAATTTTCAAGTATTAACCTTTTATATCTTTGTAGTATGCATATTCTAGAAATTCTTTTATTAGTTATCTTACTACCAAATTTTAGCAAATAAAATTGATGGAAAAGACCGATGAGGATTAAAATTGAATTTTTTATAAAATTATTCTTTGCTTCATTTGCATATCCCTTTACAATCACCTCATATATATATGGAGAATTGATACAATTGAAAATATGATTAATTGTATTGCATATGAAATTGTATTTACCACTTATGAAAAGGTAAAGTTCCGAATCATTCACGTTAAGAATTACATATCTATCTTATCATAATCCAAATTCATATTTTCTTATTTCATTATCGGAATTTTTCGTAAGGAAAAATGGATCAGATATTAATTTATATTAGCTAACCAGATTTGTTACAATAATATTATGGCGTTTTTTTTTTTTTTTTTTTTCACCTATTATCAAATGATAGATAGTAAAAGCATTTTTCAAAATTAAAAAGTAACAAAGTAATGAGGAATGTTGTAAAGTTCAGCTGAAACAATAAACATCGATATTTTAATGCTTATATTTTGTATGCTTATAACATATTTCTTGCTGTAACAAATGCTTTATACCTTTTTGCGTTAATTATTATATGTTGCTTTTTGCTAATTATTATGTGAATAATCAGACATAATTAACAACGATAACTTTTATCTGAATAATAATAATAATAATAATAGCGAATAACTTTTTCTGAGTAATCAATTATTGGAATTTTTATACTGTGATTCATAAAATTGTTCAAGGTAAAAAGAAAAAAAAAGAAAATTCAATAAACTTCATGAAATGTAAGAAAAAACATTACGTTTCCATTTGATCCCTTTGAAGAATCCAATATTGCCTATTTCTTCAGAAATAATTTCTTTTTTTTTCAAAAAAAAAAAAAAAAAATTGAAATATATGTTACATAAAAAAACATTGCAAAATGATTAAATTAAGAAGCACTGAATATTTAATTGAACTGAATTGTCTTCTTATTCATTTCAATTCTAATATTTACTTTAAATTTCATATTAATTGTATAAAAAAAAAAAAAAGTGAAAAATACTCTCCCTCATAAAATGTTAAGGAAAAAAAAAAATAATAGATAAAATGAAAGTTCTTTCACTTTTTTTATTTATTTTTTTCCAATAACTAACTAAAAAGTCATTCTATCAATCATTCATTCATTTATCATTATTGCCATCTTATATGAATGTTGGCAAGATTAGAAATATTTTTTCCAGTAAAGTAGTTATCCAGTAAAGTAGTTACAAAACACTTCACAAGTGTTTTTTCCTTCTCTTTTTTTTTTTTCTCTCTCTCTCTCTCTCTTTCTCTCTTCGTAATAAAAGAAATACAGCAGTATATGTTTCGATCAAAAATCTATTTTTTATCACTTCATATGATTCAGATAATTATGTGCAGAAATTTTTAATGAAATTCGAAAATTTGAACGATAAAAAAAGGACTGTTCACTTTTTATGATCAGTGTTAAGTGCATCAACATGTATGAATAGCATATATTTCATTTTCAGAAACTTTTTGTACTATTGTAATAACATATTATTAATAATTCATTAGAAAATGTTAAAAATTTTAATAAAACAAATAAAAAAAAAAAAAAGAAAAAGTAGCGCATAAAAATTGAATGTTTTAATAGTTGCATCCATCCCTTCGACATCATATATTTCAAGCTTCTCATCTATTTTTCCTATATTTTTAGGGATATTTTCTTTTTTTGAATAAATTTCTAGTAATTTCAATTTTTTTCGAACAACTATTCAAAAGATTAGGCATCAAGAATGCGTAGAAATAGGACAATGTTAAATTTAACTAATTCCTTAACTCTCTATTAAATAGTAAGCAAAATAACATTAAGCGAAAAAAAAAAGAAAGAAAAAAAGACGAATTTTCAAGAATTAAGAGATCAAGATAGCATAAAAAGAGATCCTACTCCACAAAAAAAAAAAAATGTATATGTATATATATATATATATGTAAATATGTATCAAATAACATCGGAGTTACCATCAATTTTTGGTAATATCGAAATAACTTCATCAAAATCCTCTCATTCATTACCCGCAAGCAATAATATCTTAAACCCAAAAAGAAAACAAACAATGAAAAAATGAGAGAATCTTTGGGAAAAAAAAAAAAAAAGAAACGAGAAAGACGATCACATTTAATCAAGTTTTCCGAATTTACAAATTTTTACAATTTTTGATATCTTGTATAAACCATCTAAATTTACAGATTTTCTAGCACCCAACCATCTTTTATCAGTACCAGATAACAATGTTAAACTATAGCAAAACATATTTCTGCCGTAAAATTGATCGATTAAAACTTGACCATAATTTAAGTAAAGACATTGTGGGCTATTTACCACTTATCGACCGATACAGTTGATATATAGTCATAACATCACCACGCATATAATTTGACATTTTTGGGAAATAATTTATACTTAAAAAAAAGAACTGTTAACAGTATTATTCACCGTCTACAGTGAATATATATATAGGATGATAGTGACAGTGATAATTGTGCCAAAATATGAAGCAAAGGATGGGTATGAAAATTGAGCACCTTAAGATGGGAAACTTAAAAGAAAGGAAAAGGATAATTAATTAGGTTTTGTTTTCATTACTACAAAGAGTATAATTCCTATGATAAAATTACGCTTCCATTTGCCTAATTAAAATCAGCAACATCCTACATGATACAGCAAGCAATAATAGGGTTCATCACAATGAAAAGATGATATTTTTAACGTTTTCTCCTAATAAAAAGACAATATTCCTTATTCTTAAACAACTCTTTCCTTATCTACCAAAACAAAAAAAAAAAAAAAATTATCAACATTCAATGATTATTGTTAGTCTTCAGAAAGATCTTTATCTATATTTTCCAATGAGATTATTCGAAAAAAAAAATTAACATTTTGTATTTTTTTAATGATATCTGATTAAAAAATCAATATTCTCTATCCCTTAACATCAGTCGAAATCAGTATTTCTTATTTTTGACAATTTTTCAAGAAATCAGAATTCTTACTTTCCTGAAAACTATAGCAAAATATTTTACAGCTTCTCATTTCCCTCAAGTCCATTTAATGCTTCTAATAAATTACTTGAAACATAATATGAAATAATTATCGCACAAAAACGTTGGAAGATGTGGCGAAATCGCAACTAAAACTCATAAAGATGAAAGCGCATCAAAATACATAGTTAAATTAATTCAGTAGCTGGTGTCGCCGATGATGTAATGATGGAAGTAGTGCTGGATGATGTCATCCCAGTTCCCGATGTAGCATTACTAACTGATGCTGTCATCTGTGCTTCACGACGAACCATGCTGGATGAGAAACCCGGCAAATTCGGAAAACGGATACCTATTTCACGTGCTACTTTCATCGGTACCTGGAATTCATATCTTTCATTATTTTTATCCATTCCTTTTTCCTGTAATCAGTTAATAAACAATCGGTCATTTCACCGTTAGTTCGTATTATATTATGGTTGCTGAAATGGCTATATAATTCTATCTGACTAATGAAAATTATAGCCTCACCATCCTTCTGTCGAAGCTTATTAAATTCCGAACTATAACAATCTTATGTTCATCAGCTCTCTCCCTCTCTCTTCCTCTCTCAAAGAAGCGAAACATGCATAAACTTCTTTTCTATCCTCCCTTTGAACTTTTGAGAAATCCGAATCAAACACGGCTAGAGAAAGGAATACCATGAAATCGAGCACGGAATAATTAAAATAAGAAAGCTGCCAAAAATTAATCCAGAATAAAGCACAAAACATGAAAAAATGAAAGACAGAACGATAGGAAAGGTTCATTAATCAACATCAAACATTTAAAATCCATCAAATATTCCGACTGATTCATCAAGTACTTCAATTGATCCATTTGATATTTCGCCTGATCCATCAAGTATTTCATCTGATCCATCAAGTATTTCGAATGATCAAATCATGCTCAATTCTGTGTAACATGTACATACACATAAAAATGCACCAAATATAGAGATGATCAAAGGGAGGCAGAACAGAATAGCATGACGCACAGATTTAACACAGGTATGTTATATCAGTTATCTAATTATAATAGAGTTAAAGTGTAAAAGAATGGGAGAGCTAAGTGTAAAATACCACCTCAGTTATACTAAAACTATGGAGTTTGCTAAGTGATCTTAGAGAGAAATGAGAAATATAAGGTGTAGATTAATTTTGAAAAAAAAAAAAGAAAAAAGAGAAAATGGGATAAGAAGTAAAATGAAGCAAGCGAAGGTTAATAATTAATACGTACATGCTTCGGTGAAATCATCAACCTTTCAGCCACCAAAGGTGACAGGGAAATGGAGCTAAGGAAATTGAGGATTCAACCGGATAACTGCCCGATGAGGTGCTGCTCCAGTTGAAGGATGTAGTGTTAATGGTAGTGATAACGACGATAATAATGATAACAGTGAAATTGGTGCTAATATTCGTCGGAGTAGTGGAAGTAGTAGTAGCTGCTGAGGTAGTGATAATATTAATTATAACAGTACGATGGTTCCTGTGGCTGTACCACTTGCAATACGTGTGCTGCGTGAAATCTTCCGTGACGCTTTACGTGCGATCAACGTTGAGAACGGTGCAGTTCTCTAAAAAAATAAAATGGAAAAAGACATAGAGAGAAGTGAGACAAAATAAAATAAAACAAAAATCAAAGAACCAAGATGAAAACAAAGTAACAAAAGAAAAGTTAAGGATAATCAAAGAATGATTATTGAAATGATGAATCTAAAATTTATCCAGTTAATGAAACAAAATATCGTTAGTGTACTATTTTGGTTGAAAAGGATATCCGACATCAGCCAATAGTTTATTGCCCTTCCTTCTATCTGGATGCATGCTGATCGTTGGCCTTCATCCTCCGTCACAATTCACGATCGATCATCCTTTCAATACCACAAAATATCATCAGGTTTATAGATCTTACTTTAAAAATCTTAATGAAATTATTAATTAAATTGGTTTTATCATACTGTACTTAAAGATAAAGATGCATATGCGTTTATAAATAAGATCAGCAAACTACGAATATATGCAAGAAAAACATTAAAAGCAAATATACTTCGCTTGCAAGTTACAGGAAGTTAAGTACGAAACCAATCAATGAGTGCTATGAGTGCTATTTAACAATAAATAAGCCTGTTTTTGCATGTTAATCATTAACAGTAGTGCAAAAATAATCTAAACAAACTTTAAGTTAAACAAATAATCAGTGGGGAAAATCGAAAGTCATGTGATTGAGGTATTTATAACAACGTTAAAAGATTTATCCAAAATTATACTAAGAATTCTGCATAGCGTAACATTCTAAACATGCTTTTAACTAGAGAAAAAGAAAATACTGCGTGACACTAAGAAGACATCTACTAAAATGATGTACAATGAAAGATAAAGGGATAGAATGATATTCCTCTTCTTCCCAACAGCAAACTTTTCCTCAGTTTTACATCAATTTAGTTTATCGAGAAAAAAAAAAATGAAACCCATTTTTGACAAAATTTGTAAGGAAACGTTAAGTAGTAATGTATCCGAATTTGTGATATAGACATTCCAATACAAAAAAACATATAAAAGCTAGCTTGTCCGAAAACCTGGAGCGAAGAAATAAGTCAACCATAGAGAAAAAACTATTGGGGAACAAAAGCAAGAACAAGAAGACACAGAAACGAAAAAATAAGAGAGGATCAGAAACAAAAACTCCAATTTTTGAATTTTATTATTCTCAACTGACAACTGAATCAGCAAACTAACCAACTACTGCATTTATTTCTACCTTATTAACACATACGAAAGGTAGGATTTGGGAAAAATAATTCGGAATCTTCTCGCCTTCTACATTAAATACCGTTTCTAGAGGATATATAGTAAGATCATTTTGGTAAAATTACCGTTACAACTCGCATTCTAAAACCAACCTTTTTCTTCGACTGATTGAGCAATTCTCTATAATTTTCGGAACGCAAAAACCGTTGATAACTGTCATTTTTCATCAAACAAAAGATATGATCCTGCAATTTTTATGATCTCTATGTGAACGAAACTGCTTTTTGACATCTTTCAATGTGAACCTCTTCGATAAGTATTGTGTATTAATACGCTTTTACGGCAACTACGGGATCTATACATCATGCAAACTCAGCGATGTTCGTATCACGAGCAACTGGTGTTGCTGGAATTCTCGCTCAACTATCTCATCACGTTATGTTTAAGAACAAAAAGAAGCTTTTCCTAGTTCAGCTTTAATATTGCTGAAATTTTCATATGTAATTTGCAGCAATACTTTGACGCTGATGTATACGGAGATTCAAATTAACTTGAATGTAGTTTAACTTAATGAGCTGTATCAACATCTGATAGCAACCATTTTTGAAATTATTCAATTTCATAACAACTTAATTAAATGAAAAAAATGATTGAATTTTTACCGCCGCCTCATCAAATGACCAACGGTTTGGATTTTTCAAATTTTCTTCCGTCTGATCCATCACTTTACAATCTATATTAACCGGTGAGGTTGCATTTTTATCGATGAATTCATTGTATATTTCAGTTACTAGTACAGGTACCATACGACATGCACATTTCCGTAATTTTTGAACCTAAACAAAAAAAAAATTGATTTGTCAACAAAATAAGTAGAAACAATAATTGAACGAATTCGAAAAATTCAATGAATTCGTTGATTACTACCAGTTTATAATTTTCCAATAATCTTTTTTCCATTACTTGACTACAAAGTAAAGAAACTGGTTATCTGTTCATTATCCTATCCATTTCTTGTTTTTTCTCGTGTTTAGAAATATGTGCAGTATATTCGTTAATCTTAGAGAATGTTAATTATCTTGAAAACTCTCATACTATATCATTTGTCATCATAGGATAATCGATGGGACGTTAATAAAAAAACACCATAAATGAAATGAAGGTGAATATATTTTCTGAAAAATAGAAAAGAAATAATAATTCTAAAAACGATAATTCACCTGCCACCAAAAGCGTAAATTTTCCCCAGAATATTCCTTGTCGGAGAATTTCTGCAACGTTTCCCTACCTATTTCATCGCATAATAATTCTTCAAAGCTTTCTTCCCATAATTTCAAACGACGCATTGATACATCACCAGTTCTGGAGAATGAAAAATTTACTAGTATCACAGTACTATAAACATTTCCTTTAATCAGAGACAACTTTTTCATTTTGAAATGGTGAAGTAACATTAATAGAAGAAATCAAAGCTTAAATGACAAATTTTCATCAACTACATGAAGAAGTATGAATTACTTATTCAATTATTTAATACAATTTCTCGCTTAAAAATCTGTCAAAAACGTTTCACTATGGAAACAATGACAGTGTAATGCAATGATTTCTTTTTCATCCCATTCCATTTTCTTACAAAATTTTTCGTACATTTTATCATGTTGCCAATAATCAACGGTGTCGGAAATCCAGGGATTTGAATGACTTTGGAAAGGATCAGCCGCTGCGCCAGGTTGAGTTAGAAACGGATCAAAAACACGACGATGATCGAAATATTGTAAATAACTGAAAAACAACAGCATGCATGATCTTAGTTACAAATGGAAAAATCAGTCAAGTATTTACTTCCACCGTAATTTTTTCCGTATTTTACCATGTTAATAATAATTAAATATGACAAGTAACTAATGATGACAAAATATGATAATGCGGTAAAGAAACTTAACGCCTACTACTCAATCTTATTCCTTAAGGTTATCACTCAAATCAAATTTCGAAATAAATGAATAAATTAAGCCATATTGGACATCAACAAAGTGAATGTATTTGAGATGGAAAATAGAGTGAAAAATCAACAAAGCAGAACTTCTAAATCTTTAAATTTCAAATTCAATCTGCTGTTTTTCAATTTATGCTAATAAAACAAAACAAAAAACATACTTTTCAACAACCTTGGAAGTCTTGAGAACGTTCTTCGTTAGCCGTGCTTCCAAAGCACTAATCTGTAAGCAAAATAAAATATGTTGAAAGCGCAAAGAAATTTTTTTAAAGTACAAAACAACATGCAAATGACCTTTTTGATACTCCACCACTTCTAAACTATGAAATGTACTGCAGTGAAAGCGAAATACTAACAACTTTACACATAATAAGAAATTAAACTGAGGTCGAATCGTAGTTCCCACTTAAAGGAAAGATCGGCAGAAAGTTGGTCATATGATCTTTTTGCAAAAAGTGAATGAAATTTAATTATAACTTCGATTTATTCTTTTGAGAAAATTGGAAGAATGTTTTTTGCCTAGTCTAGGGCGTCCACAAAAACCCTGTAACATTATGATAAGACAATTCTGAAGTACTCTACTCGATTGTAGAAAAATTCACGTTAAACATGGAATATCTCTTATCAAACAGAAATCACATACCTCCTGTTTTAATGTATCCTGCACTCGAGTACACCGTCTAATACCAGGTCTTTGGCTATAATGTCGCATTGATGATGACGGTGATACATAAGGTGATATTTGCTGACTCGCCACGGAGGAAGACGCGTTGTTAGCTGCACCATTTAAAATGGAACCTGAGCAAGAAGGCGCTTGTGCAGCTGCATGTGCAGCTGCAGCTGAAGTCGAGTACGGTAAAGTAATATTCGAACACGATGCAACAGCAGCATGAGTAGATGAACTATACTTCGGTCGTCCTATAATTAATTATTTGCATAGCCTTTATAAATATTCAAAAGTTGTTTATAATTATAGCAATATTAATCAAGACTTCGCCTTGAGGGGAAGTGAAAAAAGTACTCTTCTAATTGACAAACCTGAAAAAACAGTGCATTTTAAAATAAAAATATTAGGTGGATTAATCAGTGGTTAATATCTTTCATCTGCCTTGCATAACTTTATAATACTGGGTTACATAATCACAGAATGATAGAGAAAAACTCTTTCCATGTTCAATATACTTATTTATTCCCACTAAAATATTTGAATAAAGAAGATATAACCTTATCATCATACCTGATCTTGATAGTTTTCGGAAATCTACTTCAGTGGTGTTTACACAACCTGGCACAGGCCTATGAACATCCCAAAAAGCACGCTCTTGGCTGTCCAAAATTTGTCGCTCTTGACGGTCACGTTTTTTGTCGACCCTAAAATTAATACGCGTGAAATCGACTTATCAAGATTAACTCGATATTTGCTGAATCAAAATTATAAAAAAAGAAAAAGCTGTGCTGATGTCTGAAAGTAGGAGGAAAAAACTTTTGCGGGAAACAACGACGTCCGGATTCAGAAGCATGGCAAAGATATGGGATGATATCAATTTTACCTTTTTTTATACAGACACTCAATAATAACTATGTTACATTTTACTATAAATGTTTCTTTCAGTACTATTTAGTTGAACGTTGCAAAGGTCAAACAGACGATCAAAATGAAAAACCGAGAATTGAAGCTATGTAATTTAAAATACTGATTGTTGCAGAAGGGATGTTGTACTAGAAGAAGGAAATGCGTGAAAAGTAAATACCTGTACTGAGCTTCAGCTTGCATAAAAACAAATTCCCACTTCCGGCTGAACATTTTTTGTAACTTCGCTAAATTCTCCGCTTCGAAATCTTCCAGTTCCAAATGTGCTTTATTTTGCATAGTACGCTTACACAAATACACGGCTGTAAACAGTTGGAGAAAATCTCAAAATTATGAAGTTTCGTCTTAATAAGACAAACTTATTGCTGCTTATGATATACACAATAATCGAATACTTCAAAGATCGTTCAACACGGTCAATAACAAAGTTTTCCTGAACAACCATGTTCAATATGCAGCCGCTTTTTTGGCATATCGATTGTGTTCCTCTTAGAAATATCGAAGCTAAATGTATCTTGGAAGGGCTACATCAATCCTTATATCGAAATGAGTCATAGTTTCAAATAGTGATGATATGTGAAACTGGTTAAATGATACGAAGATACTCTTGTCACTAATGACATATATCTTTAAGCTATATGTCATCAGTGACAAAAGTGGACAAACAATATCATATTAATATTACCGGAACCAAGGAAACATCAACAGAAGAAATAACCAACCGTAATCCATATTTTCAGGTTCCCAACAGTTCGATGGCCAGAAGTAAGGAGTTTGAAACCGATAAAAAGTGCCATCATTTTTCACAGTTAAAACATGATCATCAATTTGAAATAAATAGCCATGAGATGCGATTAAATGGGACAAATGAAGTGCATCAGCTGAAAAAGATTTTTATTTTATAAAAAAAGTAAAAGCTAGAAAAGGAAATAAATTTTTTCCAGATAAATTAATAATTAATTGAAACAAGTAAGAATTAAATGGGTAAATATATATAGCAGCCCTATAATGTGAAATACAAATTGAAAGGATGAACTTGAACCATTAATGCTATCATCCTAACATTGATTTAAGCAGTTTTTTAAAAATTTTTAGATGGATTACTGCACATTCTCTCATTTTCTCTTTTTTTTTTTTTTTTTTCAATTCAACTAATTTATGAATCACGTCATCGTTTTGTTTGAATATATAGTGTATATCATTAAACTCAGCCAATTCTTTATTTTCTTTTTTATTTTTTGAAGCTTTCAACTAATCTACTGAGATATATCTCCAAACTAAGCTGCGTGATAAATGTATACGAATTTTGCCAATTAATATACAAATTCAAGGAAATGGCAAAATGAAGAAAAAAAAAAAAGAAAAAAAAAGAAAGAATCTAAAGGAAATATACCGAGATCTGTCACATTCATATTTTTCATAATCCAAGCGATGAGATCTTGACCAGTAAAAACGGAAGGAATCTGAAATAGAGATAAAAGAAATCATGTAAAAGGTATTAATAGTGCAAAGCAATCATTACTACTAAAAGTCCCATTTGAATACTAAAATTTAAATTCCTTCCTTTTATTCACTATATAATAAGAATAAAACAAATGTAATTTTATAGATGTAAAATTATTATTAAAGGATAACGAAGCTCTCAAAGAATTATTGTCATGCAAGAATACTCATAGAAATACATCGACATAGAAAGAGAATAATGAAAAAATAATAAAGACCATGATAAAATTTTATATTATTAAGGAAAAAAATTATTAAAGAATAACAATCTAAAATATTGTAAAAATTAATAATTTCATTATGAAATGATTATTTTTAAATATTTTGATAAAAGTAGGAAAGACTTTTATAACATAATATAATATAAATCATACCTATGTGTATACAAATAATTAATTACCTGAACATTTTGTATTTTTTGTAAATTCAACGGAGCAAAAATTAAAAAAAAAAAAAAAAAAAAAAAGAAAAAGAGAAAAAAACATACTTTTGTTAGGAAACTTTTAACAGTTTTAATAGGTACACCATTATCAGGATCTAACATTGTTTGCACCAAATTTTCCAATTTCTGATAAATCATATGATTTGGATGAACCATTCTTTCTTCGATACTTGCATTAGGTCGTAATCTTGGTAATGCCATTTATTTCCTTTCCACTCTTTCTCTTTCTCTTTCTCTCTCCCTCTCTCTCTCTCTCTCTCTCTTTCTCACTCACCGTCTTTGCTTTCCTTCCAAAATTATTCAGATTTTGGAAGGAAAAAAAAAAAGGATTAAATTTCCGTTGCAATAACACAAATTGTGATTAAATCAAATTGTCGTGATCGACTTTATTGATTATTTTGATTATATGCAACGAAATTGTTGAATTTCGTTCAGTTTTTTTTTTTTTTCTTCTTCTTTTTCTCCTTCAGCAATACGACATCCCCTTGAATTTTACCATCAGTTCAAATGCTGAAAAATTGAAAAAGTACCATTATCCGATGAATATATTATAAAAATTTGATTAAACATTACTAAATGATTAATGATCATTTAGTAGAATCGTCGCAATATTAAGTAAGTAAAAATCCCGTTCAATGTTACATTTGAAATATCACCAAAAATAATTCGATAAAGTAATATAAATTATAAACTAAAATATATTTGTCATAATTTTTTTTTTTTATTATTCATTTGATTTTAGTTAACCTATTTTGATCTATACGATTCAATGATCCGTTCCGATCCCAATATTATATAAGTGAATTTGCTTTAAAAATGCATCTTCTTTTCTTCCTAATGTCATTTCTCTTAAAAGGCCTTTAATTATGTAAACCATTCCTGAACATTCTCCAAAAATCAATAAGGATCATTTTTTTTCTCTTTTCTTCTCTTTTCCTTTTTTTAAGTCTTCCATTTCATAACTAAAACTTTAAGGGGAAAATTCACACTCTTTTGGGAATTCTCCTCTTTCTTTTTTCCTTTTTTAGGATAGAAAGGAGAGGAAAATTTTGTTTTCAAAAAAGAATCTACAAAATAATGCCAATAGTTGTAGTAGAATCGATTCATCAATTCCCGAATATTTCGAAGGATAATGAATGAAATTAATGGCATTAAATATAAAGACAATGATAAGCATGTATGATGAATACGAAAAAAAAAAAAAAAAAAAGATAAATAAGCTTAAAAAAAAGAAAAACTCAGAAAACATTGATATCATTTTATCAATTTCTTTTCTTGATGAATGATTGATGAAATCTGATTTATAGTTAATGAATCAATCTATAATTAATATTAGTATTATAAGAGATATCATGGAATAATTGGTGATAATAATGATTTTACCACCAGTGAATGTAACAAAAAATCATTCAAACAAATTATAAATTTGATGTATGCTATATTGCTTTGAAGGAATGAACAATGAAGTTAAAGAAAATAATTTCAGATTTTACGAGCATAAGTCGATAATAAATTCGTATATATAATAATAAAACTACTAAAAATATCTATCATAATAATTGATAATTAATATATTGAAAGATATCATGAAATCTCACAAACAACAGCGCAATATCAAAAGAATCTGCGGTAATATTCATAAATGATTGAGTATGCGGAAAATACGACATAAATTTACATATGTAATACAATAAGCTCCTTATAAAACAATAAGATTCCTAAAAATTCCAATGGGCTAATGTGATAAGCCATACATACACATTCGGTTATCCGAAAAAAAAAAAAAGTAATAAACAAATTTAGAAATTACTGATCGATCGGAAAAATTTTGATTGAATTGAACATGATGATTCCCTCTAATAATTCCAATCGGAATAGATCATGTAAAAATAAATAAATAAATTTTGATGGAAAATAAAATATTTAAAGAAAATTTAAAAGAAAAAAGAAAAAAGGATAAGATAGCAAATAAGAAGAGTGAAAAGAGAAAGAAAGAGAAATCTGAAGAAACACATTTATTATTATCGTCAACATCAGAAATAGCACGATATATGTAAATATAAACATTATTGCAGTACATTGAAGAAATAACAAATGAAAGGAAGAAAAAAAAAAAAGGAAAGAGAGAAATGTATAATGTGAAAGAGTGAAAGAAAGAAAGAAAGAAAGAAAAAAGAAAAGAATATAGAAAATTTTGAAGATATTACATTCATCTTTTCCCATTAATTTCTCATTCATTTACTTCTACTCTTCTCTCTTCTCTCTCTCTCTCTCTCTCTCTATTTTATCTCTCTATCTCTCAAATTTTTATCCTTTTCATCTTTGAAGAAAAAAAAAAAAAAAAAAAAAAAATTCCTCTTTCCCTATTCAAAACATATTTCTCTATTTGCATCCCTTCGTTTAATTTCAACAACATGCAAATTTTCTTCACTTATTATATCATATAAAGAGGGAAAAATTCAAGGGAATGAAAAGGAAGTAAGTCATAACAAGAAACAATAAACAATAACAATTGCAATAAACAATAAACAATAAACAATAAAACAACATTAACAGCAATATATATACTAATATTGCAAATATTATCAACAATAACAATAATCATGAATAATGATAGCAACAACAATATTAATAGCAATAATGAATACTAATAGTAATAGTGATTACATTAACATTAACAATAACAACAATAACAAACAAACAAACAAACAACAACAACAGTAGCGACAACCACAATGTCAACCAGTTACAATAATAACATCAATAGCAACAATAACAATAATAATAATGATGATGATGATGATGATGATGATGATGATATTGTTGTTGTTGTTGTTGTTGATGATGATGATGATGATGATGATGAACAAAATGATGACACCAAAATGTACTCAAAAAAAAAAAAAAAAAAAAAAATGAGGCATCGTTCGATTGACATCACAAATGTGAACGGAAGGATAATACTAAAGGGTATAGAATTTAGCTGTAAGAGTGAACGTTTACAGCATACATACACACATACACACATACACACATACACACATACACATACACATATATACATACATACATACATACATACACACCGACACATCCCCATTAAGATTGATAAATTGATTCATTCAACGATTTTTATTGACAAATGTTGGAATAGTTTACCATTCGGTGTATGTCTTATATATTAGTATCTGTGTCTGTGTCTGTGTTATGTATGTGTGTATGTGTGTATGTATGTATGTGTCACAGTTATTCTCGATAATAGAAGAGACATTATTTTCTCGACATCATCACTGCTTCTTGCTTAAAAGGCTTTTCCAACTTATTCAGGCAAAGAATATACTGCAAAGTGTATCATAAAAAAGAATTGAATATATACACATGGAAAAAGGGAGTGAAAGAGAGAGAGAGAGAGAGAGAGAGAGAGAAAGAAAGAGAGGGATATTTGTAGGAGATATAAATAGATGAATAAATAAATAAATAAATCATTGTAAATATAATGTATATATTTAAAAAATGAAATAATGCATGAATGCATGCAATGTAATGCATGCAAAATGTTTGCATAATATTGGATGAATACAGAAATATGCAAGAGGAAGAAACGATTAAGTTTTTATGGTTATTTTATTTCCATTTTAATCCATTTTATATTTGTAGGTTAATTTTAGATACATATCTTTTACGGTATAAAAATTAAACAAAAAAAAAAGAAAGAACAAAACCATCCTATTTCTTCTATTTTAATTGATTAGCTAATTAATTAATGATGAATGAAAAGCTAAATAAGCTATAAATGTATAATTCAAATTGATCATAATCTAAAAGAAAAGAAAAAAGAAAAGTACACTAAGACCAAAATAAATCATATGTATATAAGATAATTTCTCTGATCTGATTGAATTGATTAATGTGATCCGATGTTGCATAAATATGATACACGTGAGAAACGTCTAACATATGGATTAGATAATTTAAAATTTAAGACAATATAAACAATAATACATTTATTTAGCAAGAAATAAAGAAAGAAACATTAGAAAGCTTTAATGCATGCAATAAGATGTAATTGTGTTAAAGCATATTCCATATGGAATTGAAATTGAGTAATACTTTTTAATGTTATTTAGTAATTAGTCAAAAAGAATTTGAGTGATACATTTCAAATAATATTTGGTGTAAATTTTAGGAATACGAGTTATTTCAAATAATACTTAATTAATATGATAATATCTTTATCAAAATTACGTAATATTACTTAAGTTTATGAAACATATCACGTATTTCATCAATGCAGGAAATCTTTTCCATATCACGGAATAATAATTTACATACCTTATAATTTCAGTAATTATTTTATACTTTAGTGACGTACTTCCATATCCTTTCATATGAATTATTTATCGTTTTTTTTTTCTTTATTTCACAAATTTCTCCTAATGTTCTATATCCTATCTCAAATTATTGCATTATTTATCTCAAATACTCTCAATTCCTCACCTGTAATATTCTCATAATCTTATCAATCTTGTATAATCTCTTCATAAGGAATAATATCTCTTTCTCTCCCCCCTCTCCCTGTCTCTCCGTCTCTCCCTCTCTCACTTGAATGGGTATTTAATTTGTTTACTAAATTTTAACTCTTATCGGCTGCATTAAATTGTGATGTGTTAAAGTATGTTATTTTCAACCGGATAGATAATTTCGTTAGGAAACAGGATGTAAGGAATGCGAGGGGGGG
>JABVXV010000131.1:99280-156656 GCA_013365325.1 Dipetalonema caudispina | reverse complement strand
AATAATAATAATAATAATAATAATAATAATAATAATAATAATAATAATAATAATAATAATAATAATAATAATAATAATAATAATAATGATAATAATAATAATAATAATAATAATAATAATAGTAATAATAATAATAATAATAATAATAATAATAATAATAACAGTAATAATAATAATGATAATAATAACGATAATAAACAGTAATAATCGCAATAATAATAATAATAATAATAACAACAGCGACAATAACAATAATTTCATTTATAAACTATTTTCAAAAAATAAATCAAAAATTAATTATTTGTCAGTTTTTTTTAACAACAGTTCATTTAAATTGGGTAAACATGCAAATGAAATTGATGGTATTATTGTCAGTTAATATAACTTCAAATATTTTGCATCAAAACAACATGAAAAAAAAGTACTGAAATAGATTTTATTTCTAACTAAAGAATTATATGTTAAATAAATTGAGCTTAACATCAAAAATTTTCCGATTTTCCAACACTGACTAATGTTATTACACCGAATAATATTTGTTGTAATGCAAAACTTTACAACATTTTCTTCTTTCACCGAATTACTATTGCCTTTAAATTATAATAAAAATTCATAGCCAAACTTTAAAATATAAATGAATTATTTGGGATTAAATTTATCATTTATAATTCTATTCTTCCTACTTATGTATTATCGTTACATTAAATCATATCATTTGATGCTACACCTTGTTATTACGTAAACATTATCTAAAGAAATGTTGCACCTACTTTAATCGGAAAGAAGTGATCATAAAAATTTATCATCAAATTCAAAAAAATTTTTTCTCTAAAAAAAAAAAAATTTATCATCAAATTAAAAAAAAAAATTTTTCTCTTTTATGACTCATAAAAGATAAAAATTGCAAATTGTTAGTAAAAAGGTTATAACATCCAATATTTGATATTTAAAAAACAAATTGTATTATTTATTCAATAAAATCCTTCCCATTTATTACTTTTATTATCAATATAAAAAAAAAACCAAATTTTGTGTGGTTTATCAAAATTTTAATCAATTTTAAGACTTTATTTTATGAGTTTAAATTTTTCAGGTTAAGTAACATCTCATAGCTTTTATCTACAGTTAAAAAATTAAGCTCTCTTGCACAATGACTATTCGATATATATTTTGAAAAATTTCAATACCATCCCCAATTCATAATCTTTCTTCTTCATAACATTTTAATCAAAATACAAATGCATATTTTTTCATTTCCAATTTCATAGAAGGAAAAAAAAAAGAAGAAAAAGGAAGAGTTTGTTAAAACAAATCTTTCAAATTTATGTTTTTTCTTTTTCTTTTGAAAATCAAACTACATACCTCGGATTTGCTAAGAATAAATGATTGGTACATATGTTCGTCCGCAACCATTTGTCTGCCAACTTTATGAAAATAATAAAATTAACAAAATTTTTAGTTTCTTACTTTTTCCATTTTTTTTTATGAAAATTTTTAGCTTTCATTTTTGAATATAACATCAGTTAGAAAGACAACAAATATTGTGAAACACAGAGAAATGTACACATTGTTACAGCTGACACAAATGTGAAAAACTGCTCTGCTAAACGACAACTTTACCATTTATCTGCACAATAATTAATTTTGTAGTATATTTTGCCGAATTCAAAATTTATAAAAAAATTGAATTTACAGTTAATCACATATCATATCACATGGAAAAAATATTATCATTTCTGCTGGAATTTTTGCTTTTATTGCTATTGTTATAGAAAAAATGAAGAAATTATCAGTTAGAAATTATTAAATCGAAAAGTTGATGGTTACCAATTTTTATATTATTGCTACTATTATTATTATTATTATTATTATTATTATTACCGCTATTATTATTATTATTATTACCATTATCATTGTCAGTAGCTATATTTCTAATCATTCCTAGTAGTGATAATCATTAACTTTAACCAATGACCAAAAAAACTTAAGAATTACCGCGATTTTCCTTAAAAATTTGTTGATTTCTGATAACAATCACTGAGCATATTTATTTCAATAATATCAATTTTTTTTGTCTTTTGTTTTTCAATAAATGAAATAAGTAAATAAAGTTCCATCATTTGTGGCAATGCTAAGAATTGGATCAAAATAAACATTAATTGGTAAATATTTTATAAACTTTTCTCTTAAAAAAGTACCAAGTATCGAAACAATGTATCTAAGTACTAAATATCCAAACAACATTTTTAAGTGCCAGGTATCCAAACAATTATGTAAACGTATTTAAACACCAAATATTTAAACAACTTAAAGTAACAAATATCCAAACAACGTATTTAAAAGTATCCAAGCATTAAATACTTTAATAAATACTAAAAAGGAAAGAAAAAGTGGATGCAGTGATTCGTCCAAATATCAAAATTTAGGTAAAATGTTTGATTAAAATGCTTATTTGAATTCATGATCCTATTTGATTCCCTTTTTATTTTATTTAATTTAAAAACTTTCTATAAATTTCTACTTCCTATGAAATCATCATTCCCATTTTCTTAAATGCATTTTATCATTTTCCCTTCCTTCTTTCTCTTTCAGGTCCTCTTCCAATAATAAAAGTTAAAAGTAAGCCTAAGTCTCAAGTTTAAAATTTTCTTTTTAAGTAAATTCAGTCCTACAAATTTAAATACCATAATCGTCTATTATTTCGAAAGAAAAAAGAAAATCACGATTTGAATTTCATATTTGAATAGAATGTTTATTTTTTTACGATCAATTTCATCTATCCACATATTTTCCTTTACAACATTAAGTTTAACAATTTTTTCTAAAACATTGAACACTTAAATAATTACAAATTAAGGTAATTAAACATTTAAGTAATTTGAAAATTTCTTCAAACATTTTTTTTTTTTTTGTTTTTCTGCAATCAACCTGTTATAAAACGAATGCATTTTTGCTGTCCTTAATTGTTCATATCATTCTTTTCAATCAGAAATGTTTATTTTTGCCAAATTATTAGGAAATAAATTAATAATAGCAAATGATTTAATCGTTAAAAAGTGACGTAATTATATTATAATAGGGATTAAAAAAAGGAATTATAAGTGGGAAGTATTGCAAAAAACTTAAAAACTTTGTTAAATGATAGCCTATGAAACAACATTTTGTGTGATTAATAATGTGTAAAATCACTACAAAAATTCTGAAAAATTTTTTTTTTTTCTTTTTTTTTTTTTTTTTTAAAGAAAAGATAAAATGTTCACTTCTTTATTGATACATTCAAGGTTAACTTTTGCATTTCCATTCCTTTTTCCTCAATAAATCATAGTGCTTTTTCGTTTGCATTTCTAAATTCCAATCAATCAACCAAAAAAAAAAAAAAGAAAAGAAGGAAAAAAGAAAAAAATGAAGAGACTAATTTTTTAAAGTAAAATATTTTTATGCCATGTATGATTCATTCATTCATTTTGGTGAAAATTTTCGTTAAATTTGTCAGCTCATTAAAAAAAATTAAAAAAAAAAATAACAAAATGAACGATTGAAATGCATTAATTATCAACTACTTCCTATTTCTCTTAAAAAAAAAAAAAGACAAAAAAAAAAAACAAGTTTTACTTTTTTTTTTCTCTTCCCTCCTCTTTTTCCTATACATCATGGCATAGGCAACTTCTATCGTACCATTTAAAAATTTCAACCATTTTTATGCTAACTGCTTTTTTCTAAATTTATTTTCTCAACTCATTTCCTTGATTACAATTTTAATTAGTTTATACAACGGGTGGTAGATTATCCACAGGGAATTAATTACATATGGATAGGAAATACAGAATATGACGAAATTAAATAATGATTGCTACACTGCATACTTTATTAATCATCTATCATATATAATATTAATTTCTTATACTACTATAACATTCATAATTATGTTTTACTCATAAATGATAGCTTCCTGTAATCGTAATTTGAATTTAAAAAAGAATTTATGTAAAATATATTAATTTCCTGTCAATAAATGAATATTATGATATGATGAGATGGGAGCTGAGAGATACTCATTCAACGACTTATAAATATTATTATCGAAAGAATCGTTTATTTTACTCTTTTTCTTTTATTTTGTTTTTTACCCAAAAAGGAAAACTTGAAATGACAATGGAGAGCTTTAGAGAAATATTTCAAAAGGAAATTTATTAAAATCAGGTAGTAATTCCAAATAAATGTAAGTAGTAATAGTTTATTTTACTTTTCAAAATTATTTCCCTACTATCAACTTTTAAATTTATTTTATTGTATTTTCAGAAAATTGCAAAAATTTAAACGCTACATAATGCCAAACAAATTTATTAGCATTAAATTTGATTAATTACTTACTTTAAATGTACCGAAAAGAATTGATGAAGTAATGGCATGAAATTTCAATGTAAAATTGTTGAAAATGAATGAAATTGATTTCAATGATTTAACAACCAATCAATCCTTTCGATACCTTGATCTCTTTTTTCTTTTAGAAAAAATCCCAAACAAATGTCTCGACGTCAGCTATCGTCACCATTTTCACCACGTTTTAGCCGATTTTTTGATGAATTCCGTGATTTGGACATAGAGCGACCATTCTTTCAACGACCCTATTGGGCTAATTATCAATTCGAGGATGCTCATAAATTGGGTTCGGGTGTTGGCGAGGTTATCATTTTTTTTTTTTTTTTTTAAAAATCTTTTTTCCCTTTTGGATATCACTTACTAACCTACATTTTAATCGATTTAAATTCATGTTTAATAGATTTAAAGTCCAAAAAATTCACTTTCAGTATTTAATATTGTAATTTCTTTTTTCTTTGAAAATTTCAAATGTTTATCAAAGATCATACGAATTTAACCCCTATTATTTTGGCAAAATTATCCAAATTTCTGTAAAAATCTTCACTCAATTCATATCTTTTGATAAATTTCATTTCCGGTTGATTAAATGATTTTCCTTTAACTGAACTAATTCATACCTTCCCATCTACGATATTATCATAAAAACCTGAAATAATAAGGCCATATTTCCTATCTTTATGCTATCCTATCTTCATGTATCATATCACCTAACAACTGTATTCCTTATCAATTATAATTTAATATTTCAGATAACTGATGATGATGAACATTTCTCGGTGACCATTGATGTGTCACAATTTGCACCCGATGATTTGAAAGTTTCCGTAAGTGATGGAATGGTTGTCATTGAAGGTAAACATGCAATGATCAAAGACCAGTTTGGAGAAGTTAGTATATTTTCTTTTTTTATTGTCTAATATTTAATTTTAACCTTTTAAGCATTCTTCAAAGTACACTAATTCATTGCAATTCAATTAATTCAGCTATATACATTTAATGAAATTGTTTGAAAAAAGATAAGTAAAGATTAATAAAGCTTAGATTTTTATATAATATTTGATTTAGTTGTAAAGATTTTATTGCATCGGCAAAATGTATAACGTAACAAATCATAATTGCATTTGAAAATAAAATTGAAAATGAATTTTAATTATTCCATATCAACTTCCTTAAGGATATATATATATATTTGGAGATGGTTATAAGATGATTAACATCTATGCATATATTTTTAATTTCAAAATGATATTAACTGACTTTTTTTTTTTTTCAAAAAGTAATTTCCGAACATCATAGAACCGTATCAAAAAAATTCTTCCATCCTATATTTCATGATTCAAATTCATTTTGTATCATTGAACTTTCAGATTGAACGTCAATTTACTCGTCGTCTGATGCTACCAAAAGGCACAAAACCTGAGTTGGTAACCAGCGAATTAACGAAAGATGGTAAATTAACAGTACAAACACCAAAGAAAGAGAAGAATCAGGCACAAACAAGGACAATACCAATTTTGCGAAAAGATTGATGTAATTTATGATGATGAAAAAGTTGACACGAACATAAATGTATCTTAAAAATATCGAAAAAAAAAAAACAATCTCAAATTATTTGTTCAAAATTTGTACAATAATCGAAAGAGCAGGCATTCCTGCCTTGTTAATTATCAAAATCGAATGATTTTGATAATTAACATAAAAATTTTCTCATACATATGAAAAATAAAAATTTTGATAGTTGAATTTTGATGTCCGACAATTTCAAATCAAACTTTGTCATGTTCCGTAATATTTTTGAATTACTACAAAACTTTATGTGCGCAATTTTTACTCCCACCGTTTTATTAAAGGAAAGATTTAAATGTGAATATTGAATGAAGTATACAAATTAGTCCCCGTATGAACAACTTCACTACTTCTCTGAAATATTTCATAATCATCATGGGATTTCAGAAACCTTTTTGCTTGCATGAATTTAAGAAAACTTAATCCACCTAAGAATCATCAATTTGGTTTGACATCTGAAATAGAATAATTAATGCAAATTTTATTGATATGATGACAAGTTAGGTATATCTTAGACAACGCACATTATAATCACTTGGAAAGCACTTAAAAACAAATTTTGGTCAGAAATGAATACAAAGTTATAAATGCAACCGTGAAGAACAAAAAAGCAATCATGTAAGGCAAGCAATACATGCATCATTGACTAGATAAAACACAGAAAGTTAAAAAAAGTAGCTGGCAACAAAAATTTAACATGAAATTCGAATTATGTTCGATACTTGTCACATAGAGATAGAAGCTCTTCCTTGAGTAGTAAAAGCTCAACATATTAAATTCAAAAAGACACTAACCCCTTTAACCAGGCCAAAATCAATTAAGCAGTGGAATAGAATGCAAGACCCTAGTCTAATGCGAATTTCCTTAATTCCGATGGAAATCCGAACTAGGATACGAAACTATTTTACAACTCTAAATCATTCCACATCATCATGCAATATTTCGAAAGAAGGAAAACTAATAAATAAAATCAGTACCCATTTCACAAAATGCAACATATTCCATGCTTACTGGTCTACCATTTCTGAGCATCTTCAATGGATGAGCGACGCGAACAATCCGAAAATCAAAATTTCCGCATTCGCTCTCTTCAGATGAAATCTAGAAAAGCAATTCATTAATCCGACATTAAGCAATAAGAAAGCATAATTCCTATTATTCACGGTTTAGCTGCAAAAAAAAAAAAATCTAAAAGTATTCTGAATATCCAATCATTAAGTCAACGCAATTCTTAATGACTGCGCACCGAAAACGATGATGAATGCTTCCCTGAAGAAGACTTCGAATGGCAAAATATCTGTCAATCGTTTGTGTAATATTTATAAAGTTACCTTGACATCGATAATTTGAGGTTCGGGTACAGCTATCGAATCACCAATAACCAACCCAAATTTGTTTGATGCATTATACACAGAAAAAGCATAGCAAGATCCTTCTTTATCACAACCAACAAATGTGCTCAAATCAAAATCGATATAAGTTACTCTATCTATATTTTTTATTATTCTAATCACTTTTCATTTTCGTTCATATCGTATGAATATGGATTACGGTAATACCACGACACTCTCTGTATCTTTCTAAACTACACAATATATTCAAACAAAAATAGACATCTATTATATCTCTCCCTCAAGTTTAGTTGATTTATAGTGCTAATCTGTGATTCAAAAGCTCCAGCTCCATACACATACTTTTCCATGTGGCTGAAGCTAATGGAAAACTTCTCGAGTTACTAGAGACAATGAATCTTGTCTTTTCCGATAAGGATAAATATGCTAACTTTCCGAAAAATAAAAATTCAATTTAATGTTACAAAAAATTCTAAAAAAGAATGAAAGATGAGAAAGTAAAACTTACTACGGGATAATTTCTGTATTAGGGATAATTGCAACAACTTTGCCACAAATCACAACATCGTCGTTAATTCCTTCCTTCAATTCCCGAAATGAACTTGCCCTAAGGATTTCTATTTGACCACTGTTCTTCCTATACGGCTCTTTACAATACACTCCAAAATCTTTATCAGATATCGAAGATTTGAAGTGTAACATTTTTTTAGCAGTTAATTTACCTAAAATAAAGGAGTCATACATAACTGAAAAAAATAGGCAAACAAAAGAGCTAAACTGCTGCAGGCTCTTATACGCTTAGGTATGTATATTAAATAACTTTACTAATTTCTGCTAGCTGAAGATTACTACAAATCATTCATTTGTTTCCTTTAATCACGAACACTAATTTCTCATACTCACACTGAATAATTTCAACTAATTCAATCAAAGATTATGCAATTACCTTTCTTCCGTACGTAAGCGTTAACTTGTTTCAAGAATGCCAACAGTGTTTCCATTCGTTCCTTTGCCTCCAAATATCCCGGATCATAAGCATTTGCAATTTTCAAATGCTTCAAACACTCTCCGTAATTCTGGATAAATTTGAGAGCAGTTGAATAATTGAGATGCAGATCCGGGTTACAACGTACATCAGCAAGTTGCAGCGCTCTTTCATAGGCTTCTCGAGCTTTGTCCTATAACCAAATTGAAATTCAGAGAAATTACAATGAAATTCAAAAATAACAAAAATCTAGTCATTGACCTGTCTTCCTGAAATATTTTTAAATATTGTAGCAAGAGGTCGATCAGTTTAAAATACCAACTTGATATTGGTACTTCAATTTCTTTATAAATTAATGCATAACCGTTTGATCATCTAATTTAGCTGGTATTATAACTATGTATTTTATAGGGCTTCAGAACGCCAACGTCAACCTAAGCTCGAAAAAGCAATGTAGGAAAACAAATGAACAAATAAAAGACAGCAGCTAACACTTCTCGCCTTTTTAAAAATGATTGCCATTTATTTCAGAAACAAAGACTGAAGCTAAGGAAAGGAGTATGAAACAAACCATAAGCTTCATGTCTGTTTGGTACTTGAGGAAAAATTGCGTCAAACATGAATTTCCTAATGCATGCCATGCTTTCTCAGAATCAGGATCGAGCTCGACTGCTTCATCACACAATTGAGCAGCTTCTTCTTGCAGTGACTGCTGGATTTTTACTTCCGTTGTGGATAATGCAGTTTGTCGAAGTGCTACTGCAAGTGAGGCAAGACATTTCGCACTACGCTTCAGAGCTAATGATTTCTGGAAATAAATGGAAAATAATTGAAAAAATAAATGGCATTAGCTAGAAAATAATTTCAAAAACTAAACTGAGAAAAGAGAATAAAAATTTTCAAGAGGCCAACCAGAAAAAAATGAAAACGGTTTGGAGAAACAACTGTTCTTGAAAGGTGTTTGCATATAGTGACAATGGTGAAGAAAATATTGATTCTATCTTATAAAAATGTTATTGCATTCATGCAAATATATGTCTCTCGACAATTTTAAGGCTTTAAACTTCCTAAACTTGCTACCATCTATTTCATTTGATAAAAACTAATATTTAGGCAGTACATTAACATTAAAACTAGAACAGTACTTACACGAAAACAATCCACAGCTGTCGTAAAGTCTTCCTTCTTCCAGACACATTCACCAAGTTCATACCATGCATCACTCAATGAAGGATCCAACTTTACGGCACGTGACAAATATCTTTCGCAATTTGGATCATATTCCAAACAAATATTTAAAATTCGCCCACATATGTAATTATATACTGCTGATGTCGATGAATGTGCATTCGTGTCCAACGGAATATCCTGCAAAAACAAGGAGCGCTCGATAATTAAACCGAAAATTGGCAATTATATGGTTGCTATTATTACATTATCAAAATAAATAGATAAATTTAACTAAAATCAATAACGGCAATTTGTGGAATTTTGAAGCATCTTCATTACATTTCGCTGAGGCCGACGAAAATCGCTAAACCAGATTTCTTGGAAAAACAAATAATGTTCGAAAATTAAACCATTAATTTGTAATTTCCGAGCAATATTTATTTTTCTAGAATATTACGTTAGAACGTGAACGGATTAAATTCATTCAAATGACTAAATTGTCATGAACACAAAAAATTATGAAAATGATGGAAATGTTGGAACCGTCCAATTTATAGGAACAATAAAAATTAGTGAAACGACTAAATTGAAGTCTTTCGACTGATTACTAAAACAATTAAGTTATAGCAGTGATTAAATTATTGAAGTCGTTAAGTTCCTTAAATAATAAAAAAGATTAAAGTGACTAAAACAATTGTCGAATTGATGCATCAAGTAAATTAAGGAATGACTAAATTACTGGAATGGTAGAAATTATCGAAATGGTTGAAATATTAATGAAAAGGTCAAATTACTAGGACGATTAATTTACAGTTAAAATTATACAATACTAAAATGATGATAAGTTACTGAAATAAAAATGCTGCCACGGACAAATACTAGCTGACACCGTATTATTGTGATATAAGGAACTGCACATGAAATTGAAATTTTACCTGAATTAATGGTAGGACTTTTCCGCGTAAGGCTTGTTTTTTCTCTGCCAATGTGCATTTAGGAAATTGTTCATAGTAGCCGTCACGGAAACGTTCAGCTTCCTTGATTTTCTCCTCCAGAACTTCCATTTTTTCCTGTTCCTCGGAAAAGCAAGGGCATAATCTACAGATTGCTCAGAACAACTATGATTATAAACATCATTATTACGATTAAAACAATTAATACCTATCAACCGCACAATGCATATACAATAAATGCAATTTCATTCTGTCTAATATTCATAAAATTGCTAACAGCTATTTCAGAAAAAAAAAAAAAAAAAAAAAAACCGATTGTAAAATTCGAAACAAATTTGTACGCTCTAGTAGTAATGATACTGTTAGAGAATAGAAGTAAAAGAAATAAAAATAAAAAAAAAAAAAAAACATAGTGTTCTGGAGAAATGATAGTGATTGCTAATATTCACGAGATAATAAATCGTAATAACAATGTCCTGCGAAATGATCTCTAGTTTTATGGATACAATATAATAGTGATTTTCAAAATAAAATTACTACAAAGTATTGATAGGAAAAAGAAAAAAATAAATTTGCTAGAAAATTATGGTTTTTTTTTAAACAGTTACGAACTAAAAATTAGTTTTCACTGCAAGTAGAATATTACAAAATGAAAAAATAATATTTGATATGAAGACGATAGAAATTGCTAAGATTTACGAAATATTATATCCCAAAAATGATAAACTAAAATAATTGCGAAATATTTCATACCATTTGAGAGAATATGAGTGAAAATAAGAATAATGTAGTGATTATTGAGAAAGAAGTGATAAATTGTTAGGATTAGTGAAATAAGTAATGTTAGATGATTGAGAAAATGAAGCAAAAGTGTGAAATTGATGAGAGCATTTTGCTTTGTTTCATTTAATCACTAATTAACACTCATTTTATTGCATATATTTGCTAAAATATTTGCCTAAATTTATTCATTTCATCATCTAAGCAACTTAAATTTCAAAAAATTTTAACAAAATAAAAAGTGAAAAAGTGACAGTTCGAATTTAACGAACCGTAAATGTCTGGTTATGGGATAGAAAAATTGCATGGAATTAGCTATTCTTTTATCACCAAAAATGGGTTAGCTGTTCATTTCATTTTTTGTAGCGATTGTATTTATTAGAAAAGAAAAAAAAAGGCGAAAACCATTTAAAATCTATGATAATTAATTATTAAAATTTATTTTAAATTCGAAATAATTGCATTAATTAATTTGAAATTAGATTATAGATATTAAATAATTACACGTGTAAACTTTACTTTTTTTTCATATCACAAATGAATATAACAACTAAATCAGAGCTCTTATCTTTTGTATTTTTAAATTTTGTTCAAATTGTTTAGCATATTTGTTGCTACGATTTTAAACTTTCATGATGTGTGCTTTGAATTTTAGTATGATAAAATTTTAGGTTTTAGATTTTTTGAAAAAATGGTTTATTTAATGTCCGATTATTTATTGTCTATGAACTAACTTTGATGTTAACAATAATTTGCTTTAGATGAAAGCAAAGCTATTTTATCCTATGCTACATTTAAAATAAGAATTTTAAAAATTAGGTAATCGAAAAAGTCATGCAGTTAGTATCACTATTTTGGCAATAAAGACAAATTGCACAAAAATGATTGGTTGAAGTGATCCTTTTATTGTAATCCTTTATCTAAACTACCATTTATTCGTTTTGTGATAAGTTTTCATGAAAATCTCGTGAAATTTATCGCAGTTATTTCTTGACATATTAAATTTTGTTTTATTACATGACAATCATTTTTCCACTTATCTTTCCCTTCAGGTTTCCAATTTTCTAGTTATTATCATTTTTTCGAAATTAAACAATAAGCACGGCTAGAAAAATGATTGTGTTATAATGTCCGTGAATTTAGCTTAACATAATATTTCAGACGGAAAAACTTGGCGATGACGGAAACGGTCGTACATCAGAATCCGGCAGCTGTTACAGTTGCTTCACCAGTACATACACCATGGAAAGTTGATACCCAGTCGGTAGTTTCCGAAACCTTGTCCACTTCCCTGGTAAGTTGTTCAGTCATTTTTATCTCCAGCTTATGTGGCTGATTAATTGGATTCTGCTTTTTAATTGGTAGATTTGCTACTAATTACAAAAAAGAAAAAAAAATTTCCCATTAACCTGGTAATTACTCTAGTACGTAAATCACAGTACATTACTACGAGAAAAACGATCAAGACTCAAATAAATTGCTGTCATTATCAAAGAGCAGTTTCCTTGCTAAAACTAGTAGTTACTCTTTGGAAACTTTTCAATTATTTTACCCTTTCTATGCTTCTACCTGGCTTCTTATAAATCACAACAAAATTCCTGCAAAAAATGTTTAGATGAGGATGAGAAATGAGAGTTAGGAAGTCTGATTTCTCATCTTACTAGCGTAAACAGGTATTGTATTGTAAGCTGTGATCTCTTAACTGGCGATAACTTTTGTTGGCAGCGAAGTATTTGATTTTTCAGGAAAGGAGAAATACATCAATTGGTGACTTTCCTGGTAGTGTATCGATCAGCTTGTTTCAAAACGAATCACGACGAATATTGTTCAATCAAAATGTATCATCCCCCGTAACTCATGCTGAAAGGACAAATCCTTTTGAAACAAGGTTTTTTATATCCTGTTTGTTCTGCACAAATCTATGTGTTCGAATGAAAAAAAAAACATTCAAATTTCAAAATCAACCACATCTTTTTGCAGTGACAATACCAAAGAAGAATTTGCTAGTTCTTCGGATGATTATTTGTCGGATAGAGCTGATGTCGTATTTAGTGGAGATACTGCTCCGTCACAAGTAAAAGATTGAAATATATTTTTTAAGTCGTTTTGTAGAATATAAAAATAGAAAGTATTATGAGGCATGTATTGTTAGTTGATCGCAATAATGAATAGGAAAACGGTTGCTACCTTTTCATAGATGTAGTCCTTACTCACATGGACATGATATGCAACTTTGGGGAGTTATCAGGTCCTTATTCAATTTGTATTTCTTAAATATTGTTCCAGGGAACATCTCCGGGTATTAAATGGAAGGCCCTGAATGATTCAGATGAGGAAACTAGCGATGGTTCTGATGAAGTTGATGGTGAGACAGACGATGAAGATAGTAACGATAAAGCTGGTGGTATTTCCCAAAACTTTTAAATTTAGGGAGATAACAAAATAAGATTCTATAACAGTTAATTATTATTATAATTAACCTGCTTACTACTAACTCAAGATGTATCTCAAAAAAGCTGACAACAATCATTTAACTACTGTACTCCTTTTGTTGAAAAATTCCGAAAGGAATGCATTTTAATGACGACATAATCATATTTCAGTATTGAAGGTCGTTTAAAATTTTCTTTAAAGTTGACTTCATCTGTTTTTTAGGAATGTCAGACACGGAAACGAAAAATCTTCTAGAAGATGCGATTGAAGACGAAGAAGAATCTGATTTGGAAGATAGTAAAACACTAAGTAGTGATATGGGTCGGGCACCGAAACCGATTCAGGTTTTTGGTTATCGTAATTTTTTTATACTTCAAGCAAAGAAAAAAGAGGTCAAAAGTATGAGAAAGGGGTTGGCAAGAAGTCGATGGTCCTTGTTAACTGTGCTTTGACTGATTATTACACTTTGTTGTACGGTGCGTTTACAAAATTCTTCTAGGTATTTCGAACGAGCATTTAAGATTTTGAAACTTCAATAGCACCTTTATTGTTGAGGTATAAGAGTAATTATTCAGTTTTGAAGCTCGGAATAAAGTACAAGTGTCAGTGGAACTGAATCCAATATCTTTCCTTCTAGTATTATTGTGGTTTAGAGAAAATGGATTAACAAGTTTTCCAGGATAAAACTTCCTCGGAATCGTTAGTAGATTCGTTGTATGGAATGTCCGAAGAACAAAAGGCCTACTATACAAAGTGTTTTAATCACCTAATGAAAAAAACTACTGTAAGTGTATCATTCAGTACTTTCCGGATTTGAGGTTATGTAGATTTCAGAATATGTTCCGATATTTAAAATGTGATTGGAAAAGTGATTCGCTTTTATCCAAAAGTTAACACTGTTCTAATGAAGTGCTTCTGTTATTTACAATACTATTTTATTATGAAAAAACTCATCATGTTATCTGTTTTATTCGGTGTATTCGTTGGTTAAATTTCTTGTAGTTTGTGATATTTCAATAAAAAAAAAAAAAAAAATATTAGAAGAAAATAATATTTTTTTGCAGGGGTATAGTGATATAAATGGTGCTATTTGCGGTGCAAACGAGCATGTTGTTGAGTTTTTCAAGCGAAGCAGTTTAGATCGTGAAAAATTATCCAAAATTTGGAGTTTAAGTGATGTGAACGAAGATGGTTATTTGGATTTGAATGAATTCTCTGCTGCCATGCATCTCATTGTCCTACATATCAAGGTAACTAGTTTAATTGATGAGGAGTCTGTTGATGCATTATTCCCCTAAGCTCACTTGGAATTTCTGAAATACATTTTTAATTCCGCCTCAGCATTACTCATGCATTTTACATTTTCCCGAAGTTATGTTTCGGGCAAGTTTTATATTTATGGATACAATGTAATAGTGAGATTTCTAGAATAAGCTTTTCTTGTTTGAAATTTTTTTATGAACAGGATGGCATTTATCTTTCTGTTTTTAGGGTCACATTCCGATTCCAGACGTTATTCCATTTGAAATCAGTCCTCCGGTTATGCCACGTCGAGATGTCGTGCAACCGACTGCTGGTCCGTAACTTTCAATTCTTATGTTCTGCTTGTTCTGCCTAAACAAAGTTTTTTTGAATGTTTTTTTTCTTTCTTTTAGCATTCGGTTTTTTTTTGTGCTGAAATTCAATCGCATATCATATATATATAGATCTACAAAATTGGTTCTAGATGTCTGCTTATCTACGAATCATTACAGATGATGATAACAGCAGACTAGGGGCAGAAACACGAGCAGCCAATGTCATGCAGGACTGGAAACAGTTCGATTACGACGACGCTGTAGCAAGGGTAACACTTGGACATTGTCCGCAACAATACCATTCCTTCAGTGATGAGCATCTTCATGTTCAGTCAGAAAATCAAGTTCATCTTTGTTTAACTTGTTCAAAATTTCTTGTAAAATTTTGTTGCATTAATAGTAGTTCACTATCACTTCTTCACTTCTTTATAAATACATACATATTAGAAGTTTATTCATTATTCCAAAAACAACTGACTTATTATCGATCTTTTCTTAAATCTTCAATAAAGAAATGTCTTTGGAGCTTTGAGAATATTTTTTGAATGTTTATTTCATAACTCAGTCAGGATTTTTGCAGGATTCTCCAGAAAGATTGAGTACCTTTTCGGATGTGCCGCCACTTCTTGTCGATGTACGTCCAACAGCACTAAAAGCCACCCAACGTATGATTTACCTGTGATTCTAACCGTACCGTTGGAGTGTGCGTAATCTTCATCCGTGGAGCGATTACTTATAGTCTGATCGTCACTGCATTACTTGAATACGTAGGATTAGGTTATCTTGGAAGGGTATGTAAAATACTTGTTATTATCAATTCAGGAATTGGTAATTTTTGATGAATTTCAGCTCTAATTTGTGCGATTACGGCCAAAACAGAGTCTCCTTCCAATATGCAGTTCAACGATGCTGCAAATTTTGCATTGAGCCCACAAGCACCCAAAGGACCTCCACCGAAACCACCTCCAAGGCCTACAAGTAAAGGACATGGGCGTAGTGCCAGCCTAGACTTAAATAATTATCAAAATTTCGCTGTTGCAACACCTGGGTATGTTATGCAACATTTTCGAATTCTGAAGATGTGATTCTGGAAACTTTACGTAACTCATTTTCGGTATTTATAGATTAAAATTGAATCCATCAACTGAAACATCACAGCGTGGTGCGACTCTGCCTGCTCAAGGATCATTGCGTCATCCATGCAGTTCTATGACTTCTGATACCACGCGCTTTTCAACAGCAACAGAATGGCAGGGTAAGCTCACTGAGGAACGATTTCTGATAAGAAGTGCAATAAGTATTCGATTTCCACCTCTATTCTTGAGTTCCTCATCTTTCTAGCAGGTTATTTATTTGGTCCAGTGAATGAAGAGAACAGTTTTTACCAAGATCTTTCTTTCGAGAGAAATTTTTTGGTTGTATTATCAACATTGTCAACACTGGAGGAACTGTTTGTCATGCAAAACCCATGAGATAGGGAAAGAGCGCTAGTTTTTACTGACCATTCTTTTTTATATCAGATTTCTATCCGCACCATAGTTGTGAAATAAAATGATGAATTAACAGAACATCTCAAATCTCGTTTTATCAAAGCATTTTATAGATCCCAGTTCTTCACTTCGGCATCCTCCTGCTCCACCTTTACCACCACGATCAACATTTGTCGATGTTAGCGTACAAACGGAAGACATTATGTCATCACGAAGCTTTAATGATGGACGCGAACTAATCGAACTCAATATTGATATGGGTGAGTTATTTAATCCGCATTTTACAGTTCTCTTTCTCTAGCTGGTCTTTTTTCTTTTGCTTTTAAGCAGCGAATCAGAATTTTCAGAGCATCTTAATTAAAAGAAATAAGCGGGAAGTTATCATTAAAATATTAATGATTTCTTCTGGTTCTTTTTCTTTTCTTTTGATCGTTTGTTGGTTAGTTCATTAATGGCCAAAAGTAGTAAATAAATTAGAATGTGAAAAAAGTTCAAAAAATGATGCTTAAATTTTTTTTTAAGAAAAACGTATCGAGGAATTGTTAGCTGAGGAAGGTAATGCAAGTGCAAGTGGCGGTTGTAATACTAGCACATGTGGTGGCACGACGCCATCAATCGGACAAGTGAATTGGCAAGTTCGATGTGATCACTTGCGTTTATTAAACAGCCATTTGGAAGCAGAACGGGCTAAATTAGCGCAGATTAGGCTACAGCTTGAACTGAGGCTTCAGGAAGCAACTGGCAGTCATTCATCGATGAAACCAACTTCACTTTGAAACTTCTTTGAATTTCTGATCCATTTTCCTCCAGCTTTTTGATTCGATTTGCTAATATATCTTTCTCTTTCGCTCTAATATCTTTCTCTGTCGTCTCCTTCTTTGTTATTGTTCTTTTTTTTTTCTTTCTTTTACTGTAGTGCTAACTAGTAGTGAAATGGCTACTCTCTTTTGTCTGCCCCCAGAAGTATTGTTTTTCGTATAATTTGTAGTAGAACAGCTGGGAAATAAATTCAGAATCAGAAGCCTGAAGTAAGTTCTTAATAACTGTGGCAAACATTCGACTTTACATATACGACTTAATCGAGAAAAGTAAAAGCATTCCATTTATTGTCATAACTAGTGACATCTATGATTTCATTTTAGGCTGAACTTATCTTTTTGCGAGATTCGCATCCAAGACAAGCTTCTTAATAATGTGGTGGAGAGTTTTTTTGCTCCTTTCAAATCATTTATTTGTAAAATCCGTGGTATTTATTCCTTTGGTATACATATCAGATGCTCACTGTGCAATAATTTATCGTTGTATTCAGTAAAGATATTATTTTAATGGAAGATTGTATTATAGCGAAGAATTTTAAATGTTTCGGTTTTAAACAGTAGTTTTTTAAATTAGTATAGTGAGTGTAGTAGTATTGCTATTTAAATTGATTCTTCAGTTTTAAATTAGCTTATTAGGAAATTCTGAAATATATATATATATATATATTTATAAATAGAGAATAAGTCTCCTTATTTTTAGCTGTGATTTATCTTCAATTTGTTTTCTTCCGAAATCCATCACTGTTATGTTTCACCACATTTCTGTCAAATAACAAAACTATAAAAGCAAAATTACTTTAGAGATGGAGAGGTAAAGAAACATCAATGATAGTTGGGTAGATTTAAGTTGTGTTACTGATATGTCGTAATCGCTTAAATTGGCAACATTTTTATCATTGTTCCTAGTATTGAGCTTGATATATATATCCATATTGTTGTAGATGCGAATATTACTAAATTCTCAGCGTACCAAATTGATCACTGCTAATACTTTTTGAAAATTTAAGTCATTTTTGGCATCATAACGAATCTAAGTTATTTTTTATTAGAAATTTGCATCTATGCAAATTAAGTTATTCATTTAATTTCACTCTGTTGATTAATTTCAAGGTCTTATTGAATTATGAGATTTCAAACATTTTAAAATATCATCCAAATATTCTGGGCAGTCTTTTCCTTATTTTTTTTCTTTTTTTTAAATTGCTTTGTTGTACTTATATTTCTTGAACAGGTATCATATATAGCTCTATTTATTCATATCTATAAAAAAAAATTGAAGGTTGTGTTCACAGACACAGACACACAGACACACACACACATACGCACACACACACACACACACACATAGTAATGCAAATATGAAAATCACATCTTTTTATTCATCTATTTGTGAAAATTAAAATATTTAATAGGAATATCATTACTTTCTTATCCTTTCTGCTGTACCTCTTTCGAAATGCTTTGATTCATATTCATAAATTTTGCTTTTCTCTTTCATTTCCTTCAACTTTTAGTAGTCCAATTTAATTTTACCTGCTATTCCTTGATATTTCGCGGTGTATTTTTCCCATTTCATTTTCTTCGCACATTTGTACATTAAATAATTTTTATTTCCTTACTTGTTTTACATATCTAATTTAAAATTTCCAAAAAAAAAAAAAAAAAAAAAAAAAAAGAAAAAAAGAAAAAAAAGGAAACAAATTTATAACAGCAAATAGTACATTTGAGCAAATATAAAGATCAAAATTAAAAGCTTAAGACTGATGGAAAGGGAGTACATTTTGTTTTTGTTTATTTAGTTTCATTGGCAGCAAAATTTGCCGGAATATTGTAAATTTGACATAGACATACTTCATTAAATTAGTAATTTACAGTAATTTACATTTGATTTTCTTCAAGGGAATATTTGAAAAAGTGATTGAAATGATACGATCAATCAAATAAAGTATGTGATAGAAATTGAAGGAAATTTAACAAATTTTGCTATATTTTCTTATATTAATAACATTTTCCAATTCATGTTCACATTCTTCCAGAGCTTTTTTCATCGATTCATTATCTTCCATTCCAGAATTCAATACTTTCATCGTTTCTAACAGTTCCGTAGCAATTTTACGGATATTTACCTGCTAATTCTGGATATAACAGTGGACAATAATGATGATAAATTTTTGAATGGAAAAATATTTCCGTTAAAAAAAAAAAAATTGACCAATTGTTGCTATTAAAAGATATCAATGCTTATTCAGATTCTTTTATCAGGTATATATACTAAGGTGGTATTGGAATTAAGGAAAAAAAAAATAATGATTGCATTTGAAATTTAAATGTAACATACGAATTGCATATGATATTTCGCACATCATTCCAGAATTTTCTTATTCGTTTTTTTTTTTTTTTTTTTATTTTAATATTTATATATTGAAATGAATGATTGAAAAGTGTTTAACCTTTTCAAAGATATTTTCTTGAAATTCAGTTCCATCTTCATTATTGCTTTTATAACCACTATTAACGGATTGTTCTGAATATAAATATGACTGTCGTAATGATAATGAAGTTATCGATTCTGATTCCGATTCATCCGTATTACTAAATTTTGCCTAAAATGAGGAAATCGTTAATATCAACGGATTGCTATAGCTAATAAGAATGAAAAAAAAAAAAAAAAGTAGAAAAGTTTATAAGTAACCTTATATAATGGATTCATTTGCCACTTTATTTTCTTTTGTTGATCCTTCGGCGAATTCTCAGCCTTAATATTTCCAGCACTTGGGAAAATTTCCTTCTTCCTAAATCACTCATTGATCATTAATAATATTCATTGAATCCAGTGATTTTCAAAATGTTGAAACTTGAATAATTAAGTAATCTAAACAGGAAATGTTAACGATAAGAAAAATATGAATTAAATTGAGGTAAAAAAAAAACCGTAATCACCGGTACTATCAATTTTCAGGATCACTTATGTTATTTTAAAATCACATTGTTATTTTCATAGATTTTTGACCTCATAAACTCCTCTTTTTCCCTTTATTTATTTAGTTCATCCAATAGTTCTCTGATTATGTTTGAATATAATTAGTGCGCTTTATTTGCAAAATAGCAAATGATATAATTAATAGATTTGATTGCATTACAACTTCCGATATATTCTTCCCAGAAATTTCCCATCCGATTAGCAATTCCAAATGACTATTTTATTTAAGATAGATTCTACAAAAGAGAGAGAGAGAGAGAGAGAGAGGGAGAGAGGGAGAGAGAGAATAAAAAAAGGACGACTAATCTTTTCTCATTATCATTTGAAAGATTGATAAGTACAAACATGGCAAAGGATCCATGTGTTATATATATTCCTATGATTATAAGTATTGCTTATCGTAATTAAATTTTTATAATTTACCGTTCAACTTCTTTCATCAATAAATTAGCAACCGCTCTACGAGGAAATTTCTTTTCTTTCGTTTTATTATTCGTTTGAAATTTTGAAAGCATTGATAAAAATGCTTCGCTTTTCTTTCTTTTAATCTTTTTATTCCTTTCACTGATCCAATCAATATTAACCAATCAATCGGTTTCACCTTAAAACGGTTCATTTTAGCTTCTGAACATTACTAGTAATTAATAGTAACTTTTTTTTTTTTCTCACAAATAACTAATGCTATTGTCAATTTCAACACTCACTAATTAAATCCCATTACGATAATATGGCCCTTCTTAATCCAAAAATATATCTATTATTTTGCTATGAAAATATGGAAAGATTTGAAACTTTAAATTATCACTAAAATTTTCATTTTTTTTTCCATAACAAAAAAATCAACTGATCAAAATCAATGTTAAATTTTATGATCGTATAGTATTTAATAAACATTAAAATAAATCTATATGATATTCATTAAACTATTGCTCTTCAAAAAAATTAAAATAGTTCACAAACGTAAAAATTAATGAATGATGCATTTGCACCACACATACATATATACAAACACATACACACACACACACACATACATACATACATACATACATCCATCAATCCGTAAAATTTATCTCTTCGAAGATATTTGCACTAAGTTCTCCGACTAAAGCAGCTATAAATGTAAGATAAGAGAACTTATTGTATCCAAGAGAGAAGAGAAATGATGAAGTAATGTTTAATATAATCAATAATCACATTTACAAACATTTCATATCCAAGAAATTTGCATATTGAAGTCTCGAATGATTCCATTTGAACTTTTCACTAATTTCAATTGTACAAATAATCTTATTTTTAGCAAATTCTGAATCAAAAAAACACACATTTGCTTGCTATTTATGTAGTATTTATTTCTTTTAATTGTCTTTCTTTTAAAAACCAAAATATACTAACAGCGTTATTATTTATTTATTTATTTATTTATTTATTATTATTATTGTTATTATTGTTATTATTATTATTGTTATTATTGTTATTATTATTATTATGATTATTTTGATAATATTCTTAATTTTAAAATGAAAATGCAATTTTTTAGGACAAATTTTTGTTTACCTGATAATTGCATTGTTTGGTTAACACTTATATCTACCAGACAACATCAGGGGGCAGTTTTAAAAATTCAAATGATGACGCAACAGGATAATTTGGAACTGCTAGACAACATCCGGAAACAATTCATCATTCTACTGAAGAAATCGTAAAATGGGAGAAAAAATTAGAAGAATACTATAAGAGAATTAGTATGGAAATGGATTACAGGAAATGTGTCGTCTATTTGGTAAACAGATTAAAAGGTGTTGGAGAATGACGAAAAGCGTGTTTATTTCAAATGTAATATTTACATTTCTCCAGCAAATTTAAAAATTTTTACCACACATCATCTAACATTATTAATGTCCCATGATAATTAAATTTATCGATAATGTTAGATAATTATTGAGGAATTTTTTTCCGATTATTTCAAGATATACAACATTTTCCAGTATCAAAGATCTTCTACAGTATTAGAAATTATGTATTAATAACAAACAGCATGTGTGAAAATTAACAATAATTACTGCTATCAGTAAATAAAATCAGAAAATTTAATAATGAGTTTATTAGAGTTTAATAAACCAGTTTAAATATGCTAACTTCAACGGGTATTTATCTATTCAATTTAAACAGTTCAATTTGACGTTTAATCTTATTTATGCTTTTTGCTATTTCTTTCCAAACAATTATTTGCCAAATTTGTTTTAAAATGAGAGGAACAATGCAGCACTAGAATATTAAAGAAAAAAAGGCAAAAAACGAAACAAAAGACCCAATATTTAATGAAAAGCATCCTCAAATCATATTCCAAAATTATGATCCATACACAGTAATCAGCAAAATACCGTACCGTCATTTCAACAGTTCATACATAGTAATCAGCAAAATATCGTACTGTCATACTGTATAACAATATATTTGGTTTGCATCATGCAACAATGTAAATTCATTAAACAATCTGAAATATTTTTCCTTTTCATGATAAAGGGAAGGAAATTTTTTCGTCATTTTTTCTTCCCATTCTTGTTGGATTTGAAAATAAAAAACAAAAAAAAAAAAAAGATAAATAAATTTCAAAAATTTGCTATTTTCATCAAATTTTGTTAGTTACACGTTTGTTTTATCTATGTGCTATAATTACATTTAATGTTTGTGTATATATTTATACATCAGTATATTCAAATAGCACTTAGTGGTTTATGTATTTATGTATGTGTGTATGTGTGTGTGTGTATGTATGTGTATGCATGTGTATATGTGTGTGTGTATGTATGTGTGTATGTTCATCGTATGTACCACATTTCTGAAGTAGTTTAATTTAGTAACAAACAACGGTATGAAGTATGCATAGCTCAACCTTTTCTGGATTGTATAGTTCGAGTTCGAGTAAAGTAGTAAAACAGGTTCTTCAACTATTTTAGAGTAAATTTCTGTCTACCTACCAGTTTCTTTGGTATGTTGTCAATTTTAAGCAATATATACATCAACCATCTTATCCCATCATACCACATTAATAGTTTTCATTTCGTAATTCCATTTCAAAATTTTTACCGATTTATTAATCTATTTGTCATATTTTATGAAAAATCTTACAAATTTCTTTTTTAATTAATCAAAATTGAAGATTTGAAAATTTCCTTCACAAAATACAATATTAAATGTTATTGGCTCATTTATTTTATTTTCCGTAAATTTCTTGTTTCTGAAAAAATTTTTGAACTTTTTTCAAATCTTTGACCACTTGAAAATTTAAAATTTGGAACTATTTAAGTTGAAATTAATCATAGAAAGAATGAAACTGATGACTACGCAAAAATTCCATTTGGAATGACTGTTATTTCCAAAAATTGACCAGTTCAGCAATTTTAATTATAGAAATATTCCCATTCCTTAATTTTGTTTTACATTCCAGATAAATCTCAAAATACAAAAGACATGCACACGCTCTCTTATTTTCGATGGATCATTTTAAATTTTAAACTTCAAGTTAAAGTTTTAATCTTTTAGAGTGTTTTCAGGTGTATTACAACGTTTATATATATTTTTCATACTAGTAAAGAAAAAATCGCTTTTATAAACACTTTGGAATCTTTTTTTTTTGACCACTATTGGTTAATATTGCTATCAACTAATTTAATGTTGACAATTATACTAATTAATTGCTTGATTATTTAATCATTCGGGATCATTTTGATTAAAGGATAAAATTTTTTTATTTGACGTATTAAGAAATAGTATTGCGTTCATTGATGACAAATTGGATGGATATATTTCAGGTAATTGAATTGAAATTGATTATTCGAAGTAATCATTGAATAATTAAGTCTTTCTAACACTCATTTGTTGCTGAATTGTCCTTACTTTGTTCCGTTCATGTTTTCATTCACTCTTGACTATATTCCTTTGCCGAAATCACTTCAACTTATAACATCTTTGCAAGCCAAATATATCGGTACAAATTTAGCCAATTCATTTTTAAATTTTCAATCAAAGATCTTACTAAAATATGAATATGGTTAGTAGCTGATATATTCTAAGATGATCTTAAAAATTTAATTCAAAATAATCCATTCCGTTTTCAAAGTCTTCAGCTGACATATCATATTTATTCCTAACTTCGTCAAATTTTCGACAGATTTTCACTTTATTCCTATCTGTGTTAAAAAAAAGTGGTAAGATAATAATTTTCATTTAGCTTACTGCAATGGTCAAGTCATTCTGACATCCAATTATTGCTCATCAATTAAAATTTAAAGTAACAGGACAAATTTTGAATTATCATTGGGTTTGATATTTAATATTTTTTTGATCCTTTTATTTACTAAATATCAAATCTTTTTATCTATTTCTTATATTCAAACGCTTTTCTGCTTAACTATATCTTTGTTCCTTTATTTTCATTCTCCCTTTGTATTTATTTCCACTTGATTGTATTATTTTCTCTTTATTCATTTTGTTTTCGCCTTTATTTTTCATTTTTCTAATTACCTTATTTTTATTTTATTAGATTTCTCATATATTTTAATATTCAGAACTATTTTTCCTTCCATTTATTTTTATTTGCATTCATTCATTCATTTTCCTTGTTAAATTAGTCCAAGTTATATAAATTTAAACTAAATGACAAGAAAAAAAAATTTTATTAAATTTTGTAGTTATAATATATTTAGACATTTATTATTGTTATAGATAAAATATTGCCCTAGCAATTAAAAGAGTTAAAATAAAACAAAAAAAAAAAAAAAAAAAAAATCATAATTTGAAAGAATGAGTAGTATATATATGATCGGTGATGATATAATCTGTAATAGTTGATGAAAGTGTAGTAAACGACGATGAAGTTTTATTAGCTTTGAATGATTACGATTACAATGCGTCACGTCTTTTTAAATGCTCAATAAACAAGTTCAGAGAATTGTCCAGTTTTAGGATTGGATTAGAGAAAGAGTGAGAGAGGGAGGGAGAGACAGAAAGAGTGGAGTATGAAATAAGAGATAAGTGAAGAATTTTAGTTTGGTTTTGGGATAAGTACCATTTTCATCACTGTTAGCTTTGATGATCATTTTATTATTCAATACATTAAACGTATTCATTCTTCTAGGAATAAGCGATTTATTATTTTAACAAATAACATTTAATTACACCGGAAAATTTTACTGTTAATTGTTTTTCTTAACGCTATTTTTAAGTATTTATCAGAGTAGTAAAATAATAGCATTTCGGTAGATTGAAATCGTTAAATATTGTTATTTTATTAGTCTAATAATTATTGCGATAAAGTATTTTAATTTCTAATTATATGATTATCGCTTATTGTTAGTATATTGAAGTATTTTATTTGTTAGAAGTGTATAAGTATTTTAGAACGAAACTTACTGTCGAAATAAATGACAACTGCTAGTATTGAAAGAGTGATGATTTCATTTACTAGAAAAACATCCCCTCTCATTCTCCCTTTCTCCCTCTCTAAGAAAGAGCGAAACAAAAAAAAAAAAAACGATAATGAGGAATACTTTATCTTGCAAAAATAGCAGTTCAATCAGAACAGATGATAATACAACAAGATGATGCGATGGCAATCTAAAAAAAAAGAAAAAAAACTTTTTTTTTTTCAAATATTATAAGATGAAATAACTTTTTGCAAATCTATTTATTCAAAAAATTATGTTATACAATATGAAAAGGTACGATTTGTTACAGTATACCTACCCTGCTACAGTACATTTCGTTTTGACAGGATAAATTTATATATAAAAGTTGATAACTGTATGATACCATCATGAAGTAATAATTGTTGTATAAATTACTTTAAAATTAATGCAACCCTCCGATTTAAAAATGCTAATTAAAATAACTGAGGGAATACAACGAATAAATTCTTTCATAGCGTCATAGATTCTGTTGCATATTAGATTAAAATCTGATTGATCATTTTTTCTTCGGTGTATTTATCGTTTACTTATAATTAAATTTTTAATACAAAAATATTGAATTTTCCCTTTCCAAATGAATTTTTAAAGTCTAACAGAAACAGAAATGTATCAAATTGGAGCAAATTTGGCGATCTCATTTCATACTGCAATGTTCCTCTTGGTGATAACGAATATTTCAATTGAAACTATTACAAATGGAGCGATGTTAAATGATCAGAATAGCAGTACAAATGGAAATATTTCATGTAAACTAAATTACTTTTAATTTCTTCTAAATATTATCATTCATTCATATTACACTTAGATAATTTATTGTGTTGTAAATGAAACAGTATGTTCGATATTTATTATCAAATACGGTTGTAATGAAAAATGACTGCAAGCTATTTGGATTCAAGTGATTTGACTTATTTTTGATTTAAACCAACAGATGAATTTAGCCAGAATTATAGGAACTTTTAAGTCAGAAGTGATTAATGTATTAGCTTTGTTAAGCCTTTTTGCTGCATAACCTTAATGTATACAAGTTTATAGCATTTGATAGTTTGTTAAAATTAAACAAGTTCTATTATTAAATTTTATTTTAACATAACAATTAAAATTTCATTTTCAGTTTTAAATCGATTTAAACGACAATACATGCAAAATTGTCCATCAGGATGTTTTCCAAGTTGTTACGCAAGCTCTCAATGTCAACAGGTTGCACCTCGTATGGTATGCATTCATGCATGCTGTTGTCCAGCTACAACACCAACTAACATTCAACCGATCTTCAATCCTGGCAGCATTAATATTATTCCAATTCCAGTACCTATTGGACCATCAAGTCATTCAAATCTTTTCAGTCTTTCAAGTGAGTTCTTTCCAAATTGCTACTTCAATTTAATTCTCTTATTGCTGACCAAATTTTAAAAAAAAAACATTTCTTTTTTTTCGCGGAAAATTTTTTGCTACATTTTATCATTTATCTTTCGTTTTCTCATTCGAATTCTACCTTTCCGATTTTTAGTATTTATCCCCATTAAAATACAGTGTTTTGTATTAACTTGGTAACATTAAGATTTTTCATTTCAGCAACAAAAAGTAGCTATATCATTTTGATAATAATTTACAATTATTAGTAATTTGATTCATTGTTTATTCATTTGTTTAGTAATTTTATTTATTTAATCTATGGCAGTACATAATGTTTTATAATAACTTAATTTATTACTTGGTTATATCTTACCTTCGTTTATTTAGTTTATAACAATTCATAGCAATAATTTATAATTTTATGCCAATTCAATCTATGAAAAATTCATTCATTAAATTAATTTGTTTAACTTCTGATAATTTGATTAATTAGTCGGTCAGTTCTATTTATTTAATTTACAACAGCTTGCAATAACAATTTTTATTCCAATTAATTAATGAAATTGTGAAAGAAGAACAAGGAAAAAAGTTAATAGAATATAGGAATTTTCAGCAGCATGTGATGGAGGACCAGCGGTAGCCGCTTGTATCAATGGACTTTGTGGACAAGGCTTCTTCTGTAATAGCCGAGGTTTTTGCTGCAGATGCGCTACTGGAAATTCGTCCGGTAATAAATAAATAAAGTTTTTCAGAAACGAAAAAGAAGAGAGGAAAAAAAAAAGAAAAGAAAATAACCGTTTTAGTGACCGTTCCTAATGAAGAGAATGGAATTAACCAATCCGATTAACTTATGTAGAACTTTGAAAAGATTAATTTCGATGAAATGGCGTTTATTACTACTAATGAACAAATAAGGAATAAATTTAAATTTAAATTTACAGTAATAAATTTAATACAACAGTCTAAGGAAGTCAAATAATTCTTAAATTATCCCAATAAAATTAAATAATATTAATACATGCTATTGAGTTTGTTAATGACTAAGCTAAGCAAAAAATGTTTAAAATGAAAAAAAAAAGTTTTTTTTCTGTAAAGAAAGATAATTTTAGAAGTTAAAAATGAAAAATTATGGAAAAAAAGGATTACTGTCACGTAGTCATACTAATTGCAATTGAAATTACGAAAAAGTTACTAATTGCAGAAGTATTAGCCGAATTTGTATAATTAAATGGATTCCAACAATTTTCCCTCACTAAATTTTGACATTAAAGAAAATAATTAATTTATTTCTAGGTCCATGCATTAATAATTTATGTCCTACTGGCTACTCATGTAATGTCAATAATTACTGCTGTCCACTTGGTTCCGGTTCCGTACTTGGTATTATTTAAATCGTTTCCTACTTTTTCCAAACAAATCAACTTTATAATTTATTAAATATCCCCTTTCACTATAATAAAATAAAAGATAATTACTTATAATGAGTTATCCATCCGGAAGGTTTTTTCTCCTAAGTATTTCACATAAAATCCTAAAATTATCAGTGGATTGTTAACAAAATAGCCTAGAAGAATTTCAACTTAAGCTCTCAAGCAATTTTTATCATAATTTTAGTATTTCATATTTTCAGGTCCTTGCATCAATAATCAATGTCCGACAGGTTATGCATGTGGTGCTGGTAATTTATGCTATTCGGTTTCAATAAGTGGCTTTAAAAAACGAAAATAAAAAAAATGAGATGAATTTTTTGGTTTGTGAAACTTTTCAAAAATAATTTATTTACCAAATTCTTCGCATTGTTTGCTTTTTGTTTCTGCTTTATGCTTTATTTCTCCAGTGTAATTTTAAAAATTTTTGTTTTCAAAAAAAGCGATGGCCTTTCTTTTCCAAAGCAAATTTTTCCATAGAATATTTTTAAATAACTTTTTTGAAAAAATTCATGCACTTCTCAAAATTCTCGGAAATTCTTCCATATAGTATTGGCCTTAGTTTTATCATTTTCCATCTCTAATGAGCAATAATGCTTAACACTTTTCTTTCTACCTCTGGATAAACTCAGTATTTCGGTAAATTTAATTAAAAACCTAATTATAAATCTTACATATCAGGCTAGGATCTTTTGCTTTTATCACAAAAAATGTTTGAAATATTTTATCATATTACTGTAATTGACAGTATCTTTCGAAGCATTTGTTGCAATTGTTCACTTATATTTACTGTGAACTTATTTTTTTTTTGCTTCTATCATTTGATCTATATGGTAAATGCAGTTGTTTATATGAATTGTAATGATTTATTTAGTTATTGTTCGATATAACAATAACAATTACTAACTGCTACTCATACTTAATCATACTATCACTACTACTGCTACTACTACTATACTATTACTACTTTGTTAACTTCAAACTTTATTTGAATGCTTGTCACAATTGAAAAATGTTTCGCAATTAAGGTAAAATTTTATTTTTGATTCCTGCAAATAAAATTGTGCTGTCCACAAAAAACTTTTTTGAATAAAAAATTTCATTTTCAATTAACTAATATTAAGCAATCGGGTGAAATTTCATCAAAATCAACAATATGTTTTCATCGATAAATTTAACCGAAAAAGAAGCTTAAGTTGTTAAATTTAAATTCCAAAATTTTCAAAAACTAATTTGCATAAGAAATTATGTATTTCAATCATGCAATATAAATGTTTCAAAATTATTTGCGGTGTTATTAACGATTACTAATTAGTGGAATACAGTTGTGCATTGGCTCAACTGTTGCTGACATATTCTCTTCATTACGATTAGGTTGATTTCTTCAAATTAAGGTGATTCGAGTAATTTAAAACTACCAAATTGTTAATCCCAATAAATTTATTTCAATTGAAAATTATTGAATAGGTATTAGTATTTTTGACACTGAAAAAAAAAAAACATAACAAAATTCATCACTGACTTCGAAAATTTAAGAATTTACTTGAATTCTTTGAATATTTCGAAAGTTATTGTGAGGGGATCAAAAACACCCGACATATAATTATTTAAAGTTGTGCAAAATTTTATTGAAGATCTCCGAAAATTACATATATACATTTAATTTTTGAATTCATAAGAAAAAAAAATCTATTTCAATATATGTTAATTTCTAAAATTTACAACAGCCATTATTATGACAATAATTTTTGATTGCGATTATGAAGACTTCTTCGGTTGATGATTTGGTTAGAAGTAATTCAATGTACATTTGAAGCATTAATTTGCGTACTTCCAGGTCATATAATTTCAATGAGTTCAGCAGGACCGTCAACAATTAGTGGTGGTAGGGGTGCAGGTGGAAGTATTAGAGGTAACAAGTTAAAAGGTGCTGAAAAAGCTACGGTACACTCATTTAATGATTTGGTACCAGCACTTAAAAGCATCCTCTATGATAAAAATAATAAGCAGTTGGATAAAGTATTGTCACTACTGGAGGCAAAAACTCAATTGCCACGTGAACAAGTAAATAATTCTAAAAAATTTTAAATAACTGAATGATAATCAAACTGAATGAAACAGAACCGAACGGAATTGATTTTTAGTAACGAAAGAAGTAAAAACAGGACGAAATAGAACTAATTTATGATGATTTAATAAACTTTTTGATATTTGTCAGCTAAAAAAATGTAACGAAAATAGAATGGTTTCATAAATTTCAAATTTCTGCATAAGTTTATTTTTAATTGTTTAACCTAAATTTTTAAAATGTTTCCTAAAATTTTCGGAATATTTAAGGAAGCAAAAGGGGAAAAAAAATTTGGCATCGAAAAATTTCTTTTTCTCTTTTTTTGGCTATAAAATTAAATTATACAGCTAACATATGGTATGATGGGCCTTATTGGTATTTATCTGATTATTGGATCATTGGCCCAGCTTGTTTGTAATCTTATTGGTTTCGGTTATCCAGCTTATGCTTCAGTTAAAGTAAATAATAAAAATGCTTATTGCAGAAATTTCAAACAATTGTACTGATTAGGACAGAAGTACTACAATCTTTTTTGCTTATTTGATATTTGTATTCATAGATTTCAACATTATTAAAGTTATTTCAAACCTAAGCGATAAAAGTTGATAGTTGATAGATAGATAGATATTAATTAAGAAAGCGTAAGAATTAAAATATATCAAGTTACTATTAATCAGCCTCTACTCTTGAACCTTTCTAAGTATACTTCAATTTTTGGACATCTAATCATTTCATTAATTTATATTCAAGTTTTAAAATTGCTAGGCCAATTTAGGCAATTCGAACTGAGCAGAAAGAAGATGATACACAATGGCTGATTTATTGGACCGTTTTTGCATTTTATTCGCTGATCGATTTTTTTGCAGAAGCAATTATGCGTGTTATACCTTTATACTGGATAACTAAGGCAAATTTTCATACTTTCAAATCTTACTATTAAATTTTACTCTTTCAAATTTGATTAAAATTTAATTCAAGTTATATGTTATTTACAATAAGTAATAGAACAAAATCATATTTAATTGTTGTGAAAACATCTCTAACATCTGCTTTCAGTATTACATTTTCTCCCTTCTGTTTAATTTTAATATTTTCGCAATAAATTCCAAAAATTTAATTTATTTCCTCGGAATTTATTTATGCCTAAATCAATAATGTAAAATTATACTCATTGCTCATTCAAATTTGAATTCAATTCTTTGAACCATTTTTTTTTTTTTTTTTTTAGGTGATATTCTTATTGTACTTATCACTACCACAAACTTATGGTGCCCAGATTATCTATGAGAAATATCTTGATCCGTTAATAGCGGGAATCGAAAAAACTCTCAATAAAAATTGATCCATGCCGATACATTCCTAATGATATTGTAAATAACTGATTGATTGATATGAATACTTCATTAAAATGATAAATATAAACATATGCATACACTGCATTTATGCATGCATATATATATATGCATGTCCTGCATGAAGTAATTGCCGAAATTGCCATGCAACGTCATTTTGCTGATGATTTGTTAATCGTAAAACATCACAAGGATAAAAAGCTGCTAAACACGTAAATAACGTGTGTTGACGGGCGTGTTAAATATATGAACGTTAAGATTTTTATAGCATTATCATCAATTTTCGAATAACAAAATTGCATATGTGAATTACTTCTACTGAATAATATTTGTATGCTATTTTATCATTTGGTAATAATTTACCATTTATTGACCAAATAGAAATTTGATTGTAAGAATAAATTTTGAATTAGTATTTTATCCAATAAGACCCAATCCATTATTCCTAAATTAACACTAACACTTGCCAAATAGAACTCTTTTAATGTTTTGTTATTTTTATTTGCAAATTTCTATCAATTAATTTCTAAAATATTTTACAAGATCAAAAATCGCAAAATTTTTGTTGCATTTTAAACTAAAATCAACATTTTTGCAATTTAATTTTAATCGAATAAAAATTTAATTATCAATACAATTTGCATAATTGCCCTTATAAAATTGCTATAAATAGTTCAACATGCAACCTATTCGAACTATTTTCATTACATTCTTTCACAAAGGATATTATCGCTGCCATTATTGTGAAAGTTGGAATAGGAAAAAAGTGCAGCAAAAAAAAAAAAAAAAAAAGACTAAAAGGGAACAAATGACCATGGCAGCAATAGGTCATCAATCACTAATTGCGATATTGTTAGCCATTAGCTTGGAAATGACATATGGAATGAATTTTTTTGATCAAAATATCGACAATTGTAAGTTTTTAAATACCATTTTAAAACAGACAATTTATTCGGATTGTCAAATATTTTATACTTTCGAAATTTTTTTCGTTCTATTGAGAAAAAAAGGAAAAAAAAACTATTTTACTTCTAACAGGAGTATGATCTAAAAAAAAATCCATTCATAAAGCCTTCAATTTAAGAATATTTCAATCTAATCCAATTATCAATGATTTGTTTGATTGTTTCGTGCCTTCTATCAATTTATGATCAGCAAAAAAATTGAAACTTTTTCAATTTTTCACAGAATGAAATGTTCCTTATTACTTCAAATATTATGAATCAGCCAATATTTTGCACATTATATAGAATTCGATTAATATTAAGAGTTTAAATTTAAGCAATAGGAAAGCTAAATGATAAAAGTGATTTTTGAAATTTTCCATTGAAAATTTTTCAAAAAGAATGCTGTCCTAGAATAAAATTTTTTGGGAAGAAGAATATTGTTCTAGACTGAAATTTTCAATATGATTGTTCTTTTTAAAAATTTTACTTTATAACGACAAAAAAATGAAAAAAAGACTCGTTCCATGTCGAAAATTTTAGAAAGAATGTATCGTTCCAGACTTAAACTTCTTAAAAAAAGAAACTTTTATAGTTCAAATTAGCTCCCAATTAATTTTGTAAATATAAATTAACTAACTGTTGTCTTTTGGTTGAACAAATGAAATATCCTTTCAATTTTTCATCACCAATTTCTGCTTATAAAGTCAAACAAAAGAGAAAAAAAAAAAAAAATGGTTGTAATGCAGTTGATATCATTTGAAAATTTTAACTTTCAACATACAATTATATCGCTTATAAAAGATATCAAAGTGTAAATTAAAAGTTTCGCATAATATCAAAATATGGGAATCGAATATATTAAAAATTCTGCTTGAAAAAAATTTTTTTTTTTAGATATTATCGACGAAAAATGTCACGAAGCTTTACTGAATTGCACCAAGCATTGGAATACGATTCCATTCATTCCACCAGCTGGATTATGCGAAGAGTACTGAACAATCATTTTTTTTTTATTTTTTTCAAACTTTCCGGAAAAAAAATTCAGTTTGAAACACCATGTTTAGGTAAGAGAAAAAGCTTCTAGTTGTTATACAATAAATCTTATGAAATCTTACCGTGCGTTACTCTTTGTCGGGTGACAGAGTGGGAGATCTATTTTTGAAATTTGAAGTAAATTAGTCTAAATGATATGCTATATCATTTGATAGAGATTTTTTAGTCCCAATAGGTTGAATGGAATAAAAATTTTCGTAATACTAGAAATGTAAACAAATTCAAAAATTTGAAATACCACACTGGAATTATTATCAAAGCTAAGTATTTTGGAAAATTTTACTAATTTAATTTAAAAGAGAGACGATTTCCACACAATCATTTATCTTTCTAAATGACACTATTTATTGTTATTTAATTATATTTTTCAATTTCGGATAATATTATTATTTAATCTCAAATAATATTTGTTATTCAATTTAAAATAAATATTTAGTAAAACAATTAATTTTATGGGAGTAGTAATTTATTCTCTTTTCTCATTAGTATTGAATCAATATAATTTTTCAATTTCCATTTTTTCTGTTTTTTCGAGACCTCTAATGTCTGCTAATATGAATTTTTTACAATAAAGTAATTTTTCCACTTTTCACTATGCATAAAATATATTCGACGAAATGGTATCGTAGCATAAACTTCAACGAATGATTAAAATTAAATTGTATGAGCAAAATTTTTTGTTCTTCGTTAATTAGTTTGAAAAAATTTTGCACTAACTTTCTTTTACTCATTATTTCTGGCTATATACGTTTCATAATAAAGATATATCCCATATCATATCACTTTTTTACTACAGTCCTACGTCTCTACTTGCGATTTAGCGTTAAAAATTAATTGAACTCATAAACATTAATTTAGATATTTCTCAATAGAATGTATAACTGAACTGGTAGTATCATCAAATTGCATCAATGAACCGGGCTATGGGGAATTTCTGGAACGACTTGCAGCTCTCATTGGTTAATATTGCATTCGATCGTTTCATTTAATTAAATTTTCGTTGATATGCAGATAAAATATATCACAGAACTGTTTTACAGAAGACTGCGCTAAATCCGGAATGCGATGGACTTCAATAATCCTGAAACAGTTGATCATTAAAGCGACGAAGCATCTTTTATGTCATGAAATACAAAAACAATGCTATAATATTACCACATGGGATCCGCAAAAAGAAATATGCGAGTATGTTAGTTTAATAATAAAAAATATAACTGAAGTTACAATAGTAGAAATGATAAACTACAGTAACCGTTAGTGGCAAATTACAGTAGTAGTTGATGGTAGCATTCAATATATTATTGCTCAATGTTAAGCTAATCATCGGTCAGATGCATTTTCATTTTCATCCATTGTTGGATTGCATCAAATTCGGTTGCATTGATTGATGAATAGCGAAAGTTCAAAACATATCAAATGCAAACAATCAGCTTTATTTCCTTCGAATTTCTAAAATTTCAGTACTGTCAACATTATCAAAATTGTATTCCGTAAAGCACAAATGGCATTTCCAATTAATTTAGAATATTTTTGCGAAATGTTAAAATCTAGAATTCATTGCAGCAAAAATTTTCCGGCTTGCATAATGCGAACATATGCTGAAGAATACTGTAGAGAATTTGAAAATGATTTGGAAGTTTGTTTGCATATACAATCGTTTGCATTGCCATTATCAATCAATTATGCTATCTTTCAACGTTGCAATCTTTTTTTTTTGTTTTTTTTAGCTCTCGACTAATTCTTCAACTAAAAGTTACTAAATTTTTAGTTAGCATATTACAAGTGTTTGTCTGGTGCTACAAGATGTGATAACAAGAAAGAAATGATCAGTGAATGTGAGAAAGAATATTTGGTAGAGATAAAACGGATTGTTAAAGAGATTGATCAACGACGTGATTTGGCTGCAAGTAATAAAGAAATCAAAGGAGCAATTGATCTGTTGAAATTTGATCCATTTAGTTAAAATTTCGAAGGTAAACTGGCCGAATGATAATTCATATATAACTTATCATCATCTATAATATTTAGCAGACTTATTGATTGCTATAACTTAATCAGTATGTGAAATTTTACCCTCAGTAAATTAATTTGTGATATTTTGGTGCAAGTTAATTAAACCAACAATTTATTCAATGTAATAATGCCTCCAATAATTTCACAATAAATATTTAAATGGAAAAGATTCATTCACATCACTAATTTTTTTGATTTATGCACCGAAAAAAAATTTCAAATTATTTGAAAAAGCAAATTTATGTCTCTTTCTTGCATATTACTTTATAAAATTCAAAATTTAAGCAAAAAAAGAAAACTTCTAACATACGTAAACTTTAATAAATCCTGTCGTCCGATTTTATTTCCAGACCTTCTTAAAATTAAAAATAGCTTAGTCCTCTGTTTTGTGAATTACTTTTATTTGCCACTTTGTTCCTGATCTTTTTTTAAATGGAATTTCTCCTGAAAAAGCTAGAAGCATATTTGTTTTGTAGATGAAGGAAAAATATTTCTAATAATTATAATGTAGTTGAAAAAGTGATCAAATAATTAATATTATACATATTGCAATACCATACACATTTCAAATAATTGCATCATAACAATAATTTTTTTAGTTACTTAAGAAAAGGTATTATCGGATGAAGCAAATTATCCCCGCTGTTTTGTTTCTTCTTTCCTTGATAGTAAATCAAATTATTCATTCTGTTCAATTCATTTCCAATTATTACCAGTGATTAAATAATATTTACTTAAAAGATTATATTAACTTTTAATGAAACGAATGTATTGTCTTAATATTTTTCAATCATAATATTATTAAATTGGTCACATTTAATGAATGACCTATTGAGTGGTACTGCAAAACTTATGATAGTACAATATAATAATATAACAAAATGTGATATGTAAATACGGTAACTAAAAAGTACCGTAGCATAATACTATACTACAGTATGGCAAGTAATATCAATAGTTATGCAAAATTTTTCCTGCTACTATGGTAACAATAGCATAAATGAATGAATAAATAACAAATCTTAAATTAAACATAAATCATCATGGCATGACAATATTAGCAGCAGTTACAGTAGTCTTCTGCTGGGTTAAATTTTATATCGTACTGATCTTTCGATATTTTAACGGGCTGCAACGGTATCGTTAAATGGGAATTCGGCAATCGATAACTATTTGTGGGATACTCAGTGCAACGTAAGGGGTTGTGTTTCGTTTTTGTTGTTGTCATTTTGGGCTGCTTTTTCGATTCCCCTTATGATTAAGGTTGGAGATATAAGGTTAAAGGTCACGGCGTGTGGAAAGTCCGGGAAAGGTACAGTATTTCCTTCATTGTGTCTATGTCTACAGACTGAAGTTAAATAGTTCAAATTATGTGGAACAACCAAACATAATGAGACGGCGTATTTGATGAATGCATTTGTGCTAATGGGACTTGTTTACTTGAAGTTATTAACATTAATGTATTTTACATAGGAACTAATAATTATAATCCCAATAATATTTCCTATGATTTCGCCAGAATCCTGGAAATTACCTGTAGCGATTTATTGTAATGATTTATTGTACAATCAGTACTTTTAGCGATTGCTTACGCTTATGTTACTTGATTTACAAGATGCTCAACTACTTATACTGTAATAATGATAATTGTAACTTCAGTAACTTATTTCATGTTTGAAGGTTCTTTCGGGCACTTTCGTGCGTTCTTTCATGAACGGTTATGTATGAGCAAGTTCTTCTTGAGCTATTTCCTCACACTGTATTTTTTTGTAGGTGTTTGATTTGAAACTGATGGCTAACGATATTATAAGTGATACAATGGATGATAACAAAGATAATGGTAAAAACTGGAATTGTGTTTAATTTTTAGGTCTAGAATAAAAGTGGAAGTAATTAAGTATCCAAAGTTGCATTCCTTCACCAGCCACTAAGTAAGTAATTAAGTATTCGACAATGGTGAAAATGGTTCATTGTCAAATTAAAATTGCCACTGTGCTGGTAAAGTTGTATTCTCAGCATAACATTTGTACTTCTCAGCATAACTTTTGCATAACAACCCATGCTTTTTGGAATTTGACTTGGATGAAGGATGTTCTGTTGGAATAACATCAAAAAGAGCAGGAGAGAAATGTTGCCCTGCCTTAAAATGATTTAGATCACTATTTTTTCTCTTCTGAGCTTTTCCTCAGTCTCTAAGCAGAAGTTAAACCCTGGAGTTAGTGATATTTTTGAGAGTACGGACGTCGTCCATTTATAGGGATATAAGTATGAAATAAACGTATAGTTCATAACTGCTGTATTTGACAGATCCGTATTTCAGATTTTGTTTGTGTGTTTTTGTATTTTTAGCAGGAAGTTAAATATCCAACAAATAAATTAGCACAGAGAAAAGTGTGAGTTGTGCAAATCAAATTAAATACTATCAATGAATGAACAGCATTTGATAAGCGTTGTAGAAAGCAATCCGACTGCTATGCAAGGGACTATTTCGGCTGGACAAAAGCGTACGCGAGATGAACGTGGCGGACCAGCAACGAAGAAAGCTCATGTTTCAGATACAGAAGGTAATTTTGCAAAATTTTCGAAATCTGAAAAGTTTTTTTAGCAAAAAAAAAAAAAAAAAGAATGGCCAATATTAAGAAGTAGAATACAGAATGGGACTCTAGAAGCCTACTGTCTTGTGAGGCACATTTCATCTCCCTTCCATCTTTTCGTTGGAGAAAAGAAGGTGATTTCGAAGGTCAGTCACAATTTTTGGAAGGATTTGAACGATTTGGCTTGTGTTCACCCTGACGAAAAAAGGACTGTGATTGGTGTCATCAGTTGAATTATATGCAAAAAAACAAAAAGGACTCGATGATGATGAGCCGCATCGCGGCAGACGATTGTGAATCTTTAAATTAAATCGCGGCCAAAATAACAAATACGGTTATAGCCCCAACTTCTTTCTTGAATTGCGATAATCACAATTTAACATAATTATAACATTATTTCCCATACTTATTGGATCCCGGGAATTTCTGAAAAAATTCATTCATGTGACATTCGCTAGTACGAGTCCAGACGAAATCTCACTATTTGTTTTCTAGACAACATGGTGCAAGTAAAGGTACTAATTCCGTCAGCAGCTGTTGGTGCTCTGATCGGCAAAGGAGGAGAAACAATGCGTAATTTAAAAAGCGAATCTGGCTGCCGTTTGCAAATGAGTAAAAATCAGGAAGTATATCCAGGTTTGTGTTTAACACTTCATAAACTGTTATTAAGATGGAAAATGAATCTATTTTCAGAACAAGCATCGTTCATTGCACGTAATTGCTATAGACCTCCTGAAAATAACTCTTTAGCCACTTATATGTAATGTTCGGATAACTCAGTCTGATTGAGGCAATATCTTCACTAATCGCTTTTAGATATGTTTCATCTGTGGGAAATTTTGATCATATTATTCATTCCACCAGTTAATAACTGAACATTTCCTAATTATGAATAGATGTAGCATATGGAGTTTTCAGGAACCAATGAACGAATTTGTTTAGTGAAGGGGAAAATCGCATCTGTCCTGAAAGTTTCCGATGTTATTTTGGAGAAGATTCGTGAAAAAGTTGACAACAATACCCCATCAGATATTTTCGATCATAAAGGAATGGAACGCAAAAATGAGGTGAGCAAGAATTCGAATTACCGAAATGCTTTTGCATTGCTTTCTATCATACTTCGCCATATTCTAACTGGAAATCGTCCAGATTATCATCTTTCGGGGATTTCATTTGTTTTTGAAAATTTGAATTAATTTCAGTTCCGAGAAATTCAATTCTCTTCGAATTCAGTTTCCCACTGTTTTTAGAATTTTTACAATTGTTCGTCTCTTCATTTCCAAAAAACATATCCATTCAAATAGTGTTTTTTTTGAAATTCATAATCAATTTGCTGTAGAAAGTCAATCATCTTGCTCTCAATACATATTCTAGCAATGTTGAATTCCGGAAGTTTCATTATCTTTTATTACTCATCTAATCAATTTGGTTTACAGATTGTTCCAGAAAAGCTTACCTCTCGTGGTCAGAGTCTATTCTCTCTCACACAAATACCTTTCGATCATGCTTATCTGAAGAGACGAATTCGGATCTTTTCTTAACCTCAAAATCTTCCCTCAAAAATTTGTGTGCTTGTTGACAGTTAGGTAGTAGAGAAATTTGTTTTGCATGTTCCTGATGGGGCACAATCACTTTTATACTATTAAATTGCCATATACTGTTCTTAAATATTTAGGAACTTACGTTTGTTTTATTTAACTCATTTTTACCTCTACGAATTGTTTTAGATAATTTGAACTTGATCCCCTACCACAAAATGTTTGAACTTTCTTTGCTGACCGTAGATCCTCATCCGGACTGTGCAAAACGCTGCAGGTGTATCCAAGATCGTGTTGGATTCAAAAAAACAAAGTCATCAAAAATTCAGATGAAACTCGTGGTGCCAAATACTTCGGCCGGAATGGTGATCGGTAAGAGTGGTGCGCGTATCAAAGAAATTCGTGAGCAGACTGGGGCAAATATCCAAGTCTATCCCAAAGCTGGTAGCCAGGAAGCTAAAGTAAGCCAGGAACGAATCATCACGATAGCTGCTGAACAGGATGAAGTTCTAATGGATGCCCTTCAGCGTGTCTTGGAAAAGGTAGCTGCAGATCCGCAGCATGCCATGGCAACAGTACCAGATCATAAGGATGATAATTTTGGCCCGGCTAGTGGCTTGTTACATGGAATAGGTGGTGGTGTCCAGGGCCAGACGATTCAGCCCTTCGATTTCAGCAACCGTAGCCAGAATGCACCGCAGTTTGGTGGTGCTCCAACAGTGCAGCAAAACCATTTTGGGCAGATCAGTCATGCTGCTGCGCAAGTTTGGCAGCCGAATCAGCAAAGAGCTTTAGGTGAGATTTGGTGGACTGATAATGATGATTCCAGAACAGTAAAGAGGGGGAGATTGTGGAAGTCAGGATGGAAAAGCTGTTGCCGGTTTTTCTGAATACGGATTTCCCGAGAAATCCTGGATTTTTGAAGTATTCTCAGATCATGTCTTCCTTTCTTTGTGAAGGTCTGATCTTCTCCTCTTGTTTTGAAATGATTAAGGATTCCTGCTTTCTACTCCTCCTCCTCCTCTTTGCTATTACTCATAACACTGAGCAAATTATGCAAAGAAAAAATTATTCTTTTGTTTTATCGTCATTGTTCTTCTCCTCAAGAAGTGGTTTGAATAAACCACATTTTTCCTACATAGTAAATTTTGCCCATTCTGTGTCCGGGCAGTTCTGATCGCAATCGTCAAAAAGTCTCAGGTTTGCCTCTTCTTAATCAAGGTCCAGCCTTTTTTAAGCGATAAATTCGATTTTTTCTTAAACTATGCACGTTTTTCCCCGATCAAAACATCATTAATCACTTGCTCCAAACCATTCTTATAAATGGATATTTCCGATATTAATGGTTCGTTACAAACACCGTATACAGTAATAAAGTTCAGAGTTAGCACATAAGAAATGGCTTAGATTTAATTGTTCCATAATTATCCATATGAAACGTCATAGTTTACTATGAACTCTTGGGAAATCATTGTGATGCAATTATTATTACCAGTGTTCGTTGACATCTCGAACACAATCCACTACTTATTTGTCTGAGTAGGTCTAGTTGAAATTCTAAGGTGCTATATATGCGCTGTCAATGTTTTTTATAAGGGAAATAATATTTATAGTGTATGTATTTTCATCAGCTAACTCTTCAATATGCAAAGCTGTAGATATTTTTAGTGTTAAAGTTACGGATAGATTGTGAAATTAGGTAATTAGTGAATTCACTTGATGGTGTTTTTGGGTTAACAATCAATTCACTGAACTTATTTATAGAATGATTTAAGTTGGGTTGTTCTTATGAATAATCGGTCATTTCTCATCTTTGCGCGGGTTTTTTTCGGTCGTAGTTTCTCAAGCCAAAATTGCCATTTTAAACCACTTTGTTTACCCATAAAAATCTACTCTATACCATCACATAAAGTGTACTGCTCGTCTGCCTTCTTCTTAGTGATGGTACTATCATATGAATGCTTCCATACCATTCGCCTTGCTTTCATTCGCTTTCATATAGTAACGTGTAGAAAAAGAGTTCAGAAAAAACTTAGTAAACAATGACGCTATTGAAAGTGAAATGAAATAGTAGTTACAGTTTCAAATTTTTAATTTGCATTATTATTGGTTGGACTTAAATCGTCACTTTTGTTTAGAAGCGACGTATGCAGCACCGGCGAAGGATTTATATCAGCAGAACAATATGGCTGGTTTCAAATTTAACCCTATGCAAGGCTTAGGGAATAATGAGGTATACATTTTCGGATTTATTCAAATATATTGTCGTCAATATACTAGATTTCCCTTGTTTCTAAGTTCTTTTTCTTGAAGGGCGTTTTCCAGTGATTTAGATTGTTTTCGAGTCCATAAAATATAGTGTGGAGGAAATCGAAGACATGAATAACTCGCCGGGTTTCGAATTCAGGCAGTGCTCTGAAACATGCTTGATTTATCCTCTACTTGACTTTATTTCAAAATTTGAAAAACTCCGTCATATTTTGCAGTTACTGGCATTCCTGGACAGTTTACAGTCAACTTTGCGCACATCTGGCTTCAATGAGACCAGTGTAGCAGAAGTTATGCAAGCCATGCAGGTGAATCTTGCAAATTAATGGGTATCAGCGTTTTCGACAAGAACCTATGATTTTTTTTTTTCTTTGTACTTCTTATTAGAAAAGTTCCATTGCGTCTTTCATTCAAAACTATTTTCTTTTTCGATAAGTTCGCCTCTCTCAACCTCACTTTTTTCATGGTTCAACGGTATTATTTCCGCTAAACCTGACTTACGGTACCGTTGATTTCGTTTGCCAGACTATATATGTTCCAGATTTTGGCAAAATATAATATCATGGGTTTGGGCCTCGGACTCGGTGTTGCCGCAATGGCACAGATGCGGACGAACGAAACTCCCTCTTTGACTTCCTCTCAAGGTTTATCACAGCCGCAACGATTCGAGACCACTAACTTAGCAGGTACGGCAGCCACGGTCGATAATGCTGATCGGCGATTCGCTGGTGGGACGGGGGGAGCAAGTGGTGCTGCAGGAGGAACAGCAGGAGCTGCAGCAAGCGGAGGACAAAACGATTTAAGCAAAGTACAATCATTCTTTTATCGATAAAGTAGTAACCAGTGGTCTTTTTTGAAAGCTTGTAAGTCTACAGTTTGAGATTTGTATCTTTTGTCACTTTATGGACTCTTTTTATGAAAATTTTAATTCAATTTTTATACCGTTCAAGTTTTTGGACTGCATTTGCTGGACTTTTTTATAGCAAACAAAAAAGTTTCGTATACTTTGGATTTGATTATAGATTCCTGCTGCTTCATCAAGTTCTTGATTATCAAATGAAGTTATTTTAGGGAATTTTAACAATTCTTTGTTCTAAGTCACTCTCTAATTTAAATCCTATATACCATCAGCCATGCATGCCTGATAATTTTTTTTGTTGTGGAATAGAAGAGAATAGGCGTGAATAATGTGGCGCACTCTCCGGTGTCATAGTTCAATTAATTTTTCTTTTTAATGTACAGTTGGCAAGTAATTTTGATCATTTTCATTAGCTGACAAAATCTTATGTAGCATCATCGCTGCGCGTTAATTCATTATTTTGAAATCAATTTTTTCCTTTAATCGTTTTTTAAGTTCTATCTTTTCGCTTTAATATTTATTTGTATTAACAATTTGCATTTTCCACGTTCTGTCAAGTTCCCATATCATTATATAACCTGTCGGTAAGGTTTGTTTCCATTTTGTTTCCATCTAGTATTTTTCCCTTAACAATTTTTTTCTTCTATGTTCATTGTACCCTTTGAATTTCCTATTGATATCTATTATTGATACTCATCCGTTCTTCCTATTTATTTTAAATTTCCAGAAAAACTTCATAAAACTTTTTATTACTTTTTGTGATTTTCATTTTTCATAAAAAGATAAGTATATTTCTATTTCTGAATTGCCAGTAAAAATCAGTATGCAGATAAATAGTGTACTAATTTCGTTTCATAATAATACATCCCGTTCAATATTTACGATTTCTTCCCCACTGATTTCTGGATGGTCAGCATTTTATTCCGAAGATTCTAGGTTTTTTGGAATTTCCAGGTCATTTGGTGCATTAGACTCGTTAAATTTTAGGTGCTAAGTTAAATTTATTTCGAAAAACCCTTTTCAGCTCACTCTAGTTAATAAGAAATGTCAACTGTCGCCAAATGCACTGCATATCGTTCAGGTAGGATTCGGGTCCTTATTAATGTTAAATCGTAGACGGTTTTTGAACCAATCCTTTCAGCGGCACAGTTTCTCTATGCAGCGTGTACTCCATTTTTTTTCTCTTATCAGGCTTTCAATCGCTAGAGTTTTTCATGAGACACATTTTCCGAATCCACCGATTGCAGATTTTCACATATCTTTCGGCAAGGTTCTATTTATAGTTACATTGTTTTCTTAATAGACTGGGAACTTAGCATTTCCGTTTTCCATTCGATTCTTTTTCATGGAAGGTGTTCCATTCTTGGATATCGGTTGTTGGGAATATTAGGTCACCGCCATCACCATTGGACGACTTTGCAAGCAGTGTAATGCGATTGTTTAATTCGCCGTGTCTGCAATTTTTAATCTTGGTTCAGTATTAAGTTGCACATGACTTGGAACATTTCTCGGAACTTCTATATATGTATGACATGAAATGATGCCAGACGAAAATCTAGAGTATTATGTTTGACAATTTTCCAAAACAGAGTCCGTGTATAGTCATGTGAATTGTTGTTGTTTTTCGAACTCGTTTGATATATTTTCGAATCTTTTTTTTTAAAAAGGTAGAAAGGTTTTTGTAATAAAGAATGACGAGTTTGTGATTTGCAGAAATTCACTATTCAAAAATTTTAAAACAGACTCCGTATGTGGTCATGTGAATTGTTGTTGTTTCGTGAACTCATTTGATATTTTCAAATCTTTTTTTAAAAAAAATAGGGATAAAAGAAAATAACTGATTTGTAAATTGGTGAGTAATACATCGGAATTGTGTTCATAAAGAGTTAGGAGCTTATAGAAACAGACTTACAGAAATTGAAAACTTGGAACCACACTTACAGAACTATCTTGTAGTCACTGAGTGGCGTTGGTGGCGTTCTGATCGATGTATTAAGCCAGAATAAACAAAACAGTAGCTCATCGAGCGGGCAAAATTTTGCTGCTTCCGTAATTAAGGAAAAGATTATCGACAACAATCATATTGACCTCGAGGTGGGCAAGTGGTCTTTTTTATTTGAAATTTAATATACATTTTCTCGATCGCTTGCATAGGGATAAGAGGGGAATATGAAAGATTGTTCAGCAGTAAGGTGCAAATTTTGGGAAGTATTTTTGAATGATCCCTATCACTTTTATCTTGATGGGCGCGAAATTTTTTTTGAACACTTATAACAGTTATCTTTTCATTCTAATAAAGAGGTTACTACGGGTAGCTTTCATTTAATTAAAATTGGACACTTTGTGTTAATCACAGTCTAGATTTGATCGGTCATAACTCGGCCTCTATTTCTGTGTTTTCTTCTACATGGGTCATTTTCCAGATTCCTGACACCATTGTTGGAGCAATTCTCGGTCCAAGAGCTAAAACGCTGGCCGAAATTCAGCATTTAAGCGGTTGTAAAGTGGAAGTACACAAACGCGGTACGGCTGCAGGACAAGGGAATCGTCTTGTAAGGTACAGTGACAGTTTCGCATACAGTTTATGAAAATTTTGGCAGAATTTGATTGTGTTCATTTTTCTGCCGATAACAAATGTTAGGATGACATAAGGGATATTTTTCCTTCCAAACATGAAAAAATAAAATTCTCAACTGATGGATTAAACAACAAGCAACACTGGATGCTGTTGGGTGGCAACTTCATATATAATGACGAAAGTGAAAAATATGCTACGTAGCACGAAGAATAACTATGGTATAGAAACAGTTTTTTTGTGTTTTATTTATGAAGCGTTTCAAAATATGAGTTATCGTAAAAAGTAATGACAAAGTTATGTGCAATTAAAAAAAAGGGATATTTTGCAGCTGAAGATTAAAATTTGGCGCTTAATGTGTTTCGAGTTTTTGAGTTTTCTAAATTTCTAAATTGTAATTTATTACTTTAAATGGTCAGCCACAAAAAACACGTAATGTTGCACATCTCGTCATAGTTAACGCGTTTGCGTACTCTTAACAGATAAGCAAATTCTACAGTATCCGAAAAAAAAGAAAGGATTTGTCGTCTGGTGTAGTAAAGGAGAAGGGTTCCTTAGTATTAGTGATGAAAAGTTAAGAATAGTGGAGCTACGACATTCAATTATCTCTTTTGGAGGTGATTAAGAACGAAAGGAGAAAGTTTTGATGACAATACAGGAAAGCAAATGATTGTAAAACCCAGTTCAACAAGTATTCCGCATTTGCATTCCTGACATTATTAACATCCGTTTGATTTCAGTTTAACCGGAGATGTGGACTGCATACGTAACGGACGTATGATGATTGATAAGGTTATCAACGATGAACAAATGCGTCGTAATCAACAGGCACAGAATAATGCACGTGGCGGATTTCGTTGATATTTTTTGAGGCCGTAGTGGTTTTTTTTTTCACTCGAAATGATAACCATTCTTCTTTTTTATTACTTTCAGTTTACTTGTCGTTTGATAACCGGTTAAGTGCAGAGTAACCGCCCTAGACGTGCATTTGTTTTAGATTTTTTTTTGATCTTTAAAATAAAATTTCGAATACCTTTTTCTAAAATTTTAACTATTTTGACAGTCCTCTGAAATTTTAACTATTTTGTTTAGGCTTGTCAAACTTCATCTTTTTTTCTTCATTTGCAGCAAATATCCTTCAAGATTACAGCTTTTTTATGTTGATCAAATTTCCTGATTTTCTGAAACTGTAGTTCAGAAATCAATCTCTTCTTATGTGTTCTTTGTAAGCAAAATTCTAACCTCATTTACAGTTGAGAGGAATATTGGTATCTGTTAGTATAAGCCATCGATTACTTAATAAGAAGCATATGAGTCGTTATTTCAGGATGCGAGTGATTGAGTTAGCGGGCCAACATGATGATTTTGGCCGAAGTGATAGCATCTGAATTCTTTTTTAATTTGATAAGATAGATTAGATTTATCCAGGTCGCTCAGACTAGGTTTTATTTGCATCGAATTGATTGCCTCAATTTGCCCAAAGACTTGTTTTGCGATAACCACTTTTTTTAGATGAAATATTTCTCCTCGGAGCTTGATTAAAGCGTACTTCTTTTGTTATATTAAGGTGTTACTAAATCCTATGCCTCCTCCACTCTCCGCTTGGAAAAGCTGAGTGGGCAATGGAAGCCGTGTCTGTATGGAGGACCAAGGGTCAGAAAAGGTCATTGGTGAAACTCCTAAAGACTTTTATTATTGTGTTTGTGTACTTCTAATAATTCCCATTCCTTGTTGTCATTTTTTGTTTTGGCTTGTTACTATTATTTGGAATTACTTTTGATTTGTGATCAAGTCATCTTTGAAATTAGTCTTACTTGGTTTTCTTCAATAAGATTTTTGTTTTTTCCGTATGTTCTACGTACTTTTATGCCATAATTTCACCCACAAAAATATGTACGCTATACATAATAATTAGTCATGCCTTTCGAACATATTACCGTTCATTTGCATTTTAAGCTGCTATTACATTCAGTACATACCACATGAATGTCCAATCAAACGTACACCTAAGAAGAATATTAAACGTTAGAGGAGAGTTCATTTATTTTGCATAAAGAAAACAGCACTTCAGGTAGCCATACGCTATGTTCGATTTAATCAGAGAAGAACGTGATTCTAAGGATGAGACAGAATCTCTTCAGAGAAAACTAAATCCAGCAGTGGTAGTGAAGTGATGTAAGAGTGACGGTTGTAAATAGAAATAGCAAGAGAATATCCCTACAGGCATCTTATACGGATTGCTTCAACTGAAATGTCAAACATCAGAAACCGAATTCTCAAAAGATAAGAGAGGGTTCTCGTGACAGCGCAATATCCACGGTAAAAGTACAGGAATGGATGAGTTTCCATGCTTGCCGGAAGACCATTTCAACTAACCACCACGGGATATTTCCGAATTTCACAAAGAAATCTCCGCTAACAATACATACATCACGTATCATTCATCAAACTTTGACATTAAAATGCACTTCATACCTAGCAAGAAAATGTCATAATACTGTACAAAACATAAAACTAATAATAACCATCAGAATAAATTTAAGTATTTCTTGGAACCATACTTTGGTCATCAGTTGGAGCTGGACGTTTACGGTTTGGAACAGTGAGGTATGCACTAAACTGAGAAGGATCGCTTCCGGATATCACATCGTTTCCTGGCATATCTCTGTTCATTCGCCGATCATCCGATACCTAATTACACAAATACAGCAAGAATAAGAGGAATAACCGTTGAATCGTAGTTATCAAGGATTCAGATTTAAATCTGTTGATAATAAAAACCCGAAGATTTTAGATTAAAACTATTCGAAATTAAAACTTAACAATAGCACTCATTCCCGAAATATTTCATGAACAAATGATGCAATTCATTAATTTTCACAATATAACTATCACAGAAGTTCAGAAACAGGAAATGCTCTGTATTAAGAAGGATGAGAACTACAACAGTGAGAACCAAGGCTGTCTACTGCAATGCATCTTTCGAGAATGATGCAATTGCATGCTAACCTTTATTTTTCTTAATCTATTCACAGGCAACAACACTATTATAAAATCTATCAGCTATCTCAGTTGATATTTGGCAATGGCCTGTAATTTGTAATAATATAAGAACTTGGCGTCAGAGTAACCAAAATTATACCATTTCAGTAATTTGATTTTCGGCTGCTTGCTTCAATCGTTCAATTTCATGCTCCAATACAATATTTTCTTGTTCCAATTGCCGATTTTGGGCTAAAATTTTCTCCAAATCAGCCTGCTTTGAAGTGATTAAATCGATTGACTTCTTTAAAACAGCAGCCCGTGAAGCCTATAAATTAGCTACTGACAAGCATAATTTATTAATCAGATATCAATGATAAGGCATTGCCAAAATAAAATACTAAAATTAATGGAGTGCAAAAAATATATATATATATATATTATATATATATGTCAAATAAATATCTTATTATCTCTGATTGTAATGTGACATCTTTAAGTGTAACTTTCGCTTTTATTAGCATAAAATAATTGTTCCTGAAACTTTTTGGATTTATTTCAGAATTTTGCTATCTTAGTTATACAATAAGAGATAAATACTGCAAACTTTTTTCAAGAAATGTGGATAAAAAAAATATGAAAATATACTCTTTCATTTCGCATCCCAGGAATAGTATCTTTTAAAGCACCGTACATATCCTTGATATTATCACGACGACGTCGTTCTAAAGCATTATGTTGTGCGCGGGCGTGTCGTTTACTATCAACTGCAAGCGTTGAATTTGCTGTACTTTCATCCTAAATCAGTAAACCCGCATAAATGTTAACCATAAGAGAATCAATCATTCCTGATCTTATCAGATAAAATACCAAATTTTAGGACATCAGTAAATTAATACTGTCTTATAAAGTTAAGAGTAGTAGCATAATATTAGAACAAAATTTAGTATATTTTATAAATTTGAAGTTTTTCAACTCAAAATTTGCAATAGTAGGAAATGAAACAATTTTTATAATGCAATTTTTGATTAGTATAAGAGAAGGAGCATCAATCATAGATTTCATTTCACCTCGCCATCACTAAAATCGGCATCGCTCATATTTTCAACAATTGTTGCCCAATAAAACAATCAATCGATTATTTCAAATTATCCTGAAAAAATTACACAAAAAGTTACACTAATTTCTAACTAAAAATGAGTGTAGCGTTACTGATCTAAAGTAGTTGTTTGTTTTATTTTCATCAAAACAGTTCAATCGATTAAAAATATAAGTTTTTATTATTATGAGCTCATAACATCTTAATAAGAAAGTAGAAAGCCTAATATTGAAAAAGATTAATTAAGCAATATTGAAGACGCGGAAAGTTTAACTGATAGAAGTTTAGCAAAACTGAATGAGTAAAGTCTTAGCAAAGTAGAGCAAAAGATATGAAGAGCTACCTAATAAAGATCTAATTAATAAAGGGTAAAATTGCGCATCGGGAAGTCTATTAAGCATAAAAGTAACAATGAAACAAAAAGGAGCATTAACATAAGAGAAGAGAATTTAGAGAGAAAAAGAAAAGTACGACTGTCAATAGCAATTGTCTTTTTAAAATTAAAAAAAAAAAAAAAAAAAAAATCAAGCCATATACAGTGAGACGAAAATTTTCATTTCGGCCTATTGTTAAGTATGAAAACGTGAAATGGTAGCGTAGAAACGTTTTTTCTTTTGAATTCATTTATTTTCGTGGGTTTTAATGTTGATTCTAAGAAACGTGATATGACATTAGAAACGTAATCAAGCATGTCAATCTTACATCACATTTATCGGAATAATTACTAATAATTTAGATATGGATACGTGAAATATCGATGTTATTTTTAATTAGTACTATTATGTGTTGTATGTCAGTTTTACACGATGATATAGTTGAAAGATATCACATATATAGCAAAAATACGTTTCATTATAACAAGACAAACGTGTTAATTTTGTATGAAAGAATAGCTATTTTAATGTTTCATATATTATTTATTTTGTCTGATATTTCACGTATGCATTATTTATTAACGTATGAACCATGTTTTTTTTTTTTTTACGTATCGTTTATTCACTTATAAATCGTCGCTATCTCATTTATTGTCTTTATTTTGTATGTGAGCTGTTTCAGACTTGGAAGATATTAAGATAAATTCTATGGACGAAGCAAATTATAATACACTTGAATGGCTTCCCAAAAATGCTCCTTATGTTGAGGTTGACCCGGGAAAGATAAAAGTAATCGAAACTCCGACGGAATTCTACGAAAAATTACTAGTTGGTTAAATTAAGGCTTCCGAATTTCGTTTTAATTTAAATTCCATTTGGTCTGTGGAAAAATTCGAATTTGAAAGAGAAAAAAATCCTTTCATATCAATTTATTCATTAGGTATAAATACTCTGACGTTTTTCAGTGCTTGATTCGACAATCCAAAGAAAGAATCGTGATCTCGGCTTTATATTTGGGCGGTGGCAGTTATGAAGAGGCTTTGGTATGTACCACTGTATTCTTTCTATAAATATTAAGGAATAATGACTGTTCAAAAGGATTAAGTTCATTTCATATCTGATTAAATTATGTTGTACTTTCAAAACATTCGGTAGTTTCGTTTAACCACTTTGAGCAGAGCACATAGCAATTGAGATTTACAAGATTGTGGGATGAAGATATGGCTCTATGAGATGATGGTAAAATATCAGTGGTGAGTACAGGAGAGCAGTTATTAAATTTTGGTTCCAAAAAATTTATTCTTTTCATCTTGAATTTTACAGGTGGACGGATTGGAGAAAGCACTGGATATGAATCCAAATATAAAAATAAGTATTCTTGTGGATTACTTGAGAGGTACGCGTGGTGGAGCAGGAAATAGTTCAATGTTATTGTTAAAAAGGTAGGAATGCATTCTGATATTTATTTTAGAGAGAGGAGAACAGACTTGTTGCACACCTGAAATATCAGGAAGTCCTTCGATATCTGCGGTATTAAGGTATCGCGGTGCAACTATTTAAGGATTTGGATATCCTGAGGCGTCCTGAAGTTACTAGATAAAATGGTGGATGTTGAATAACTAATATTTTTTTTTCTGACACTTATTATATTTACATATATATGCTCACAGATATATTTCTGTGAGATTTTCCGATAACTAAGCAGAGAATATCTCTGTGCTCACAATATCAGCAACAAAATGTTTGATTTTATCCATCACCTTGTTGTTCAATGATTCATCTTAATTCAGTTTTTTCTTTATTAAAATTTTATAAGGCTGATGCCGCGTACGTCAGTGTATTTATTCCATACGCCATATTTACGCGGTCTGAAGAAAATGATACTGCCTGAAAGAGTGAATGAAGTGATCGGCTTACAACATATGAAACTTTTGGTGTTCGACAATCACGTTATCTTTACCGGGTAATTTCCGCATGTCTAGTCAAAAATCTTTGCTCTAGAGTCTGAAAACGATCAGGAAAATCCGGTCGAGAAGAGAATAGCATGCTTTCAACAGTTGAAGAAATCGCTTTCCGTGATGTTTATCAACATGGAAATTCAATTGTCATAATGTTATCCAGGTTTTAATATCTCTTCTGTCCTGTTTTTTCTGATTGATATGAAAATGGGATAATAGTTCGCTAAAAGTTTATGAGAAAGTAGAAAGCTCTTAGAAATGCTGGGGGAAAAAGTTAGATTATATTGAAAGTTATGGGAAGAGATATTTGGAAGTCCAACAGTTTTTCACTTTTTGAAAAAAATTTCTTTTATGCTGTTCTTCACTCGACTATTTATATCAGAAGATAAGCAGGAAAGAAATTGTTGGGATTAATGCAATGATGGTTAAAATTGAATTGATATATGTTGATTTTCAGAGCTAATCTTTCGGACATTTATTTCACAAATCGGCTGGATAGATATATACTTATCGAGGATTGTGCACAGCTTGCAGATTTTGTTGATTCGTTGGTTGAAGCTGTTGGATCATGCTCGTTCATGTTGAATATGCAAGGAACCACTAGTCTGGCGAGAGGATGCGATGTTCATCCTTTTAAAGGTTTCATTTGGTCAATTCTGCTTTAGTACAGTCATATCAAAATAAACCAATTATTCGTGGGTAGCAAGTACCACTACTTTTTATGCCATTCATCAGCACGGGCTTTATCGAGTTTGTCCTCTCAGGCAAGTCAAGGAATGATTCTGGCATAGATCGCTTTCATGCTTGGTCCCAAAATTTGTCCATTACATATTTCAGGAAATCTTGAAGCATATAAGAGTATGCTGCACAGCCGAGTTATGTCAACGCTGAATGCTTTCAACAAAGAATCTGATTCAGGAAGCAGTCTTGTTGCTGGTACACGAATATATCCGTTGTTACAAATGGGCATCGTGTCGATTAATCAGGAATTCGAGTTTTTAAAAAATTTACTATCCCTGCAGGTTCTTAAATTCGATTTTTGGCAGTTCCGTTCTTTTCCCTTCTTTATTAAACCTTTCTTTAAAATACATAGTTTAATTTACTATAAGATTTTGAACGTTTTACAGTTTTGCAGTTTTTCAGAATCATCAACTATCATTAACGATATCATCGGGCTATTTTAATTTTACTGATTGTTACACTGATTTGGTAGCAAATCAAAACTGCTTCGAAATGGATATCGTTTATGCATCACCTCAAGTTAGAAATTTTTTGAACTTCATTAACATTTTCTTCATTTTATTCTTATATATATATATACTTTTAATTTAGGCAAATGGATTCTACGAGGCATCTGGTTTGTTTGGTTTCATACCGCTGATGTATGTTTATATATCCCATCTTTTCTATAAGATAATTGGTCCGACTATTCGGTTGTTTGAATATAGTAGGCCAGGGTGGACGTATCATGCAAAAGGCCTATGGATTGATTCCAAGCAGTCATCTCTTTCGGCTACTATGATTGGATCGTCCAATTTCGGTGTGTCTTCGGTTTTCGAAATCTGATTAATTTTTAACAATGAGTTTGATAGTTTGAGTAGCATTGTCAGGGTGATATTTGAAGTATAACATTTTATTTGCGCTTTAAACAGTATCGATCTCTAGAAGTGACTCAGTCATTTGATTGATTTTGTAGCTTTTTTTCGCTTTGGCCAGTTTCCTAGATCAGTCTCGCTATGCTTTCACTTTCTGCAACCGTTTTTACTTCCTTAAGTTATGCAAAAGATCTCTTGGTAAAGCGTTATGACAGATGGATTCCTTTAGGGGCTGATTTGATTTAGGGAAGTATTTTGAACTTGGATACTTTAACTTCACTTTTTTATAAGTCATTAAAAAACTATGAACTCTGATTTTGGCAAGTTCTAGAAAATCCTTTTTGTGAAAAATTTCAAAGCACCATTCAAGTATCTTGTGTATCCATGCAAATTTTGCAGGACACCGCTCTGTACATCGAGATCTCGAAGCACAGTTCCTTATAATTACCTGTAATGAGAAACTGAAAGTAAGACTAGAACAAGTAAGTTTTACTTGTGGTATTGATCAGGCAGCCGATGAAAGGATTCTATGTTATTTACTAGGCGATTACACTTCTCTCAGATGCAAAATCAGAAATTCAATAATAGTGGATTCTGTTCTTCCTTTCTGTGTAATTTAATAAAATGTTTTAAGGAGCGTTTGCGAGTACTGGATTATGCAGCAAAAGTGGATGCTGCAACCTTCTTACGACATGATCATTTTGTTCCACTCTGGATTCGTTTGATTTCCCGGTTCATTCGAAATTATTTCTGATTCTTCATTGATGTGTAATTTATTTCTTGTCACTTTATGTTTCTATCTTCCATAATTACAAAGGCTGCTGAATGTTGATAAGACCAGTGATTGGATTAGTACTTAAGGTGTATTGTTTATTAAAATCTGTTAAGCTTTGCCGAATATTGGTTGTTGATAATTTCATTTCCTCTTAACTCGTTAATTGTAACTTCTATTAGTCCTGCCTTTGTTATGCTAACCAGAATGGTTCATTGTAAATGTATAAATATTCTGCCATATAATGCTTTGCGTCATCTCAATGATGGTAATCGTACAACTGCATAATAGTACTTTGTTTTTTAGAGAAAGATTTTTGTTGCTAATTATCACAATAATGCTCGATACACATTTTGTACATTGGTTAGGTTATCACCAGTAATCAAAAAAGCGAAGCAAAAAGCAAAACTGATGCAAAGTGCATCATGCAGGCTTGCAAAAAAAGCAAGGAATGAAATCATATTTCTTTCATTGTAGTTAATGCATTTATTTCTATGAAAGTTATCGAATCATATCATCCATAAAGCATTCTTGTCAAAATATCACAATCGCATTTCTACTTTCGCTATTTGGTCTTCCACTTACGATTTTTTATCATCTGTATGTGTACTCGTTGTATATTAGTTTTAACAATACTGATAAAACTATGATAAATAACTGAGATAAGTGACATTTAATTGAATTATTTGCTATTTTCCGTGAATGCTATAGAAGAATCTAAGAAATCTTGATGATATCGTACTTATAAGTGTAAAGAAGAAAAGATATGGATATGCTGAATATTGTATTGGGAAGATTTATGTAAAATCTTGATATTAGCATGGTAAATTTATCTTACATGAAGTAGTAATTATGAATTAAGTTGTTATTTTCATTTATTGCAGATATGGTACTGCTGCAAGGCTTGGTATTTGGTCGTGTATTGATGGAATCGTTGGCACGAAAGGGTGCTGCTCCAGCAGCAACTGCTGTACGTCTCTCACATCGAAATCGTACGCAACGTAGAAGCGGTATGCATCGTGGATTCAGACAGACGACAAATCCATATGAAAGTAAAGAATTACTGCAAAGGTTAGGAAGATGTTCAATTCGGCATTTATCATCCGGAACAGCAACAGTGTTATCGTCAAAATCGTTGGAAGAGCTTCTAAAGGATGAAGTTTGGTAAGTGAACTTTCATTTTTTTTTCTTCCATATTTATTAAAGATTTTATGCTAGTTCGACTTTTTTCCATCATTCTAAATTTGGTCGAAAATAGTTTTGTTGTCTTAAGTTATGTTAAAAGTAGGTTTGGAATTAAAGTGATCTGTTTGAAATTTGGGGGAAAAATTGCTTTCTGAGTTGTGTGGTCTTCTGATCTTAAAGATAACATTATCCTTGTTTCTGCTGTAAGCATAGCGTCATCTTTAAACTCAGGAAATTATATTATTTGAGAGGAATGGTTGATTTTTGAGAAGTTTTGATTGTTTTCTTGAATTTTTTTTTTAAACTATGCTAATTTACTTGTTTAATGCAACTGTGTGTTTTTTTTTTTTTAACACAACTCATTGTTCTTTTCCTCATCTAAGGATAGAGTTGGTGTAGAAATACAATAAAAATAAATTTTCTGATTATAAATTGGATATTGAAAAAACAGTTACAGGATTCTTTATACGTCCTCTTGATTTAAGGGCTCCAATTTATCGTTTTCGTTGGATTCATTACTCTGTAATGGCTATGAAAATGAAGCTCGCGTTAACGGTCTCAAGTATTGCTTTAATTCCATATAAATACTGGCAATATCTTGACGATGCAGTATCCATCAACCATCTCGCATCTGTTTCAGCTTTTGCCTCCTTCGCAACTTTAGCATTCATCGTCTTTTGCAGGTAATCCTACCAGTACATCTAAACTAAAATAAACAGATGAATCCTGGCTCTACTGTATGGAATAGTTTACTGAAGGAAAATTATGACCAGAATACTTTCATTTTAATTGAATGACTAGACAGTCTTGGGGAATATGTGTATATGCATGACAGTATATATTTGTGTTTCTGTCATTTTTCCAAAACTCTCTCAGCTTCATTAATTTTTGCAAATTTTGTAACAGTGGGAATTTCCAGATTTTTCAATGGCCTAATAGGTGTGATTTCGATGAACGAAACAAATGAATATATACGAGTTGGATATTTATCATTTTGGGGAAATAGATGCAATAAATATATGAAATTGGAAGATGTGATACCACTTAATGAATCAAGCATGGGGATCAAAAGTAAAATTGTGCGGTTTCGACAGTATTCATCGTACGTAAATTTTATATCAAAATTAAATATCCTGTTTAAATCGAGGAGATTTAGAATTTTAGGATTCCAAAAGTTATTTATTTCATTAGTACCACGATTTATTGGTTTCGGATTTTATCAAAAGTAGTTGATCGATTCAAAATATCTCCTAATTGTATTTTTTGGTTTGATTTATATGTGTATAGAAACCTTTATCTTTATTGTAATAACGTATGCACTCCTAGAAATAGTTTTAGGTTATCATTTTCTTGCAGGAATGATAAGTTGAATCTACCATTGTTTAATGCGGAGTTGTTGGATCAGG